>LR812527.1:30213408-30433408 GCA_903798195.1 Danio kyathit
TGTGGAGTTGTGCATCGATGGATTTGCTCTTCAGTGTTTGGACTTTCAGCAGTGAAAATTAAACCACACTAAACTGAACTAAACATCAACTCTGAAAACTGGACTGAAACAGTTTCAATTTACTATAATCTTCTATGTTAATCTGCTTGGACACAATCTACATTGTAAAAGAGCTATAGAAATAAAGATCAAATGAATTAAAATATCACATGTTCAAACAACCCAATCAAATTCAGAACCATTATATTTTGAAAAGGGTATTTGTGCACCTCATTTGATTGTATTTGGGGGTTGGGGGCAGGGCAGCCCAAATTTTAGTGGACTGTTTTCAATGGTTTATGCACAGTGGAGTCACCAGTTAGACTTCATACACACAAAGCCAGTGCTTTCCATATCCAATGTGTTTTTTTGTTGCAGTTGTCTTAAAAAAAATATATAATAATGAAAAATCTGGTAGATTTTTCAGTATTGACACATAGTAGTCCTGCGAGTCAAGTTTGATTCCCAGCTTGAGCTCTTTTGCCAGTCCTTCCCTCTTCTCTCTGCTCCCCACAAATTCCTGTCTACACTATCCTATAACTAACTACCATACATTTCAGACTAATACTCTGTACACTGCATAAAAAAAAAAAACATACAAGACTTGCAAGAGCAGCCACATATACCCTGTGTTGTATAAAAGATGAAAATATGTGACATACAGTAGTAGTGTCTGACTATGATCAAGACGTGGGCTGTCTCACTGTCTGTCTGTGACACTCAGCCACTGCACCAATTACACACAACTCTTACTAGTTTGTTACACTGATTCCTTAAACCTCATTTCCATCTGGGTCACAACACCATTTTAACCCTTCTGGTTTAACTCACCCTATTCTGATTGGGATTCAAACCAGTGTTTCCAGCATGAGCAAGTTGGCTATTGACAGCAGCCTTTAATTAAGTTTACTTTTTCAGTGATTACTTTAGCCTTTGTTAAACTATTCCTATACACAACTATGCTATGCCAGTGTGGAAAAGATTAAAGAGAGAACTGTTAAACTAACATGCATGCCTGTGTGTTCTGTAAAAGTCATTTACATGTCCTTATGCTGTACCTGTAACTCCAAAACCCATTTCCTCACCCGTTTTCTCCATTAGCATAATATTTCTTGCCAGCATCACTGCATTAAGCATGTAGATGTCTCATCATATATGTATGCACTGTTTAAATAAGCAGAGTATAATTTCACCATAACTTTGAGCGTATATCCATCAAATTCACCTGGAAAATGTTTCCATCACAAAGGAAAGATGGGGAAGGGCTGGAGGCACATCTCATTGTATACACTCATTGCAGATGCTATTCCCTCGCTGCAGGGAGACGCTCCATTTTACACCTTTCATTACCACACAAAAGACTGTGACAGGTTCCTCCTCACCTCCAGCTGCTGAAAGGAAATCTCCATTATTGCCTTCCAAATTATCCTGCTGCTTCACAGATAAAGGCAAAACATATTTGCCTCTTTGTGCCCAATAAACCTGTCAATCTGCCAAGCTGTGATACTATAGGCCTGAGTGCCGTGAGTTATGCCTTTAATACGATACATGTACATGAAGAGTGTGGTTTATGTTCTTGTAAGACTTGTGTGCAGGAAGCCCAGAGACCACTAGTTTAGCCACACTGCTTTGTTATCTCTTAGTGTAATGTGCTCTCGGTTCTGTTATTTGCTGGCAAGTCTGCGTTCTGTTGGGTGAATAGGCTTGATTAGTGTTTTGTTGTATTTAGTGGGAAATTGAAATTCTACTCGTAATTTCTCTGCTTCTACAGTGTTTGAGGTCCAATCATTTGGCGACAATGGGGAAATGGCAAAGGGAAAATGATTTTTACACACTGAGTCATTTTCTTTTGTCTGGAACAAACTATCGAACGTAACCCTTTAAGAATTAGGATGCTTCAGAAAGTGATTTTTGTTGTTACAGGTACCGCAATGTGAGCATCTCAGTGGTGGATGGAAGCCAGGGCTGATGCAATGCTCTTTAAAGAGGAAAATATAGTTCTCAATATAAAACTATTATTTTTACATCACTGCATTTCTAATCAATGTTCACCATATTTTTCCAGCACAGGCTCATTAGAAATACAGGCTTCAGCCCACATTTTTGTGAAACCAAAAATCCTACTTAAACATACAGTTGAAGTAAGAATTATTAGCCCCCCTGTTTATATTTTCCCCCAATTTCTGTTTAATGGAGAGAAGATTTTTTTCAACACATTTCTAAACATAGTAGTTTTAATAACTCATTTATAATAACTGATTTATTTAATCTTTGCCATGATGAAAGTAAATAATTTTGACTAGATATTTTTCAAGACACTTCTATACAGCTTAAAGTGACATTTAAAGGCTTAACTAGGTTAATTATGTTAACTAGGCATGTTAGGGTAATTAGGCAAGGTATTGTATCATGATGGTTTGTTCTGTAGACTATCGAAAAAAAATTGCTTAAAGGGGCTAATAATTTTGACCTTAAAATGGTTTTTAAAAAGTAAAAACTGCTTTTATTCTAGCCAAAATGAAACAAATAAGACTTTCCCCAGAAGAAAAAATATTATCAGACATACTGTGAAAATTACCTTGCTCTGTTAAACAACATTGCGGAAATATTTAAAAATGAAAAAAATAAATAAATCAAAGGGGTGCTTGACAAGGCTATAGCCAATCAGAAACTTGCTCAGCCCTGGCACAGCCCCCCCAAAGGATATCCCTTTTTTCCTCCTATTTTTCTTAAAACTGAAAAAAATTAATTAAAAGGCTAACAAATGTCCCTAATAAACAAATTTACATTTTGGAGAGGTTCCAGTTGGGCACGCTTACACAGTTCCATTTAAGGTTCATTATTATTAACAGCTACTATATCATGATAGACCACACATTTCAGACACTGTAGAAAGGCTGGGAAATAACAAGACAGTCTCAATCAGAATTTCAGATTGGAGAGGAACTAAGATGTAACAGAGGCCAACTTGTGACTGCTGTGCGAGCACTTTGCCGGAATCACCAGTCCATCCGAGCCCTGCTTTGGGCAGGCAGGTAGGTGATGTTGACCTGGGTAACTTTAGCAGTCACTTTTTCTTTTAAATAATGTGAAAACGAATGTTTCCATTTGACTGAACCTCAACTCATTTGCTGTTAATCTCAACAATTAACTGACCTACACTCACCGGCCACTTTATTAGGTACACCTGTCCAATTGCTTGTTAATGCAAATTTCTAATCAACCAATCACATGGCAGCAACTCAATGCATTTAGGCATGTAGACACGGTCAAGACGATCTGCTGCAGTTCAAACTGAGCATCAGAATGGGGAAGAAAGGTTATTTAAATTACTTTGAACGAGGCATGGTTGTTGGTGTATTTCAGAAACTGCTGGTATTTTCATGCACAACCATCTCTAAGGTTTACAGAGAATGGTCCGAAAAAGAGAAAATATCTAGTGAGCGGCAGTTCTAAGGGTGCAAATGCCTTGTTGATGCTAGAAGTCAGAGGAGAATGGCAAGACTGGTTCTAGCTGATAGAAAGGCAACAGCAACTCAAATAACCACTCGTTACAACTGAGGTATGCAGAAGAGCATCTCTGAACACACAACATGTTGAACCTTGAGGTGGATGGGCTACAGCAGCAGAAGACCACACCGGGTGTCACTCCTGTCAGCTAAGAACAGGAAACTGAGGCTACAATTCGCACAAGCTCACCAAAATTGTACAACAGAAGATTAGAAAAAAATTGCCTGGTCTGATGAGTCTCAATTTCTGCAGCGACATTCGGATGGTACGGTCAGAATTTGGCATCAACACCATGAAATCATGGATGCATCCTGCCTATATCAATAGTTTAAGCTGGTGGTGGTGGTGTAATGGGGTGGGGGATATTTTCTTGGCACACTTTGGGCCCATAAGTACCAATTGAGCATTGTGTCAACTCCACAGCCTACCTGAGTATTGTTGCTGACCATGTCCACCCCTTTATGACCACAGTGTACCCATATTCTGATGGCTACTTCCAGCAGGATAACGTGCCATGTAATAAAGCGTGAATCATCTTAGACTGGTTTCTTGAACATGACAATGAGTTCACTGTACTCAAATGGCCTCCATAGTCACCATAACCCAATCCAATAGAGCAGCTTTGGGATGTGGTGAAATGGGAGATTCGCATCATGGATGTGCAGTCCACAAATCAACTGTGGGATGGTATCATGTCAATATGGACTAAAATCTCTGAGGAATATTTCCAGTACCTTGTTGAATCTACTGTATGTCAAGAAGGATTAAAACAGTTCTGAAAGCAAAAGGGGGTCCAACCCGGTACTAATAAGGTGTACCTAATAAAGTGGCCGACAAGTGTATGTGATATTCTTCCAGTGAGCAGCTATGAAAAAATTGCTTACCTAAAAACAGTTATAATACACAGGCAAATAGAGCAAATAAGAAAGAAAGAAAGAAAGAAAGAAAGAAAGAAAGAAAGAAAGAAAGAAAGAAAGAAAGAAAGAAAGAAAGAAAGAAAGAAAGAAAGAAAGAAAGAAAAAGAAAATCCAGACCTTATCTTTTCTGTGCTATTATAAATTGTATTAATTTATCTAAAATTACAGCTTTTGCTTATTAAAAAACGCAGGGTGATTGAATTTGCAGGTTATTTAGATAGCTGAAGCTATCATTTTAATTATTTTAGCACCCCCTCAGAAGTGTTAAGCCCCCTTAGTAACCTGCCACTGCAGGGACATATTATTGAAGAATATGAAATGATTATTTTCATGCAGTTATTTTCACTACACCAAATAAATACCACAAAACATCTTCACAGTGTCTATTTACAATGATGAATCCATAACATTTGCCTCCCCTATCTATCTCTATATTGACAACTTTTCTGATGTGGTCAATATGTTCAGTAGGTTTTTTTGTACGGTGCTGTATCTGTGATGTAGAGTAGTGGTCTCTAACTGCCGGGCTGCGGACCGGTACAGGTCCGTAGATCAATTAGTACCAGGCTAGACAAAAAAGTAATTAAATATTTCTGTTTTATTTATTATCTGAGTCTGGATGATCTTTTATTTTTTTAAAATTCTTTTACTTTGAAAAATGACCGTATTCTCTCGGTTGCATTTTGGTCACTTGAGTGACTCAAAGACTCGGTAAAGAAGTAAAAAACAGAAATCTTTGGAAAGTTTCTTTGCAAAGTGGAAAAGGCCCAGGACCCACAAACTGCCAAGGAATGAATCCGCAAAGCATTTTTAAATAAATCAGGTAAATCCAGCATATCTGTGCAAGATGATCAACTGCTGGAGATTTCAAATGACGGTGGCCTTTCACATATTGCTTCTTTTCTGCACGCAAGTTTGTTATTTTCAATGAAAATGTGCGGCCTCCCAATATGCGCACCCAGTTCCAGGTGACCCCAGTTGAAAACATCTTCAAGGTGCACTGCGAGTCACGTGACAAGAACTGACCGATTCATATTCATATTTTGTATGAAATATACACATTTTGGTAGACTAATTATCTCAGACAAACACTGCAGTGGTTTTTAATTTTGTAAAACTATGTGGTTACAAAACATTTTCTGCTTGTTTTTGAAAACAATATTGGTTGGGTTTAGAGAAGGGTTTAGGTCAGTGGGTCACTAGGTGATCTGTACAATAAGCCCTGACTTCTCATAGAGGTGTAGACGGAGGATCTGTCTCTGAATCATACAACAAAAGGCACCCTAAGTAATGTGTTACCTATAGTGGATTTATCATCTGAAATGTGCAACAAAACGTAACAGGAGCAATGTATTTTTTATGCCATGCTAAATTTTAGCCTGAGGAACACATTTCCAATGAGCCAATGGTTTGTATTTTTTTTTTACTGTTTTCAAAAGATTTTCCATTTTTGTGTGTTGTGTGTTCACCACTGTAATCAACACCCTTAAACTAATTAAGTTAAAGACGTTAATTTGAAATATTTATGAGTACTGTGAATATGTTTAATCTTAGTTAGAAAAGCTAGATCTTTTCAATATTAAATAATATAAATTATTTAGATTTACTGTAGGATCTTAATTGATTAAAGCACTGGAAACCCTTTACAATACAAATCCATTTACAAACATAAATTATCTACATTAGGTAACACCAAGTAACTTCTGAAACATTTATTAATTGTAATGGTTTTTGTTGTTGTTGCATTTATTAAACATTATTAAATAACAAATGAACTGAGCTAACATGAACTAACAATGGACTAATGTTATCAAAAACTTTACTGAGAAAAAACACAATTGTGCACTTGACTGTGTTTGTAGCTGTAAGAGAAGAGACACTGAGAACAAAAAGCACACCAACTGAATTTTCTACACTTGTGACTACATTATCAGAATCCATCGATTATTATTAGCCATTCTTGTTTGCTATGCTAATTCACACATGCACAAGATAATTATAGAATAATTCTGCTGCTTTCTTTAATGTGCACATCATAATCAGTAGATCGCTTGCTGACCTTTACACATTTCACTGTTGGGTTTTACAGTGTGCTGAATTATTAAGGATTTGGTACAACATTAAGATGAGTAAATGATAACAGAATGTTCATGTTTGGATGCAATACAATATTTAATAGAAGGCAAAAATGGCACCTCACCTAAATAAGTTTGTTTATGCTGCAACCTTTCTTCTCTGTCAAACACACACAAAACACAAAATGTTGCGAGAAGGACACAACTGTGACTGCCAGCAGCAGGAGATGAGCTGATTTATGAGGTCCTGTCACAACAGTGGTGTTGACACCGTCATGGGGCCCTGAGAAACACCGGGAGGTAGAGGATGTGTGCTTATATTTTTTTGCTCAGCAATATCAGTATTTTTGAATATACCTTGAATATTCAACCTCTTAAAAAAATTAATATTCTGACACTACTGGTTACCCAGCATGACTGGTGTCTAAAATCAAATCAAAGCAAGACAAACATAAAAAGAAAGACGTAAAGACTCCAAATATTTGAACAGTATATGTCCATAAAAGCATATACTGTACAGTAGTAAATTAGTTAAAAACCAAACTACTGGTTTTGTTTGAGCGACTAAATAGAAGAGAGATTAGATATTTCCTGTCATTCATGAATGGTCCAGATTGCAGGAAGTCATGCTTGAAACCAGAAGGCATGCCAGTCAAACAATAACCCCACTGCTGACAGGCCATCTGCAATGTAATGTATACATGTAGGGCCGGAGCAACTGGCATTTGGCATTGACAGTATGGGGTATTGCAGACCAATTATGCCACATATACACTACAGATGAATTGCCATCAGACACCCAATCTAAATGATGTGTCTAAATATATTATTATCAAACTATAATTAACATTTGTGAATTAGTGAAAAGGCAAAGGTGACAAAGAAAACAAATAGCAGAAAAAGACCACTACTAAATAATAGCTTGAAACTGTAAGATAATAACAACAGTTATTACAATACTTATTTCGATAATTATTAGTGTGTTGCCAATGCTTCTAAACTTAATTTAATTGTGTGGAATCCAGTAAGCTAAATAATCTGTTTACTAAATACAATAATTATTTTTGTTGGCACTAAAACTGGGCAGATGATGTGCATTTCTGGATGAATGAATGGAGAGAGTAAACTTTGTGTGTTTTTGAGCAAAATGAAAAGGGAGAAACTTTCTTGTTTATTTTTATTGTTCTGTAGAGATGCCAACAGTCAATGATGATCAAACACTCCTAAAATAAAGGCTCTTTATTGACAATTGAGGTTTTTGGAACCTTGTTAATATATAATAAAATTGCTGTTTGAACAGATTATCATGGCGACACGGTGGCTCAGTGGTTGGCATGGTCACCTTACAGCAAGAAATGTGCTCTGGTTTCCCTAACAGTCCAAAGACATGCGAGACTAAATTGGCTGTAGTGTATGTGTGTGAATGAGTGTGTATGGATGTTTCCCAGTACTGGGATGCAGCTGGAAGGGTATCCGCTGTGTAAAACATATGCTGGATAAGTGAGAGGGGTCTGGCTGCAGACTTAGTGCAGATGCAATCTGAGATGCATGCAATGCTTTTGAATGGGCTCAGCTAACCCCACCTCTAACCCTACCCATCACAGGGACGTCACTAGCTCCATTGAGTGCATTGTGTTTGACACTGCATCTCTGAGAGATGCAATCTCAGCTTGCATCATAAAGGCTGCATCCAGATACTATTGGGATAAGTTGTCAGTTCATTCCGCTGTGGCGACCCCTGATTAATAAAGGGACTAAGCCGAAGGAAAATGAATGAATAAACATATTATAATAAAAATGTGACCACGGACCACAAAACCGTCATAAAAACGTAATAAGCGTACATTTTTGGAAATTGAGATTTCTACATCACCTGAAGATGACTTAATAGGACTTCCAATGTTTGTTTGTTTGTTTGTTTATTAGACTTTATAAATACCAAAGGGAAATTAACATGTCACAGCAGAGCATTCCATACTAAAAATAGATCAAATAAATTACATATATATATATATAAAAACAATAATAAAATTACATTCATACTGCACACCTTCGTTTAAAAAACAACGAGTAGACACTTGTCAATATCTAATAACTATTACAATTCCGCACAATTCATCTAGTATGATTTTGGTTCTACAATCTGATCACTGTTGGTAAAAATGACTTCCTGTGTCTTTCTCTATAACACCGGGGTTGAATTAATCTTGTACTAAAGAGCTTGCACACGCTGGGACTGTATCAAAAAGGGGGTGAATATCGTGCATAATGAATGCAATAAATGCTTTGTATGGCACAATATTTGGCCAATTTACAACATCTGAAATCTGATGTTTCATATTATTATTAATAATAATATTAATAATAATAATAATAATAATAATAATAATAATAATAGGGCTGCACGGTGTCGCAGTGGGTAGCACGTTCACCTCACAGCAAGAAGGTAGCTTGTTCAAGCCTTGGCTGGGTCATTTGGCATTTCTGTGTGGAGTTTGCATGTTCTCCCCGTGTTGGCGTGGGTTTCCACTGGGTGATCCAATTTCCCCCACAGTCCAAAGACATGCAGTACAGGTGAATTAGGTAGGCTAAATTGTCCGTAGTGTACGTGTGTGAATGAGTGTGTATGGATGTTTTCCAGTGATGGGTTGCAGCTGAAAGGGCATCCGCTGCGTAAAACATATGCTGGATTAGTTGGTGGTTCATTTCGCTGTGGCGACCCCTGATTAATAAAGGGACTTAGCCGAAAATTAAATGGTTGATTAATTGAATAATATTAATAATAATAATTACAACAACTTTGGGGGCATCACGGTGGCGCAGTGGGTAGCACGATCGCCTCACAGCAAGAAGGTCGCTGGTTCAGGCCCCGGCTGGGTCAGTTGGCATTTCTGTTTGGAGTTTGCATGTTCTCTCCGTGTTCGTGTGGGTTTCCTCCGGGTGCTCTGGTTTCCTCCACAGTCCAAATACAGTACATGCGCTATAGTTGAATTGAATAAGCTAAATTGGCCGTAGGTTATGTGTGTGAACGCAAGAGTGTATGAGTGTTTCCCAGTGTTGGGTTGTGACTGGAAGGGCATCCGCTGCGTAAAACATATGCTGGATAAGTTGGTGGTTCATATTGCTGTGGCGATCAAGGGGACTGAGCCAAAAAAAAAAGGAATGAATGAATGATTAATAACTTTAACAAACAAGATATAAATGCTCACAAAATGACCTTTAAATCTGTCTTAATTAAGTATTTTGCAATGTAAACATTATTAATCCAAAGTTTAATATATTTACAGTAGGAAAATTACCAAAACAATCTTCCTGTAATCTTTACTTAATACTCTAATCATTTTGGCATAAATTAAAAATGAATAACTTTAACCCATATATTTTACATGGGTTACATAAACATACTGTATGTGTACAACTTAAGACTTAAAACTTAAGGTTTTGCGGTGCAGGGTCATGTATAATTAACATTTATAAATTAATGAAAAAGTAAAGGCAATAAAGAAAACAATGAGCAGAAAAAAACTAAACAGATGGCTCAGTTTTTTATAGCTACTACTAAATGGTGCCTTGAAATTGTAAGATAATGACAACAATTATTACAATGCTTAGACTAGGCAATGGTGTATCAGTATTGTGACAGAAAGCTCTATTGACTTTTCCCCAGGCCTCTAATATGCATCTACAAATCTGGCTAATAACCTGCTTAAATCATTCATTGGTGCCCCAAGGGCGAATCCCCCCTTCGGTAGATGCTAATCGCTTAACATCACCGCAGATCATAGTGTGCTAAGTGTGTCTTACCCCTGTAGGAGGGTGATTCATCTAATCAATCACGTCTAAAACTGGGGGTCTTAAGATGAGTGGAGGGTTAGGAGCAGAAAGCCATTTCTGCAGCACTTCTGAAAGTTTTTATCCAGCTGAAATCGGATTTCTCATCAGATAACCTTCAAACGATTTAGAGTGAAATTAGATGTGACATTTAATTCTGTACGCCACTGTACGGATTGTAGATGCAAGTGCACACGTTTCCCGGAGCTCAGAAACCATCACGTTTCTGCACATGTGGCTTCGTCTGCTGTCCCTGCAGTGCTGGGAATTATGAATAATTTGGGATGGTTAGATGATCAAAGTTGTTCCCCACATCACCTTGGCCTGATTCTTGAGCACACACTCACATTAGCCTTGTAAAATAGATGAGCACCAAGCCTGTTTATAGATATGGTTTTGACACACTTGATTTTGTGTATAGTATCATTATAATAAGTAAATAATTGTGGCATTGCACAGGCGTAACCATAGAAACAGCACAGAACGGTCTCTACATTCATTTTGGACTCAAGAGTCTGGAAGAAACAGTTTTGTATTACGTGTCTTTCTCTAAAACATTTCAGATATTTGTACAAACGTGCACCTGGTGACTGCATTAATTATTTACTCAGACAAATTAAGAAAAGAGAAGCTTTTGAAGCAAAAACATAACATTTTGGCTGACAGTGTAACTTCGAATGATCTAATGCAGCACAGTTCTTAAACTTCATTTATTTGTGAGCAATTCAGTAGAAATGATGTTTACTTTATGCATTTATTTTGAGAATACATTAATCATTTTCATTGGCACTAACTGAAACTGGAGAGAATATTTGAGGCTCTGGATGACTGGATGGGGACAGTAAATGCTATTGAAATGGAGAACATTTCTCTTCAGTTTATATTGTTAAGCTGCCATTAAACAGTCAAGCATGATCAACGTTCCTTTCTGGACATCCCTTGAACTGATTCTTCGAAACATTTACATTTGCCTATTAAAATACATGTTATTAGATATTATATCTGACATTCCAGAATATTAGGTTATGCCACAAGTCACACTAGATTTGAGCATGCAAAATTCTGTCGGCACTGCGAAAAGGGGCAGGATTAAACAAGATGATTGGACATTAAAAAAGCGAGTGTTTGGTCCATATTTTGAATTTCTGTAAAGAGAGGTCATGTTTTGAGCTTTGATTGGTCTCACACAGCCAGGCCCGGATTAAGAATTCAGAGGCCCCTGGGCACAATGTCTTGTAGGCCCCCTACAAGGCCGCACCGTTGAATTAAAAAATTATATTAATATAATATTTTTTAAATAAAGTTAATCTATAATATTTTGCCCACATTTTTTAAATAAATGACATAGTACATAGCTATATTTATAGTCTACAAAGATTTACCTGATTTTAAAAGCATTTAAAGCACACTTTGATAAAAATACTACTAAAACTAGTGAAAATTAATGGTTTTTAATATACTTGTTCAAGTTCACTGAAACAGTACTAAAAATGTATAATTAAGGGTATTTTTAATGTATAACTTCTACAAACTTATAATGCATAATTTGGATATACTGTAACACCTCTCCAATCCAGTTCTATGAATCTGAGTCCTCCATAATACACACACTGAATAATGATTCTGTCTCCCTCGTGATGAAGAAGAGTAGGCAAAAAGCACTTGATTATAAAGCTGAAAGTATCTGAAATCACACACACTGCACCAGTTCTCTCCTGTCTCTCTCCTCTTCAGGGGCTTTTTCTGTCTCTCTCTGTCTTTCTCTCCATGAGATCAGAGAATATGGGTGAAGCAGGGCGACTAACATTGTAAATACAGATTAATTATATTAAGATGTCGCTTACATTTAACACCAGGTGGAAAATAACTGTTCATAGAATATTTATAATTATTATTATCCTTATTAAATATCTTGTGACTCATTTTATATACTTTATTTAAATTTTTAAACAAAAACATTTCCTTTCTATTGAAAATAAATGTATTTCCAATCTGCTATGTAATGGGGGAAAAAAGAAGACCGTGTTCATCAGTCGCTGGATTCGAACCGAGTTCATGATCTATCGCCTCAAAACACATATCCATACTCTGTACGAGCTACACCTCTCCCACCTGTGGTCTGTCGCGCTCTTTAGTTATGTTGACTCTGACTAGTTCAAATGGCGCTGGCGGGAAGCACTTAACTAGCTTATTACAACGAGGTGCGCTATTTGCACTTAGCCTAAATAGACACTCCAAAATCAGCATTTTTTTCCCCCCTCGCAGGGGCCCCAAGTGCGCACGGGCCCCTGGGCCTGTGCCCATAATGCCCATTGGTTAATCCGGCCCTGCACACAGCCATGTGGTGTGATTTCAGAGTTTTCAGTGTGAAGTCAGAGTTCACCAAACTTGAACTTTGCAATGCAGCAAACTGTGAAACTTGCAGTGAGGTGTGACCGCGGTTTTAGGGTTATTAGAATAGCCTACTGTATTACTGCCTACTTTAGAGTTAATATAGGTTAGGGTTATCTTATAGCCAGTGTTAGGCAGTTTTTTGACTGAAAAAAAGTTGTTGTTTTTATAATTATTTTTCATGGCCCATACAAGGAAACGTGGTGTTTTCCATCACTTCTTTTACTTCTTTATCCTGCACTGCTGCTGCATTTAATGCATAGCTGCACAAGTAATAGTTGCAAGATCAAAATCTCAAACATCAACAGTCTTCATTTTGCTAAGTGGTTTTGATTTGCCTACAGTATATTTTATATTGCGTTTGACGCCTAAGAGCTTCATTCTTTATTCTTTTCAAGAAGTATTATAATTTTTAATTATAATACAATTTAATATATAATATTATAATATAATTACAATTTGATTTACAAACAATGTCATAAAAGTACTGGGATAACAATTTGGTTCAGATATTAAAAGTATGTTTAAGGCAAAGATTACAATCACAGTTTAAAAGCAGCTTGATGCTGCTTAAGACAGTTGTTGTAATTACAGTGACAGGCCAATAGGTGGCGACAACCAACCATCAAAATGTATGTCACTGAATAATTCTTCAAAAATGATTTCTCTAATATCATTCATTCATTTTCTTTCAGCTTAGTCCCTTTATTCATCAGGGGTCGCCACAGTTATCCAGCATATGTTTTACACAGCGGATGCCCTTCCAGCTGCAACCCAGTACTGGGAAACACCCATACACCCATTCACACACATACACTACAACCAATTTACCTATAGCAAATGTCTATGGATGGGGAGGGAAACCGGAGCACCAGGAGGAAACTTACATCAACACGGGGAGAACACGCAAACTCCACACAGAAATGCCAACTGACCCAGCTGGGGCTCGAACCAGTGCTAACCTCTGAGCTACTGTGTTGATTTCTCTAATAATGAAACATTATGTTCTAATGAGTGAGTTACTGAATCATTAATTAAAAATGAAAATTAAAAATATCTATAATGATCTGTTTTTGTTTACAAGATTCTAATGTTAAATATGTAGCATTATCGGCAGCAGTAGCAAATGCTGAGCCCCTTCAGGACGAAATCCTAAAACTGCCCCTGGATATATGATTCATTTATATGGGTTTTTTCACCCTGATATTTTCTGCTGAAATGCATTCATAATAAGTCATGTTACTGTTTATATATCATTTGTTGTTTGCTCATCTTGATCTTATTGTATAAGTCTGTGTACATTTATTTGGGTTGGGGTGCCACGGGAAAAAAAAGCACTACAAAGAGCTGCTGTGCTAAAAAAAATGGGAATCACTGATCTAGAGCCTTATGTTTCTGCTTATCACATGAGCAAAGCTTCAAACACTCATTCACCTTGCTTTGCTTAGTCCCTGATTTATCAGTGGTCACCACAGTGGAATGAATCGTCAATTACTCTGTTTTATGCAAAGGATGCTCTTCCAGTCACAGCCCAGCACTGAGAGTACACTAACCCATGAACCCCCAGTGTTAGGAAACACCCATACACTCCCCCATTCACTATGAGGTCAATTAATTTTTATCCAATTCACCTATACTGCATGTCTTAAGACTGAAACTGAAGCACCTGGAGGAAACCCATGGAGACACGGGGAGAATATGCTTTGTGTTTTATTTGGCAAAACTGTATACAGTATTCAATAACAGAAAAAGAAATTTACTCCTTAAGTAGGAAACGGCAGAAAACAACAGTGAATGCAGCATGTCTGCTACATCATATGACAATGTATTTGTCATCACAACATCACGTCAAAGCATTTACATGATTAGCTCCTCCACCAAAGTTCACCTCACAGCTGGCACAGTAGCAGCGGGTGAGGAAAAAAAGATATACAGTATGCTCTCAATCGGGGCTATTCATTAAACCCCTGATGCAAATTAAACATAATGGCATAATGAGAACCCTACGGCCAGTTGTTCTCAACAGCATGAAAAGTTAACACACTTCAGAAAAGTGTTCAACCGCTGTGAGCACAATTAAATTCTGCATCCTTTTCATCTAAAGCATCCCAAACTGCTTCTTTCTCCATTTCTCTGTTAATCAGAGAATTGATTACACTTGATGCCCTCACTCCTCTATGAGCCACAACCTGCAGCTTAGAGAAGATGAGCAGCGGCTACTGCAGCGCTTCCTCTGTCTTCTCTGACCATGAATCAGACTGAATTATCCTGAAGCAGCATGACGACTCAGGGATGACTCCAGCTTTCTGTTTAAATGAACAGATTGCTTGAGCTTAACAGGTCCAAAAAAGAGGGATAACTAGTCCTGAGGAAACCAAAAAATAAATAAACAAAAGCTGAAAAAAATCAATAAATAAAATCCTGCGCCTGTTGTTTAAAGGCTCTCTACATAGATTTAAGAGATATGAGCTTCTGTTCTGTTCAGTGATAAAATATCCACACGCAAGCATGCACACGCATGCACAGACACCCATACTATAGTATTAGGTTTCTATGAATTGTGAGGACTTTATATTTATATATACAGTTGAAGTCAGAATTGTTAACCCCTTTTGAATTTTTGTTTCTTTTTTAAATATTTCCCACATGATGTTAAACAGAGCAGGGAAATTTTCACAGTAGGTCTGATAATGGTTTTTCTTCTGAAGAAAGTCTTATTTGTTTTATTTCGACTAGAATAGAAACAGTTTTTAATTTTTTAAAAGCCATTTTAAGGACAAAATTACTAGCCCCTTTAAGCAAACTTGCCTAATTACCCTAACCTGCCTAGTTAACCTAATTAACCAAGTTTAGCCTTTAAATGTCACTTTAAGCTGCATAGAATTGTCTTGAAAAATATCTAGTCAAATATTATTTACTGTCATCATGGCAAAGATAAAATAAATCAGTTATTAGAAATGAGTTATTAAAACTATTATGATTATAAATGTGTTGAAAAAATCTTCTCTCCGTTAAACAGAAATTGGGGGAAAAATAAACATCTATTGTTATTTTACAGAGCATTTCAGACTATTTCAGAAACTGCTGATCTACTGAGATTTTTACGCACAACCATCTCTAGGTTTTACAAAAATTTAAAAAAGAGAAAATATCTAGTGAGCGGCAGTTCTGTGGGTGCAAATGCCTTGTTGATGCCAGAGGTCAGAATAGAACGACCAGACTGGTTCAAGCTGATAGACAGGCAACAGTAACCCAAATAACCACTCGTTACAACTGAGGTATGCAGAAGAGCATCTCTGAACACACAACATGTCGAACCTTGAGGCGGATGGGCTACAGCAGCAGAAGACCACACAGGGTGTCACTCCTGTCAGCTAAGAACAGGAAACTGAGGCTACAATTCGCACAAGCTCACCAAAATTGTACAACAGAAGATTGGAAAAACATTGCCTGGTCTGGTGAGTCTCAATTTCTGTTGCGACATTCGGATGGGAGGGTCAAAAATTTGGCATCAACTTGAAAGGATGAATCCATCCTGCCTTGTAGCAGCGATTCAGGCTGGTGGTGGTGGTGGTGTAATGGTGTGGAGGATATTTACTTGGCACAATTTTGGGCCCATTAGTACCAATTGAGCATCATGTCATCCTGACACGAAGAATTAAGGCAGTTCTGAAGGCAAAAGGTGGTCCAACCCGGTACTAGTAAGGTGTACCTAATAAAGTGACCAATAACAGTATATAGAATACTAATTTGCCTTCAGATTTCACATATATTTTCTGCTAGGATATTTAGCAATGGGTAAAAATTCAACAGAGAATTGAAATCTGATATGTCAAAATCAAATCAAAATCAGTCTTTTTTTATCTAGCCTTGCAGCCTAAACCATTTGTTGCATTTAGTGTTAGCTAACGCTGTAAACCTACTCTAACTTGATCACGGTTATTTACATCATCGGAAATCATTCTGCAAATTGTGCTGATAACAAAAAAAGTAAGTAAGTAAATAAATAAATAAGCATTTTATTTTAACAGTTTGTTTTCCTGTGCTGATTTACTATTCTGTACGCTTTGTGTGCTAAAGCACTTTTATTGCACTAATGAATCAAGCTTATTCTACCACCCAAAGGAATTAAACTGCCAGACATGGCCAGGTAGGCAGACAGAAGGCCATTTCACGGCTGATAAAGGGGCTAACGGTGGTGTAACGGATCAATAAACACATGCCAGATTTACACACGTCCAGACAGTCGATGAGCAGACAGCAGGAGCGCACATGAGCCAACGCCACACCAGTCATGACCTCATTTCCTGCTCTGATACCAGAGGCGAAAGTTAAATCCTGGAAGAGGCGGATAGATTTTAAACTCAAGGCCGCTGCTTATGAATTGCAAGGCTGGTGTTAAAACAAAACATGCAGAGGATAACTGTGGATTCGAATTTTTCATTTGTCTTAAAGATTTTGTCAAGTAGGACATGACCCAGCTTGTAGGATCTAAGATGTCTGACTGATCTGATATTAAAAGCAACAGATTTTATTTTTTTGTTTCTGCAATAAAAACTCTTTGCATAAAGGAGGGAAAGATGTAATGGAATGTAATTAAATTGATTTTCTTGTTAACATCACACAGAAAAACAGAGAACAAAACATACATGTATTTATGTTATTATTTATATTACTGTTATTCATTAATAGTGTTTATTTTTTAAATTAATACACATATCTATCTAACTATCTACCTATCTTGTAAAGCATGATTTAGGATCGTCAAAAATTGCCAGATGTTATTGGGCATATGAAAGCTGAAACTTTCAGCAGCAGCTCCAGGAGGACTGACTTTTGAAAATACATTTCTTTTTGAAATACAGTTCTGACATGCTGAGCTATACCAATGTTTAAATTTTGCTGCAGCTTATTTATAGCCCATATTCAGTCTTGGTTTGCAAGCTCCACTGGTTTGCAGCTGGAGTCGTCGATTCTGCATGAGGCAGGTGAGCTATTGAGCTTTATTGACCACTGAGAAAATATGAAGCATGACTAACACAGGTCTGTCGTTCTCTTTAAGTTCATTTCAGGGACACTAGCAATCCATATGATGAGAATTTTTGGCATCACTGAACTGCATGTTCTTTTATAGACTACATGGCTTAATATTGTATAGAATTATAAAAAACTGAATTACACGCTAAAATATTGTGCTGAATAAACCTGTATCATAATTCATACAGCAATATCACAAAGAGAACATGTTTGTGAGAATCAGCAGAATATTAAATTAGGCTGAGATGTGTTTTTATTAAAGTAAATTACAAACAGCATATTTTAAGACGGTGTCATGTGCAAAACAAAAGTACGAACTAGTTATAAGGCCAGGAATTTTAAAGTGAGTGGGTGTTTGTAAAATAGGGTGGCCCTTAAGGTCCGCTCTAATATTTTTAAAATGTATGAGATAAAAATATGGATGCAAATTCCAACAGCTAATAGAACATTAATGATTTTGGCTGACAAACAAACACGTTAACAATACAACTTTACTTGAAACTTTTAACATCATACAAAAACTTTTTACATCCTTTAATATATAAAAAAACTTACAGTTTTTCTCAGTCACTTTGAAGCATTTCTCACAACACTATTTACATTTGCACAACAGTTATAGTATTTCTCAAAACAATTAGTACAAACTGCAAAACCTTGTTGATAACCTGCAAAACCGTGTCACTTGCTCAAAATGGATAGCTCATTCCTCAAAAGCAAGTATTCATGTCAATAAAAGTGTCAGTGTCATCAAGATGAAAAGTCCTGACAAGATAGTCAAATGGCTTTGTCATGTTTTCATGATGACAGTTTACTCTGTAAATGTTTTCCAATGCAAAAAAAGTCAGATTTTGATGACACTTCCAGAAAATGCTCAAGACAGCACTATATACTATTTGCACAGCCATTTGAAAACTACAGTAAAGTTTGACATCACTGCATTTAGTGAGGTATCTGAGTACAAGACACTGAATATGTATGTTTCACATTTTTACTGCATTTGCTCTTTGCAATTCTTATTTATTCACAGCATTGTGCAAAAGAATAAATACACCATTATGTACAATAAACAAACTTCCTTTGGGTAGAGCTGTGCACAACTGTAAACAATAGTGCAGTACTTATTGGAACTGAACCTACAACATACATACTGTGTCACAAATACACAGGAGACCCAAATGCAAGTGAATGCAAGATGATTTATTAAAAGGGATAACAGGAATAACAACTGGTATAGATCTCACCAGATCTCAAGGGATAGGGTAGAGCAATGGTGCTTCTCTCAAGGAATTTGACTCGCTAAACAGCGGTAATAGTTCTTCAGAGCAACAGATCCAAAGTGAAGTCTCTCACTGATATCTCACCAGATATCGAGGGAAGGGGTAGAGCAATGGTGCATCTCTCAAGAAAATCAACACTCTAAACAGCGGTAACAGTTCTTCAGAGCAACAGATCCAGAGTGAAGTTTCTCACTGTTATCTTACCAGATATCGAGGGAAGGGGTGAAGCAATGGTGCATCTCTCAAGGAAGTCGACAACGCTTAACAGCGGAAATAATTCTTCAGAGCAGCAAACAACGTGAATCTCTTATAGGTGTCATCAGTGCAAGCAGCGGAAACAACATCAATGAAACAAGCCGTGCTTGAAAAGTCCAAAAGCAACAAACTCTATGATGATTCACCACCAGCGGATACAGCGAGAGCTGCCTAACAGGAAACAGACACAGATGTGAAACACAACGAACTGACAAACACGATATACAAACACTGAACATATAAAGGCGTGCGGTAACGCGCAGCACCTGTGGTTAATAGATTACAGCTGAGTGAGACTGAGCAGCAGCAAGACACGTGATCGCTCAGCTGAGGAATGTAAACACACACAGCCACTCAGTGAAGATACACCCAAACAAACACACCCACATCCACACACACACATACAAGAGAAACAGACAGATCCACAACCGTGACATACTGTAGGTCTGCAAATCATTCATGAAATTGTTCAATTTAGAAGACATTTTCAGGAAAAAAATGATTTTAAAATGTTTATAAAATTAGCTTGACGGATTTTGACAACTAGTTCAACATTTTGTATGTGATGACTCAAGTAATGAAATAAGGACTATTAGTTTTATATGGAATGACTATTCGACATTCACAAGTTTAGTTCATTTTGACTGACATGACATAAGCAAATGATAATGTTATAAAACAGCAGAGAGTTGTATGAAAGCAATTGATGCATGTCCAACAGCATTTGCAATTTGTTGGAAGGAATGAGACACTGCTACTATGATGTGCACAAACGACTAATTATTTTGAGAATTGCATTACCTGCAAATGTAAATAGTGTTGTGAGAAATGCACCAAAGTGACTGAGAAAATTGTAATATTAGAGTTATGCGACAACAGACAATATTTCAGAATGTGATATTACTTCTACATGCCTAAAACTTTATTTAAAAATATATAAATATGGACAAAACAATTGTTAATTTTTACAACAAAAAATGTGTTATTACTGGGTAACTTACATTAAAGAGATTGTATGGTACTTTGCGTGTTTTTGCCCCATCATTGTTTGTCATATAGTTCCAAACAACCCTCAAAATTGTAACAAAGTTTTGTTCCAAAGAATTAGTAAATTATCATATTGACACATTCATAAAGACAGTATACTAAATGAATCAGTGTTTCAAGTCACTTCATTTTAATGACACACATTAAAGAAATATTTAAGAGACACTTTGATGACTTGATGTCACCTATATTAATGTTGTAACCCGCAGAACACCTCAATAAAAATGTCAATCACCCACTGTTTGAAACAAATAAAATTGAAACCAAGAACAAAAGTAATGCAAAGTAAATGACTACCAATTAATGTGTGAAACTAGCAAATCAGTTTTTAAATTATATAATAATAATGTGGCAACACAGTGGCTCAGTGGGTAGCACTGTCACCTCACAGCAAGAAGGTCGCTAGTTCGAGCCCCTAGTGGGTCAGTTGGCATTTCTGTGTGGAGTTTGCATGTTCTCTCTGGGTGCTCTGGTTTCCCCCACAATCCAAAGACAAGTGCCATAGGTGAATTGAATAAACTAAATTGGCCATAGTGTATGTGTTTGAATGCAAGAGTGTGTGGGTGTTTTTCCCAATGCTGGGTTGTGGCTGGAAGGGCATCCGCTGCGTAAAACATATGCTGGATAAGTTGGCGGTTCATTCTGCTGAGGCGACCCCTGATTAACAAAGGGACTAAGCTGAAAAGAAAATGAATGAATGAATAATAATGAATTGTATTATATTTAAAAAAAATTTTGGTCACAATTTGCATTGAAAACAAATTGAATATTCTGAAACTAGAGGCTTGTAAACATCAGTATTGAGAGATGCGGCATGTCTGTTGTCTGTTTTGGGAGCTGCAGCGCTGAGCTCAGTTTCTCTGTCAGGATGTAAAGCCCGCATTGGCTCTTTGATCCCTGCTTATCTGCTCTCCTCTCTCAAACACATGTGTGTGGCCCGCACACCCCTAGGGCTCATGGGGAAACAACTGAGACTGTGTGCTTTTGAGTGTGTGAGAGCCCACATGAGACAGCGACTCTTCCTGGCGTCTGCCGAGCTCGTGATGTGCTGGAGAAACTGAGGAAGGAGTCTGGCTAGTTCCCGATTCCTCCCCTGGAAATATTGGAGCAGAAGCTGACAGCAGCGACTGCAGTGATGAATAGCCTTTTAAAACGATGAAGTACCTCGCCGTCGTTGTTTTTTTCCTCCGACCTCCGCCTGATGGATTGGCTCTTGGCTTGCAAGCGTCAACAACATTAGCTTCAGACCCTCAACATTGCCACAGCTTGTAAGGAAACTTGTGTTCACAAAGCTCCTCTTCTACTTCAGAGTCACGGTTAGGAATATTTTTAGCCATGGCAATGACAACATTTCAAAAATAATTGTCTTCTATATTTCCTATATCATACATCTTATATATTCTAAATCAATGGTTTCAGGAGCATACCTTTAGCACATGTACAATAGGTATTAAAAGCATGTAGTGGCATCATCCAACATTTTTGAACAATATGTTCATAATTAACAGGTTAAATTAGTAAGCACTCTTCTATATTAGCTTACATTTTGTTTTGTTTTCTACTTTTATGTTTTAGACACAGCTGGAACGTTGCATGTCTGCAAGCAAAACAATATAATGTGTCATTCCTGGATGAATCATTTCATTCTTTTTTAAACAAATCGACTAAGTGAGTAATGCAGTGATGTGTCAGAAATCACATATAATGTGTGTAGTTAGGCTACATTCACACTGCAGGCAATGTGGCCCAAATATTTTTGCCCACACGTGATTCAGATCGTCTTGACAGTGTGAACAGCCCAAACAGCGTGGAATCTGATCATTTTAATTCAGATTTGTGCCACTTTCATATGCAAATCAGACACAGATCTGATGTTTTGCAATGCGACCACAGTGTGAACGGTTATACAGGATTTCATGTGACTTTTACTTAATCTTTAATCGACATGTGTCATCATTCTGTGCTGCAAACATCATCTACTCCTCAGCAGCATAGCAGAACAGTCCACAGGGCATTACTTTACCACAGAAGGTTGGTTGTTCTTTTTGAAAAATTCTGGCGCTTGTTAACCAATCATCGGTTAATGATTGGGGTGCGGGTTGATCGTGAAGTTGAAGAGTGGGGAGAGGGGGTAGGTTGTTGCGAATAGGGGATCTGTGCGTAAAGGAGGGGGCACTTTCATTTTAAGGGAGAACTTTCTCTCCAAGACCATCTGCATGTGTTTGTTGTGTATAAGGAAGTAAAATGAATTAACAGATTTTGGGGGCCCTAAGATATATTGATATGCCCTGACATTTGTGCTTATTCCAGCTACTTATTACATAGTACTGGCCAACATGTATTTTATTTGTATTTAGCACAAACTGTGCTACGATAAATATGTGACAATTATTGATGTACATGCTTCTGTTTTTTAGAAAAAAAAATACTATGCGTGGTTTGTAGGTTTTGGAGAAAAAAATGTAGGTGAAATAAGGTTAAAAAACACACTGAATGTGCCTGAACAAGACTTTTGAGTGACCAGTCTTGTAGGCTAGAATGTTTACTTTGCAATTATGTAAAAATATTTGGTTCTCTCATTCAAAGAAAACATTACAATGATTAATATTTTGTAAAGTCTGTTTTGGGTCAGCTCAGCTGTATGGGTGAGTGACAATGGTCATAAATAATTCACACATGGAGAGACAAAAGACACTCCTCCATTCGCCCATCAAGGGCATTGTAAAGCAATTTCCAGCTGCAAAAACTAGCCCAAACTAAATGCCTGTTGTATTACTTGCTGTTTGACCATGCAAACACTCTGTAAACAATATACAGTGCTCAGCATATATAAGTTCACCTCTCACAAATCTATCTTTTAAATTCATATTTTTAATAGGAAGCTATACAATATTATATTTGTGCATATACATTAGATTAGTCAGTACTGAAGCCAAATCTGGAGCTTATCTAACAAAATAACTTACGATAACGGTTCAAAATTAGTACACCCAAATTTATATGTTGTAGAAAAATATTAAATACAAGTCTTGATATAATGTTTCATTCAAATTCAAATGTAATGTGTCATTCCTGGATGAATCATTTCATTATTTTTTTAAACAAATCGACTGAGTGAGTAATGCAGTGATGTGTCAGAAACATAAAATGTGTGTGGTTAGCAGTGGTGTAAAGTAACTAATTACAAATACTCAAATTACTGTAATTAATTTACTGAGTAGTTTAAAAAATGTGTACTTTTACTTTTCATTGAGTACATTTTTAGTGCAGTATCTGTACTTTTACTCCACTACTTTCCTTCAACCTGCAGTAACTACTTTATTTTTCTTGTCTATGGGGATTAGAAAAATCAGTCCTGAGATTCCTGTCCAATCAAATCGCACATACCATAGAAGGTAAATCACATCATAATGAACCACCTCAAGACGTGTGCACTTTATAATTGCAGCAAACTGTTTGGAAGTATTAAAAGTGTCCATGAAGATGTTCAAAATCTTTACACGCATTGACCCAGAGACTGTTTAGATGCATGAGAAGATGATGAAGAAGATGATGGATGTTTACTGTATGATGACTGAAATGGCCTTAAACACTCAGCAGGCACAGGACGTCAACATGATGTCTGATTGATGTTGAACCCTAACGTCATGGGGACTTTGCATTTTGTTTGGAAATGAAAATCGGTTTGACGTCAGAACTTAACGTCAGGCCAACATCAATATCCAAAGTCCAACCTAAAATATCAGCGTCTAATGATGTTACAGCTTGACATTGTGTGAACGTTACCCCTATGACATCTATCAGTAATTGGATTTTGGTTACGGTACCCAACGAATAAATGTCAGTATTTGACATCATATATGACGTTGGTTTAAGATGTTGGATTTTGGTCACTTTCTAACAACCTAAAATCAACCAAATATCAACGTCATTTCATGTCATTATTGGACATCAAAGTAACGTTGTCCTTAGATGCTGGCTTGACAATTAATTTTGGTCACCTGACATTACAACCAAAATCTAACCTAATATTAATGTCTCATGATGTTGTGTGTCTACTGGGCAATAACTAAATGCACTACAGAATGTTACGTTTACACACACATGCACAAATGACATGTAAACATATCAGCTTTTGACAGCATAATACTCACTACTCACTACTCTTGAGTACTTTTAAAAGGTCTTTTTACTAATACTTTGAGAAATATTTACAAATATTACAAATAATATTTTACAGATACTTTTACTCTACTTACACTACATTTTTAGGCAAGTAATGGTACTTTTACTTGAGTATGATTTTTTAGTACTCTGTCCACCACTGGTTGGTTAGGTTATGTTCACCCTGCAGGCAAATGTGGCCCAAACTTATTTTTTTTTGCCCACATGTGACTCAGATCTGATTTTGTCTTGACAGTGTGAACAGCCCAAACCGATTTGTGCCACTTTCAAATGTAGTAATAAATCAGACACAGATGCGACCACAGTGTGAACTGTTATGTAGGATTTCATGTGACTTTTACTTAATCTTTGATCGACATGCATCCTTATTCTGTGCTTCAAACATCATCTACTCCTCGGCAGCATAGTAGAATAGCACACAGGGCAAATACTTTACCACAGAAAGTTGGTTGTTCATTTTAAAAAAAATTTGAAGGCAAAACTGGCGTTTGTTAACCAATCGTTGGTTAATTATTGGGACACGAGTTGATCGCGAAGCTGAAGAGCTGGGAGCGGGTTGATAGAGGATGTTACAGAAAAACAGTAGGTTAGGTTATCGAGAGATCAGACTCTGCAAACAGAGATGAACCAACTCTGCCTTCACAGTTCAGTCTGCGGCTGATCACCGGTGGTCAGAAAGATGCGCACCGCGGTTGTCATATATCACAAATGATCAGTGTTTTCAATCACAAGAGACTTATTTTAGGTTTCAAATGGCAAAATACACATTATTAGCAGCATAACAACCCTTCACAGTACATCATATTAAACCTAATCTGACAACGTGCTTACTCGGTTCATACAGTATACACATAGTGTGATAATTAGACATTTTGTGCTGTCCATAATTGTACTTTTCCGCATGCGGGTCAGTTTAGGACCATGATCTGTTCACACTGCAAATCTGATACTGGCCACATTCATAACAACAATGTAAACAGCTATGCAAAAAAAGCAGATCTGATCAAAAAATCAGATTAGAGCACTAAGTCTCGCAGTGTGAACGTAGCCTAAAACATGCAGGGATAGTTTCAACTCAAATTTTGGTCATTATGGAGAACCTGATCTTTGGGTTAAAAATTTTTCTTAATTAATTTAAAAATATATCTCACTAGTTTGACCATGTTTAACTCAATTTTGAGTTGAAACAACCTACAGCTCTACAGTAGCTGTTTTCACTGACACTGAACACTCTGTTATAGTTGAGTTGCTTTGCAAATCACAAATCACAGAATTCAAGATTCAGTGATAAACAGTTATTGACACATTCTGTTGTAAAATGTAGCCTACAGAAATCAATAAACTGAATATATACTGTATTGTATATAGCTATAGTTTTAATCTCTTGATTTTAATTGCCATAAATATTTCATTTGTTTCCCTCATGCATGACAGGGTTCTTAAAATGTGCTTATTGAAAGTACCTGTGTTTGCATTTCATTTATAAGAGTACTTTAATAGCGTCTGAATGTGGTTACTGCCACAGGTCTCTCTTGTAAAAGAAATTTAAACCTCTGTGGCAGCAGCCTTGTTAAGTAAAGGTTTAATCACAATAAAACAGTTGTGTACTGATCTAATCTCATTACTTCTTTCAGAAAATAAAACACATTACAGATATGGAACTGACTGTAGCGATTCATAAAATATCTGCTAGTCATTTGAAACCATGTGTAAATAGTGATGCACACATTAGAATCTAGCATTGATGACAGCCATTATTTTTAAGCAAAGACATTGTGTTTCCTCTTTGCTGACTCACGCAATATACCAGAAAGTGGAAATGACCTCTCTCAGATTCTGTTGGGACTAATATAGAAACAGAAATGCAAAATTGATAGTTTTCACTGATAAAGACAATCAATCTTCCTACACATTTTAAAAGTGACAGCTGCAAATAAAGGCCCTGACAGATTGTTTTATTTCTTTCTGGATACCTCATCTTCTGCTCAGTCATTCGCCCCACTGATGAGAGCAGAAACAATGCAGCTTGCATGCGTGGTGCGGCATGTATGCAGATGAGCTCTAATTTACTGTCTGCGAGGCCTCTTAAAATTGATGTAATTAGAAGCAAATGTCTAGTCATGTTATACACTTCTCTGCGTTTGAGACATTAAAAAATAATACTATTCACGAACAGCTCATAATGAGTTCGCATAACAACACAATCTACAGTAGCTGCTCTCTGAAAGAATTAGAATAATACATGTTATACAAGACAAATTTGTCATTTACAAGATACAGAACTAATGAAAAATGAAGCTAATGTCTTTAGAGTATTGTAAAGAACTATTTTTGTTTGTTATTTTTTTCTATTTCAACATGATTGAGGATTAATGTAGCAAGTTTTGTTTGTTGAGGGAGATATCGTGATGTCATAAAAGAGACAAAGATGAAAAATGGCATCAGTTAGCGTTGAATTCCCCACACACACACACACACACACACACACATCATTGAAGCTTAATATAGTCATCATCATCATCATCATCATCATCAATTTTTGTGCAGGACACATTGGCCAATAAAAGCACCTCCAACACAGAGGTCCTCAAACTGGGTTAGGGTTAGGTTTAGCATGAAGTTACTGGCATTGCAAAGACTGAAACTACTTGCTTCAAGATATTTAATCCGCAACTGTGTTCTCTACATGCTCCCATTAGACACCAACATTCTTCAAGTCTTCTCAATGTGTCTTTTCGTAACACAGTGATAACTACATGCGAAATGACACTTTAAAATAATTAAGGGTATCCTGTCCATATTAAAAGAGTTTTTGTAGCGAAATGTGCAGTTTCATTTGTACATACAGTACGGTTGAGGTCAAAGTTATTAGCCCTCCTGTGATTTATATATATATATATATATATATATATATATATATATATATATATATATATATATATATATATATATATATATCCCAAATGATGTTTAACAGAGCAAGGAATTTTTCACAATATGTCCTATAACATTTTTTCTTCTGGAGAAAGTCTTATTTGTTTTATTTCGAAAATAAAAAAAGCTTTTAATTTTTAAAGTTTGAATTTTTTTTAAACAATTTAAAAGTCAATATTATTATTGTTTATTGATATTATTATTATTATGATTTGCCTAATTATCCCAACTTTCCTAATTAACCTAATTAGTCCTTTAAATTGCACTTTAAGCTAAATACTAGTATATTGAAATGTAATTGATTAAAAATTATTAAATTATGTTTAAATTATTACAATTATTAAAATTATTATGTTTAGAAATGTGTTGAAAACTATTTTCTTACTGTTAAACAGAAATTGGGGAAAAATATACAAAGGGGGATAATAATACAGGAGGGCTAATAATTATGACTTCAACTGTATATTTTAGGAAAGTTTCCTATTTCTGCAAAGTTGTGGCTGAACAACAGCATAAACTACTATGACAATGATCACCTCCGGTGCTGATTATGTGCTTTATTCACTGTTAAATGCTACCAACTGGAGTCTGAAAACCAATTTACCTAACATGTACTGCCATACTAAATGCACCAGCAGATAGATTATCTCAGATCTTGAAAATAAATTAAGTAGCAAACATACAGTTTAAACATTTGTTACTGTAACTCCAACAACATCAGTCACTCAGCATGTATGCACAATGTAAATTAGGTTTAATATTTATTAATTAGATTATAAAGCTGTCCGTTTGCTTGTGAGCGCAGCGCTGAATGTCTCTGGTATTTAAATGTTTATGTTGTGTTGTGTCTGGTGTGGACAGACAAATTTCTTGCAGTGGAATCTTGTTGCATCACATGTTGTTGGACACAGTGTTATCCTTGGTTTTCCTGGTTTCCTGTGTCTTCTGGTGGTGTCTACATCTTTCATTTATCTTTCATGCGTAATATGTGTCCAAACACACCCTTAAATATGTCTTTGTAAATTGTTCTAAGGCATTCTTTGTTCATGCACGGTGTGATTTCTGTAGTAATTGTTGTTGGTACACATAGGTTTCATCACCTTGTGATAATGTACATTTTGAGGTATCGAATAAGAAATGAGTGATGAAATTAAAGAGATGATCAAATAAAAATCTTTTAATTTGCAAAAAACTTTTTCTTTTATGCTCGCTTGAGGTGGTTTTGAACTTGCAAAAAAAGGTTTAAAGTGAAAAGCAGGAGAAGGAAATGTATTTGCCCAAATAAACTCTGATGTATTAAACGTTAGGACTGCAGTCCCTTTCTTGTTTTGTTTACTGTTGATTGCCAGGTTACCAATACTACAATCAGCCACAGTAATAACTTGAAGGAAACTCAACTAATTCACATTTGGATTAATTTATTTATTTTTTGCTAAATTTGAAATGAGGGGCGACGCAGTGGCGCAGTAGGTAGTGCTGTCGCCTCACAGCAAGAAGGTTGCTGGTTCGAGCCTCAGCTGGGTCAGTTGGCATTTCTGTGTGGAGTTTGCATGTTCTCCCAGCGTTTGCGTGGGTTTCCTCCGAGTGCTCCGGTTTCCCCCACAAGTCCAAGACATGTGGTATAGGTGAATTTGGTAAGCTAAATTGTCCGTAGTGTATGTGTGTGAATGAGCATGAATGGATGTTTCCCAGTGATGGGTTGCGGCTGGAAGGGCATCCGCTGCATAAAAACGTGCTGGATAAGTTGGCGGTTCATTCCACTGTGGCGACCCCAGATTAATAAAGGCACTAAGCCGACAAGAAAATGAATGAATGAATCAATTTAAAATGATTTGCTTCACTTTAGGATTGAAACCCAGTTATTATGCCACATTTATCATGAGCTTTCTGGTACGATTAAAATTATGCTTCTGATGACAGAGCAGAGGTTCCTCATGATGTTGAGTTATCATAATGCTTCTCTGTGAACAGAATCAAAGGCTTTAATAAAATCTATGATGTTTATCAACACTAGCTTCTGAAATTCCCTCAATAATGTCCTATAATATAAAATCTGTTCACCACATGAGCATCCATGTGAGAACTCATTCTGCAATTGTCAATGAAGTATGATAAACAGGACCTTAGCAAGAAACTGAGAGGAGTGACAACTGTTTAACTTTTGTTGTTCAATATGTATACTGTCAAAAGTTTATTCATTAAAAATGAATAAATAAAGATTCTGAAAACTTCAAGGGAGATACCATTTCATAATTATTTTTCCATTAAACTGACACTGTGATTAAACTGCGATTTTACTGCGGAATTTACTCGTGATTGATAAGTGCAATTGCCTGTTACCAACAAAGCAGATCACCTTCAGTTTTAAAAAGTATTTCTACATGTAGATGTCCATGGTTCCACTGACAGGGGATGGGCAGGGATTTGTATACCAGGTCTTTCACTTAAAGTTGCAAGCATGATTTCAGGTAACAGGAGGTAAATCTGGTAGCCATAGAAGTGGCATTCATCCACTTAAAAGTTATTCTTACACTGATATAATTTTAAGAGACTTTAAAATACTTACATAGTGTTGCTTTAAGCCGGGATGTCAAAATACAGTAGCAAAATAAGTATTTTTGAGTGAGTCATTAATTCATTCATATAAATCTGTTCATTTATTCACAAACAAAGCAAGTGGCTGTATTTATGAATGGCATACAGGAATGATTGACTCATTGATTCATTCAAAAATACTGAATCATTTATGAAGCACTCATAATCAGAGGCACAAAAGTTGGCGATACAGGAAAAGCAGTCCATACTGACAAAGACAAATGAGTGTCCGACTCAAACCTTTGCTGCTGACAGACAGACCTAAAATCAGATGGATGGCCATCTTATCTATGACAGTAAACGAGACCATTTTGTTCAGGTTTCTTTGACTGTGTGTTTTAGGAGATAAATACTACTGGAAGGGTCGTACGGGGCTACACTCCAGCTATCTGACCACTGCTGATGCAGAACATGTACTTTCCATATCAATTCCAGATTTGTGCCCAAGGCTGGGCACTCGCTTAGGACAGATGGTGGGTGGGAAGAACATGATGCTTTAAAGCAGCTCAGGGTCATTCCGGCTTGCCGTCACAGTCCCATTTGGCCTAATGGGGATCTGCATATGAAACCGAATCCCAAAGTCCAGAGTGGGCAATTAAAGCACAGTGACAAAGCAACACTATCATATAATTAGTAAGCAGATACTAGCTTAAAGAGATATTACAACTATATTCAAGTTTTCCTCTGACTCTTTTCCTGCTCTTGCTATTCAGAGATTTAGATAGATGCTGTAGTTCTGTGTTTGTACCCTTTGCTATTTCTTGGATACTTTCTGTGTCAAGCAGCTGTTAGTGTTACAGTCCCCTGAGTTGGCACAATCAGGGCCCAAACTAGAAGCATGTTTCATTTAATTTATGTGAAGACTCAAACTGTAAATTGAGACATAAGGAAACAAATAACAAATTAATTATTAATGACAACCTATGTTCTACATGATTTACTGTATATAAATATTATTCAGACACACTAGTTTTTCAAGAATTTTTTTGCGCTAAAAAATACTTATTTTGTGGCGGTAATTCCCAGAAAATTGCGAACAATTTTGCAATTAAAAATATATATATAAATGTAAAAAAATATACTATATATATATATATATATATATATATATATATATATATATATATATATATATATATATATATATATATATATATATATATATATAATTTACCATATTAGGTAGCCTACTATGTTAGGTGTGCAATCTGAAACAATGACAATGACACAAAATATAAAAATAAAGCTTCTTTATTTTGGTCTCTTGTCAAGACAAGATCTAAAACGGTAGGGATTAAGGCAAGGAGGCTTGTATAACTCTAATTTTTATCCACAATCTTACTTTCAGATTTCACTCCCTGGAGCATCTGACATCATGTCACACATAGGACATCCCCTATCATAATACACCTAAAACACGGACTGCCGAAAACTGGTCAATAGCAGGGAAGCGTTTTCTCTCGTTAACTGCAGGGAAAGAGTTAAACGAAATAATTTATCGATTTGACGCACATCATAATACCAGCCATACGTGTACTGTAAAGCACAAATAATGCCCTTAAATTTGGTCACATCCAGCGGCTGTCATCTGTGAACCAATCTCTATCTGTTCCATTGCTCTGTTTACTCTTAACTCCGTTAACTTTCTTTTGCAGTCTGAAGCGCGTCAAACGCACAAAACACCCAATTCGCGCCACAGCTGTCTATATCTCATCTTTGCTATGACTTCATATATAAATCACTAGCGCTTCATCTACATCTGCTTACTGCACAAGCTAAACTCCCAACGCTCCCCGCCTCCCCTTCCATGTAATGTAATGATTGTGAGAGCGCAGGTGAGACGTCTTTTTTTTTTCCGAGACACATGTGCTGTGTATGCATTGTCTATAAGTCCTGTAAAACAATTAATTGCGAATCAAAATAAATATAGTTTGATTATATATTTTATGGTTGGATGTTTTATGAGATTATTTAAATTTTTTGTGATTATTTTGCGTTTAAATTAAGAATTCTTCTGAATTGCAAAAAATTGCGACCTTTTGTTGATTATGTATTCAGCGATCATGGAATCGTGAAAAACTAGGGGGTCTGGTTTATGAATGTTTATGCATTTGAGTGTGATTTCCATTTAAATGGTGGAACTACTGTACTAAACATCTGTCTTACAGAATGTGTATTTATATATATTGTAAAACAAAATCTATATAATTATGTTTACATTTATGATTTTTGGTGTGAACAAGCCTTAGGATTTCTGGAGAGCGTGAATTATGTACCCAGAGCTATGTATGGCTGCATTTCGTCTTTAAAACAAATGCCGCCGATGGCTTCTATTTCTTTTCGCGCTACCAGCTGACCGCTTACCTCTGTGTGGACGGCTTTTCCACTGTTACCAGTTTGCCCAGTGGCTCGCTGTGTACGTCGGCAGACTTGAGATGGAGAGAGGAGTTGACTGCGATGACAGGGTTCCAGAAAGCAGGTAAAACAAAAACAAAAGGCAAAAAATAAAATAAACAAGTAAATAACAGGGTGAGAAAGTGGTAAGATCCGAAAGCGTGGTAAAAATCAGGCTTTATTTTTCTGGATTGCTTTTGAAAACACTGTCAGTTGGGTTTAGGGAAGGCAGTTGGCAGGTTAATTGGTTCTTCTAAAAACACTATCGGTTGGGTTTAGGGAAGGGAGTGCGTGGGGGGATTGGTCGGTCGGTCGGTCGGTCAGGCAGTCAGTCAGTCAGTTGACAGCGGCCTCTGGTGGATTTACGCAAGAACAGCAAGTGAACTTGGCACTTGCGAGAGAAATTTCAGGTTTGAAAAAGCATACGCAGCGGCCTCTGGTGGATTCGCAAAAACAAAAACTGCAAAATATTGTACCTCCTGGGATGTATTTCATGCTTTCCAGAAATGTGTATATACTGTAGAGGTACATATCAATAATCAGCCTATGTTGGAAGTGACACTACATCTCACTAATCATACTAAATATTATAAATGAGAAATTGAAGGGAGAGTCGAAAAGTCTCATTGCAATCTTAAAGCCACTTACTTTCTGCTGTGGAACGGTGTCTTTTTTATTATTTTGGTTATTAAATTGTAATTACATTTGTGAAGTAAAAATAAAAATAAAACTAAAAATAATATCAGAATATGTATTTCTGTATATTTCGTTTTTAAATGTAATTTTTAGATATTTTTTCCAATATATTTCATATATTTTGCTGCCAGTGTTGTCAAAACCAGCATCTAAAATGCACTATATTTCATTAAAGGTAAATTATTATTATATTTAACAACATGCTTATCTGCCACATGAAAGTTCAGAAGAATTGTCAATTTAATGAATTACAGTGCAGTCCTAATGTAAAACAAGTGCAGTAGTAAGGCACCGCTCAATCAATCAAGACAAAACTAATTATGCCCATGCTGTGTGGTGTAAAGAACTCATCTGTTATGGACTGAGACAGTGTCATAAATTGATAGACTGGGACTGTCGGTTCAACGCAGATAATGAGTGGAGTACACAGCTGGTATTAAACAGGCTTTTTTTCTTTTGATAGGCTTGAAACAGCTGATAATGTGCGTAACGACAAGGTTAAGGTTATGGATTTTTAAGCAAGAGCTATTATGTGCATGTAATGAGAAATAAATATGGTGTGACACCATGAAATGGCAAACTTGTGTTCGTGTACAACACAATGCTGAAGATGACACAACATGTACAAGGTTTAATCCAGATCATAAAAAGGTTATGCTATTCCGTTATGCAACATAGTAGATTATGCTACAATCATACAGTAAATGACTGAATGTTTGCTTTGATGTTCAATGAATGCACAGCGATAATACATACATGACATTTTCTGTGAGCTAGATATGTTTTATTAATCTGCTGAAAGCTCAGCCCTTTCTCACTGTCACACTCGTTCTCTCAATATCAGATTTTTTCCACCGCTAGAGGAGGGACAAGAGACAAGACAACTCACTATCAGTGATGAACAGATATCCAGACAGCTCTTCCTCTAACAGCTGATTAGTGTTGTGAGTTAGTCAAGAAAACTCGCATTATCAGGTGTTGATAATGCACCAATACACCCAGCAAGAGTGGTGACAGAGAGGTATTCATAGCGCTTTACTTTTTTTTTTTTTGAGCATGTAAGGGGAGAACGAGATCAGGTAGTTCTCGAGAGCTCCCCGTGGTAAAAGAAGTAAGGGGGAGAAGGGGTGGATGGGGGGTTTCTTCGGAAAATGAAGATAAGGGAGTAATTTTTGCTGGGCTACTTATAGTGAGTTTGGATTAATCTGAACTAATGATTGTAGATGAGAGACCAGCTGCGGTCAATTATATCACGTGCTTCTCTCGAAATTAGTTTGTGAAACTTCACATTCTGTTTCCACTGATCATTCTTGAGATGTTTCAGCAGCTTAATTGGAGTTCACCTGTGGTAAATTGAGTTGATTGGACATGATTTGAAAAGGCTGTCTATATAAGGTCCCAGGGTTGAAAGTGCATGTCAAAGAACAAACCAAGCATGAAGACAAAGGAATTGTCTGTAGACTTCCGAGACAGGATTGTCTCAAAGCACAAGACTGGGGAAGGTTACAGAAAAATTTCTGCTGCTCTGAAAGTTCCATTGACCACAGTGGAAGATGTCTGTAAGTGGAAGATGTTTGGAACCAGGATTCTTCCTAGAGCTGGCCGGCAATCTAAGCTCAATGATCGGGGAAAAGGGCCTTAGTCAGGGAAGTGATCAATAACTCGATGGTCATTCTGTCTGAGCTCCAGCATTCTTTTGTGGAGAGAGGAGAACCTTACAGAAGGACAACCATCTGTGCAGCAATCCACCAATAGGATTTAGGTCTGAGCTCTGTCTGGGCCACTCAAGGACATTCACCAAGTTGTTGTGAAGCCACTCCATTGATATTTTGGCTGTGTGCTTTGGGTCACTGCTGCTGGCTCAAGTCCTGCTGGAAGACCGTCGTCCCAGTCTGAGGTCAAGAGCATTCTAAAGCAGGTTTTCATTCAGGATGTCTCTGTACATTGCTGCATTCATCTTTCCCTCTATCCTGACTAGTCTTCTAGTTCCTGCTGCTGAAAAACATCCCCACAGCATGATGCTGCCACCACCATGCTTCACTGCAGGGATGGTATTAGCCTGGTGATGAGCGATGCCTGTTTTTCTCCAAACGTAACACCTGCCATTCACTCCAAGAAATTCATTTTTAGTCTCATCAAACCAAAGAATTTTGTTTCAGATGCCCCAGACCTAAATCCTATTGAACATCTCTGGAGAGATCTGAAGATGGCTGTACACTGTCGCTGCCCATCCAACCTGATAGAGCTTGAGAGGTACTGCAAAGAGGAATGGGCAAAAATTCCAAGCTTGTGGCATCATATTAAAAAAGACTTGAGGCTGTAATTGCTGCCAAAGATGCATCAACAAAGTATTGAGCAAAGGCTGTGAATACTTATGTACGTGTGATTTTTCAAGTTTTTTATCTTTAATAAATTTGTAACAATTTCAAAAACTCTTTTTTCACATTGTCATTATGGGGTATTGTGTATAGAATTTGGAGCAAATAAATGAATTTTATTCATTTTGAAATAAGTCTGTAACATAAAAAAATGTTGAAGTGAAGAAAAAAAAAAAAAGTGAAGCATTATGAACACTTTCCGGATGCATATGTATATGTGTGTGTGTATATATATATATATATATATATATATATATATATATATATATATATATATATATATATATATATATATATATATACATACATACATATATATATATATATATATATATATATATATATATATATATATATATATATATACAGTATATATATATATTAGTGGTGGGCCGTTATCGGCGTTAATGTGCTGCGTTAACGCGAGTGTCTTATCGCGCGATAAAAAAAATATCGCCGTTAATCTATTCTCAAAGTTGGGTGGAAGCTGGGTCTTTTCTACGCAAGCTATGATGACTTTCACCTTGATAGTTTAGCGCGGATGTATACCTGACCGGTGAGCCGTCTGGGAAAGAAGTGCCCTTCTGAATCAAATCAGCAGGATGCCTGACTCTAGCTGCAGTTGAGCAGTTTCACTTTAACTCACGAACATTAAATTCATGCCTTCGTGACAAACTGGGGTATTAGACGCAAATAAATGAGTAAGGACAGGTGAGAGTGTTATGGAATTTAATAACGCACGCCAAATGAGAAGAAAAAAAACTTCCGCATTTCGCAATGTGTGTGTGTGTGTGTGTGTGTGTGTGCGTCTGTGTGTCTGTGCGGTCCTTTACTGACAGCCGCCTGTGTGGATCTTGTCGGAAAATATGGCGAAAAGTCCTACATGACGGGAATAGTTTGTCAGTATTGCCACTAATATCTGCATACTCCATGTCTAATCAAAAATCGCTGTTTACATGGTAGACTCTTAATCAGAGTATTGTTTTAATCTTATTAAAATCGCATTAACGTATTGTTGCTCATGTAAACATACTCAATGTTTGACACCGTCAGGGCTCTGTGAACTTGTCTTTGTGAAGCATCATTTTCTGTATGTATGTACATCAAAAGCAAGTATGAAATCACTGTTTGGAGCTTATGTAGGCCTACAGTTCAACATTCATGTTTAACTGAATAAACAGTTAGTAAACACAAGTACATCATATTGAACATAATTTATTTTCATCACCAATTATCATAGTAGAACAGTTTCTCAAGCAGTTTGTGATGCATTTTGCAAACAGGAGATGAGCCCCTGGTCTAATGCGTCACCTGGCTTGAGAAACCCGTTCTCAAAGACTTATTATTTTGGTAGCACACATATTCTGAATGCCTTCGGCAGACTTCAAATGAGCCATTTTAATCTAGATTAGTCTAGATTAATTTTGAAATTAATCTAGATTAATCTAGATTAAAAAAATTAATCTATGCCCACCTATAATATATATATATATATATATATATATATATATATATATATATATATATATATAAAGTATATATTTGATATATATATATATATATAAATAGTGGTAATATGATCCAGCTCATGCAGAATTAATAAATATAATCCCATCAATACAATGAACTACACAATGTCCAGATATTGCATTATTTTTCTAGCATGCTTTGGCTCTACATATACTTCAGAGCAGAGCCGAGCTGCCAGACAATGATGGATAGTCAGGCTGTCCGAAGCTCATATTGTGGGGAAATTAAAGTGGTAGGTGAGTCAATAAACACTATTAGGTTTTGGGTCAGGGGATCTTCACTGGCACATCCGACTCCAATCGTTCATTTGATCTTCTTACTGTAAATATCAAAACATCTACAGATAAGTGTCAGCAACATTATAGAAGTTACTACCAACACAGACATATCTAACTACAGTTAACCTATCTAAAGGGAAAATACCTTTTAATTCAAATGAAACAATCAATCTCATTCAGGGTGACAATATCATAATTGCTAAATTCATCCTACTGTACTTAGAAAAATCTGAAAATGACCTCTCTACCAAATATTCAAGTGAGTCAGTCATTCCTGGATGCCATTCATATATACCGCCACTTGCTTTGCTTCTGAACGAATGAAAGGATTTAGATGAATGAATTAATGACTCACTCAAAAATACTTATTTTGATATTTTGATATCACAGCAACATTGTGCAGGTTTTGTGTATAACAAAACAAAATGATCAGCAACACTTTAATACATACAGCAATAAAAAGATAAATGCACTAATAAGATGGTGACATAAAACATTCAGAATGAACCAAGTATGTAAACTGTAAAATGCTTTCTTGCAGTATTCATATAAAAGACAGAGGATCCGTCTTTACAATCACTAAAATGAGTCTGACTTCCTAACACTATTCATAATGAAACAAAACCAAATCAGTCAAATGAATACCTTTAGTTTAACTCAAATGACAGAGACAGGACAGTTCAGGATGAACCAAGGTGGTAAAATGAATCAGACTTTCTATTGCTCCTCATATAAAGAGGAGATGGTTGTTGAGAATGAATCGAGTTTTTAGAATTAATCAGATATTCAAGTGTTACTTATATGAGAGCTAGAGGATCAATCAGGATGAACTAAATCACTAAAATGAGGCTGATTTCTAATCCTATTCATGTTGAATAAAGAGGATCATTTGTGAACCAAGTTAGTATAATGAATTAAACTTTTCAAACATTATTCATATGTAAAACAGGAGACTGTAATGATAAACCAAGTCATGCAAATGAATTAAACCTTCCAATGTGACACATACTGTATAACAGAAACAGTTGTTCAGGACTTCTCAGGATGAGTCCCTAAAACTTTCCAAAGGTCCAAACGACCATAAACAGACTGACTAAAATTAATCAAAATTGTTGTTGTTACTCATATGACAGAGAAGCCAATTCTGGAAGAACAGACTCAATTAAATGACTCATACAGTAAGTAAGTAAGTAAGTAAGTAAATAAATAAATACATTTAAAAAAAAACTAAAACTGTTGAGGATCAATGAATCAGACTGTCGCATATATAACTCTCAAACACCTTTTTGCAAGACCTCTAAAGTGCAGTTCTAGAGATCTAAATGGCATTTCCTATTTTCAGTGCTCAGTATTAATGAAGATTAGTCAAAAAGTTAAATCATTGTCTTGAAGGACTTATCCAGCTCAGTAGACATTTACAACAATTAAAAAAAAAAGATTTCACTTTCAATAGAGATCTGAAACAGCTTATGATCACTTTTCCTGCAGAGATATTTTTAATACACCAAATACCTAACACAATCACCACAGGCCTGCGTCTATGCAAATGATCCATCTGCTCCAGGGAACCTCATGAGGGTCTATTGTGAAGAGCAGCGTGATTGGGTCCTATTGTCTGCCTTATCTGCTGTGTTCATTGCAGATTGGAAAGCGCTGCTCATTTCCTTGTCTTTTGATGCCAATAGGAGTGGGATTTTTATTTTTTATTATTTTTTTGACGGCAGTCATTCTATTGCCGTTGCTACTAGAAACCTTCAGACACAGAGATGATGACTGACATGCTAAAGTTGAAATATATTGACAATTAAACTTAATAAAGTAAGGTTTTGCTGCCATAATAGTCAATCAAAGCTGCCGTCTTTTTCAAAAGGACAATAATTAACTAGGATAAATGTAAACAAGAGTCCAGTTTGTGTACCTATAGTAATCGTACATCTTTTTTTTTCAGAACTAACATTGTCTTACTTGACAGGCTATTTTTCATTATCAGTTTCAATTTTGCAAGATGTTTACCTCATTTCACATGCCATAAATATGCTTTATTTTTTCAGTCAAATTTAGGTTTTGTTTTATCTATTGAAGTCGTGGATGAAGTTGGATGTTGCCTCGTAAAACCAGACACTAGCTATTTGTAACACAAAGATAATGAAAGTTAATCCTGGCCAATATAAAACAAAACAGCACATTAATCAAGCTATTCATTACAGACAAAAATATGACTGCACTGCTGTATCCAAACAACACAATACGCACCCCTTGCTTTCCCCTGATATATTTCGCAACATGTTTTCTTCTATTTAATATTCATTAACGGTTCTATTTAGGCCTTAAGTACCGACTCAATTTGTCTCTCGCTTATAAAGGACTACGGCTGTGTAAATTCAATCCTGCTAAAATGTTTTATTGCCCTAATCCATAATATGTGATTGCATTCATAACCAGGACAATATATTTGTGCCAAGAAGCAAACAAACAAACAAATGCATTAAAAAATCATGACAATTTCCCTTTTCAATCAGTGGCTTGAGGTCATTTTGAAAGCAATCATTTTCATCTGTATAAATCAACAGCTCCCCCAGATGGGTCAATGTACTTCCTTGAAATTAATTTTAGAGATGCATATGTTGAGTAAAATGAAACAATAAATCTCTTGCACTGGAGGAAAAGCAGAAAAAAGAGAGATGGAGTGAAAATTCAAAGTGTATTTGCATGCTCACATGATCGGTTTTAAGTGTTTGTGGGCGTCCTGACTAAGTTTTATGTGTTCGCCATCTAGCAGGACCTTGAGGGCAGACCTCACTCGTTCATTTCACCAACCACTGCCATTCACCTCAGACACAATGAGCACATTTACGAGCCCCTGCATCCAATTTACATGAGAGCTCATAAAACCTGACCACAATTTTATATCATTGGCCATTAATGACAGGGATCACTGCCTTCACCATCAGGACAGAGGAAGAATGGAAAATGAAGCCCGAGGGGACACAAAGCACCACGTGAGGAAGGACGTTATACTCAAATACACACATCATTATGGCAATGAATAACGATGGGTCAATATGTCGTAAAAATGTCTTTTGTTAGCATGTCTTTCTGCTTTTTTTCTTCCTTTTAGAATAAACGACCTGTAAAAACTATAAAGGCTTTGTCCACAGGCTAGAGAACTAACAGAGTAGGTAGTCCGTTTAACTGTGTAAAAATGGCTTGCTAAATTTTACATTGGGAATATTTGATGTAATACAGTATATATACACATACACACTCACCGGCCACTTTGTTAGGTACACCTTACTATTACCAGGATGGACCTCCTTTTGTCTTCAGAACTTCAGGTCTTAGTCCTTGGTGACAAAGATTCAACAAGGTACTGGAAATATTCCTTAGAGATTTTGGTCCGTATTGACATGACAGCATCACGCAGTTGCTGCAGATTTGTCAGCTGCACATCCATGACGCGAATCTCCCATTTCACCACATCCTAAAGGTGCTCTATTGGATTGAGTTCTGGTGACTGTAGAGGCCATTTGAGTACAGTGAACTCACTGTCATGTTGAAGAAACCATTCTGAGATTATTCGTTCTTTATGACATGGTGCGTTATCCTGCTGGAAGTAGCCATCAGAAGATGTATACACTGTGGTCATTAAGGGATGGACATGGTCAGCAACAATACTTAGGTAGGCTGTGGCATTGACACAATGCTCAATTGGTACTAATGGGCCCAAAGTGTGCCAAGAAAATATCCCCCACCCCATTACACCACCACCACCGCCAGCCTGAACCCTTCATACAAGGCAGGATGGATGACACTACCATCCTAATGTCGCAGCAGAAATCGAGACTCATCAGACCAGGCAACAGTTTTTCCAATCTTCTTTTGTCCAATTTTGGTGAACCTGTGCGAATTGTAGCCTCAGTTACTTGCTCTTAGCTGACAGGAGTGGCACCCGGTGTGGTCTTCTGCTGCTGTAGCCCATCCGCCTCAAGGTTTGACATGTTGTGCGTTCAGAGATGCTCTTCTGCATACCTCAGTTGTAACGAGTGGTTATTTGAGTTACAGCCATTCTCCTCTGACCTCTGGCATCAACAAGGTATTTGCGCACTCAGAACTGTCGCTCACTGAATATTTCTCTTTTTCAGACCATTCTCTGTAAACCCTATGGTTGTGCATGAAAATTCTAGTAGATCAACAGTTTCTGAAATACTCAAACCAGCCCATCTGGCACAAATAACCTTGCCACGTTCAAAGTCACTTAAATCACCTTTCTTCCCCATTCTGATGCTCGATTTAAACTGCAGCAGATCGTCTTGACCATGTCTACATGCCTAAATGCATTGAGTTGCTGCCAAGTGATTGGCTGATTAGAAATTTGCGTAAACGAGCAGTTGGACAGGTGTACCTAATAAAGTATAAAATATATGATGTAAATAGCAGGAATTCAAAGAGTCATTCCTGATTTGCAATTTTGGACTTTGTAATTAATGAAGACAACAAAGATGAAGATGACGACAAAAAAAGATGATGGAGACAATGAAGACGAAGACGAAAAAATTACTGAAATGTTGAAGACAAAAAGAAGATAATGGAGAAAAAATTAGGAGGATGTTGGAGTGTTAATGATGTTGATGATAATGAAGATGTCACCAAAAAAAATCTGATTCTAATATGGCTGTGTACTGTTATGATAACTTGATAACTATTATAATATAACTTAATTTTAGAATGGGACAAATTAAAACTAACACTATTCATAAAAGTGGTTCCAGTATTAATGAATATTTGCTTTTACAATGTTTACTGCAATTTTCAAAATTGTATCCAATTATTTAAGACGTATGATGGAGATGTGTGAAAATATTGTATAACAGTACAGATGAATCTCTCTGTTTTGAAAGAAGCTCTGGTGCACTTTCCATCATACCGCTGAGGGAATTTATTGCTCCATGCACAAAAAACTAAATCAATAGGCTATTATGTGGATGGAATGGTCAGACATTATCGCCCTACCGAATCATGCCTACAAACACACACACACACACACACACACACACACACACACACACACACACACACACACACACACACACACACACACACACACACACACACACACACACACTCACACTCAAGACTCACAGATAAGGGGAGGAGATGGATGTCTCACTAAAAACACAATAGCATTCAGTCGATAGTGCAGCGATGGATCCAGCTTCCGTCAGAGATGAAACTGTTACCTTTGTATATTAAAAACTAATAAACAACCTGGCTAAGACAACATTAACTGTCATTAGGAGCAGCAAAACTAAGACACAATGGGAATAGCAAGGAGAAGAGTATATATTTGAACAGAAACAGCTCTGGTGGTTTTTGTTGTAAGAAGTTACAAGCTGTAGACAAAATGTGTTTAGAAAAAACTCTTAAAGGTAATATGGGGATACAAAGCATAACAAAAGTATCACAGAAGTCATCAAAAACTTCACAATATTCAGTATCATTGAATAGCTTTGCCTGATGGAGGGAAACAAGTTGAGGTAAACTAATCTAAGTTTAGAAAGAACTAAATTGGTCTCAATTGTTGATTTGAATGAATCATTTAGCGTGTTTGTGAACTAATGAACTGACTCATTTAATAGATACATTTTTGTTCAAATGCTTTTTTGATGGAATTGCTGTTATATTTTGTTTTAAGGCGACACTGTGGCGCAGTAGGTAGTGCTGTCGCCTTACAGCAAGAAGCTTGCTGGTTCGAGCCTCGACTGGGTCAGTTGGCGTTTCTGTGTGGAGTTTGCATGTTCTCCCCGCGTTCTTGTGGGTTTCCTCCGGGGATAAGTTGGCGGTTCATTCCGCTGTGGCGACCCCAGATTAATAAAGGGACTAAGCAGAAAAGAAAATGAATGAATGAACTTTGTTTTAACTGTAGACTTTTTTTCTTAGAACGCAAAATTACCCATTACTATTTGCGTGTATGAGCAAAGAGGATGCTAGGAACTTCTGGTCAGCAGCTGATGCATGTTAAGAGTAACATTCGGACAGCTTTGAAACGATAGTTTTAATCTATTTTACATTCTTTTAACATCTTTGAACTAATACTGCTGTTGATCAGTGCCACATTCTGGACTGATTATTTAAAAAAATGCGATCTAATGAGATAGAAGACTGCTGCGAGGCATTTTTCCCTTGTTGTCAGACGGCATCTTGTGCAGTTTAAATGAAGCCTCATCATTGCTAAAGTCAACATTTTTTTGTTCTTTCAAATATATAACCAACCCAAACAAATGTTATTCTCCAAAATGTTTAACACACACGTAACCTACACATTCATTTAATAAGTGTCACAAAGTGAAAATAAAGTGGCATTTTGAAATGACAGAAAAACACATACCGTGGCAAATACTGCACAAAACAAACTAACTAGGGCTGTCAAAATTAGCGCGTTAACGCATGTGATTAATTTGAAATATTTAACGCATTAAAAAAATTAACACAATTAACACAGTTGCAGTTTTTTTTATTTTCTGTTGTGGCCGATGTGTGTTTAACGTGCAAAGAAATATGGATTAGACCAAGGAAGCGCTTTTAGAAGGAAAGTTTCAGTATAAAACAATTAATGTTGGATCACCAGGCTATCCAGCGTTTCCTCCAGAGTTTCATGCAATTTCGGGTGTTTCATTTTTATTCCTTAGACTTTTACTGCAGTTCAGCAGTTCACTTCCATTCAGCAACATATTGTTCATGCCCCGTGACAATTATTAGATAAGCATATGAAGTAAGGACTGCTGGAAGAGTGCTGTTTAAATGGAATTTGATACCGCATGGCGAACGGAAAGAAAAACCTCCACATTTCCGGACTCGGTGGTCCTTTAAGGTAATCAAAAATCGCTGTTTACATGGTAGTAATCAGAGTATTATCTTAATTATATTAAAATCGGAATATTGGTGTCCCGGTAAAGGTACTCAGTGAAAGTGCCAGATGATGTCGCAAGCTGTCAAAGACAGCCCATTTCTCTGCCTTTAGTCTATAGCCTTTGGTACGTGCCTTTGATGTACCCCTTGGCCACAATGTCCCCCAATAATATCAATAGACTGGTCTTAGCAACTGGCTAAATGTTAAGAAGGACTTAGCAAAATTGTTTCTACATTATAATTAATGTTCTCAGCTACAATACAACTTTACATTGAGTACAATTGTTTGTATTCAATACTTTATTATTATTATTATTATTATTTTCCATTTTCCATATTTGCAATGCCTGTATTTTGGAATTTTTTTGTAGTCCATTTAGAATCCAACATGGAAATCATTTTTGTTTGTTATTGGCATTGATTGTTTTGAAATTCAAATGGCACTTACATGCCTGTGCTTTTATTTCTGTAATAAATACGGCTTTTCGTGATTAATCATGATTAATTACAAAAAAACATGTGATTAATTAGTTAATTTTTTTTAATCAATTGACAGCCCTAAAACTAACTAAATGAAACATAAACTGCTCCCAATTAGAATCAACATGGGAATCAGCCAGCAGAGCATCAGTCACATACTTTAAATGGTAATCTTTGGAAATTGCATGGCTTACATACCTGCTAGCTTAATGCCAGTAATATGGTTTGCTCTTTATAATGCAGTGAGGTATTAGGAGAATTAGGAGAGTGTTTTTCTCTCGCACTTGAACTGCATCTGACAGAAGTATAACAGCTTTTACACATGTCTTTCTTTCAACATTAAAGTTGTACATCACAAAAACACTCCGTAAGCCACTAAAAACAGTATTGACACACAGTTGAGGAACGCTGCTCTGGCTGATGACAATTCTTAACAGAAATTCTAAGCAGCAAATCGAAAGGAGCTGGTCACTATGGCGCCCTCCATGCAGCAACAAAGAAAAAGGTCTATAGTTTAAATATTTGGGGGTAGCTGCCTTTTACTGGTAATCTTTCAATTTGATTTTACTTCTGTTAGTTTACAGTAAATCCACTATGCTGATGTTTTATAAGTGTTATCCTATTCGATGTATAACTATAAACATCTATTCCTTATACAAATTATGTACATATGCTTGCAAGAAGGCTTCAGAAGACCTCAATAATAATTTTATGGTGATTTTTTTTGTCTTTTTTACTTATTCATAGTGTGCAAATTATACAATGATAATTGGGGGGGGGGGGGGGGTCAACTTTTTCGGTAATGTTAGTTTGTGTAACACATGCTTCAGTGAATAAAATTTCTGTATGTATTTAAATTACATCGAATTTATTATTAAAATATATTTAAGTTTTCAGTGTTTTGTGGGATAGGCTATTTAGTGTATTCTGATCTGGGGTGCTTTTCTGAAAACCATCGTTAGCCAACTAAGGTCCGTTGGCTAACTAACGTTCCGTCGTTACAAACATAGTTCGTTGATTTGGTGTTTCCCAAATCGTTCCAACGAACATTTACAAGCTGCGTGGCAAACTTGTACGTTTCCAACTACACCTCTAGAGCTGTAGTTACAAGCATAGTTCCTGGCTGTGTTCTATTCCCAGTTATCCCCCCTATGACCTATTCATTTAGAACGTTTCAACATTTAAACTTGGAATGACAAAAAAAAAACATTAAAGTCATCTCTCTTAAGTGTAATTTGCTTTCAAAGTATTTTTCAGTTCAGTTTTAGCAATCTTCATATGGACTATTGCGTTCCCTTCGCAGTGCACTTTGAAAACATTTTGAATGCAGCCATGGCTCATGACGAAAGCTATAGGTGACCTATTAAAAGCAGAATTTACGTTACATCTCTAAAGCTTGTGAAAACAAAAATATATAGCATACGTTAATGCTTTTAATTTATAATAGGTTATTTATTAAGAAATGTATCTGTACTGTACTGTAGGCCTATATGACATGGACCTGTTGGTTAGAACATTTCTGCAGTGGTTTGAATGTGTCAAATTGTAAAAGTAGACTTTTAAAAAATAAATCAACAATATCCAACTTAATAATAATAATCAGGGCTTGACATTAACTTTTTTGATCATCAGCCACTGTGGCTAGTAGTTTTCCAACATTACTAGCCACTCGCCATTTTCACTAGCCACAATTGTATTGTTGGGAAAATATACTTTATACACATAAATATGACTTTGACATGCTAAAATTACTTGATTTAGATTTACTTTTTGTGTGTTGTGTATGAGCTTGTTAAATGTTCATGAGCAAATGGGTCATGGTTTCATAGTATTACAATTAGTTTTTATTTCACATTAATTTTCAGAGCTCAAAATGAAGGATTTACCAAATTTATCTCTGACCACACCAAACATAAACAATTAATTATTTCTTACCCACACATTTTAAATGTGTCAAAACAAGCAAAATATAGCTGTATACTATACTTTTTATTTAACAAAAGATATGCACAGTAATCTGTCCTGGCTAAAGGTCCCAGATCACCAGTTAACTACACATAAATGGGGAGTAATCTCCCACTAAAGCAATGTTATTGTAAAAAATGATAATTAAACTACATTACGCAAAAGAAAGCAGGTAATAAACATACAGTGTGATAATGAAAGGATTATAACGCACACGGTCAATGTTAGACCCATACAAAAATCTGTTCTATAATGGTGAAAGCGAAAGCAACCGGTGCTGCTTACAAAATTACAAATCTGGAGCTCTTCAAAGAAGCAAGACTGCGGGTGCATGTTCATCACTTTTTGTCTAGTCTATTGGAACGAGAACCGATCACATCAGCTGTGTTTCTAGACACAGCTGCTTCACGCAAGGAAACGGGAGCGCGCACGTTTTAAACAGTTGCGCGCATCACCTCAGCTGTTAGCGCGAGTGATCATCCTCTCATTCGGTATTCATCTGCTTTTTTATTGCTCACGCGAACGCAATTTTTTTTTCTGTCGTATTGCTTCTCAATTCTAAGATCGCCTTTGCATGCATATTGGACCATCCTTTTTGTCAAACCCTGCTTATATGAATTATTATCCGGGAAAATTATTTTTAACCAGCCAAAGTGGCTAGTGGGAGTGTCTGTCTTAACCGCCACCACTGAAATCTACCCGCATTTGGCGGGTGTTAATGTAAAGCCCTGATAATAATAATAAATTAATAATAATAAATGAATTAGGATTTTTTTTCTCTTTTCTTAGTAAATAGCCTACTGTAAATTACAACCATTAGCTTAAAGATTTACATGATTTTATATATATATATATATACATATATATATATACAGTTGCAATCAGAATTATTTAATCCCCTGATTTATTAGCTCCGTTTATTTTTTTCCCCAATTTCTGTTTAACGGAGGGAAATTTTTTTCAACACATTTCTAAACATAATAGTTTTAATAACTCATCTCTAATAACTGATTTATTTTATCTTTGCAATGATGACAGTAAATAATATTTGACTAGATATTTATCAAGACACTTCTATACAGCTTAAAGTGACATTTAAAGGCTTAACTAGGTTAATTAGGTTAACTAGGCAGGTTAGGGTAATTAGGCAAGTTATTGTATAATGATGGTTTGTTCTGTAGACTATTGAAAAAATATATAGCTTAAAGGGGCTAATAATTTTGACCTTAAAATGGGTTTTAAAAAATTCAAAACTTCTTTTATTCTAGCCGAAATAAAACAAATAAGACTTTCTCCAGAAGAAAAATTATTATCAGACATACTGTTAAAATTTCCTTGTTCTGTTAAACATCATTTGGGAAATATTTAAAAAAAAAAATAAAAAATTCAAAGGGGGTTCAATAATTCTGATTGCAACTGTATATATATATATATATATATATATATATATATATATATATATATATATATATATATATATATATATATATATATATATATATATATATATATACTGTATATATAAAAGAGATTAGAGTGTTAGCTAAGTGGTTTTATGTTTTAGAATAGAATATGGCATATTCTTAATAATGTTTGTAAAGGAAACATTGTCCCTATATGTGCCGTTTATATAAATTTCAATTAATATGGAAAGCGAGGGCATGGTTTTATCAAAACTATTTTTTTAATGTGTGTGCATGTAAAACAACATAATTTGTACAACAAAGTATGTTTTTTTTCCTCTAAATTTTTTTTTTCCTCCACTCTGTTTAGAGCATCATTATGGACGTTTTACAATATAACTAACATGGTTCAAACAATGGATCTGCAACAGAGAAACTATGATTTTGGGAAACACTCGTCACTACATCGTTCTGTGATAGTTCAGCCACGAGTTTTGTTGTTGTTTGGGAAACGCACCCCTGAGTACCTATTTTCGGCTTACTTTAGGTCAAACTATACAAACTATGCATCTAATCTGACTTTACTTTTAGGCGATATGTAGAAACAAACACCTATTTTATGAGAATCAGTCTTGTGAACTCTTACGTTGTCTATCGGTGCTCTAAATCTGCCAGTTTCAGGCTGTTGAATGACTTTTTTCTCGCATAGACTGATTGGTGTGATTATGAATTTGTAGTGGTATGAATCGTTATAGGGATGGTCAAATAGATATTTATTATTTTAATTATTAACATTATTATTTAAAATACAGATCAGAGTGAACTTTTTCTCAGATTCAAAGGGACCCCCCATACATCGTTTTGATGTCCTTCAGGAGGGATCAAGCCTTAATTAGGGTGGTCAATCCCTCCAAAAAAACCCTGTAATTCGCACCCTGCTTATTTACATTCATCTTTCTGTGTTCTAAAGATGAAGAAAAGGTTGAACTGACAGGAGGGAGTAAATGATTAGTTTCTGACTGAACTATCCCTTGAAGTCCCTTTAAGTCTGGTATTTATGTGTGAGATGAACATTCATGCTGACAACACTTAAAAATTGCTCTGATTCAGTATAATAAATTTGCAGAAAAACGGCTGAAGTCAGAAGCAATTTTAAAAGCCAGAGCATGAAGCAAAAAAGGACGAGTTCAGACAATGCCTCAACCTTTCTAAGAATTCTCACACATCTTCCAGCACGAGTGTGGCAGACGGGGCAATGTCTTGTGTTTGAGCAGTGTTGCATGGTGACCCGAGTCGACGAGCTAGAACACAGTTGGAGACACAGTTGGAGACACTCTCACACACGTCTGAGTTTGGACGCCAGGAGAAGTGTGAACTGGGAACTGTTTCTGCAGAAAGTGAAACACAAGCATGAGCTGCCCTCTGCAAGAAAGAACAAAAGATGAGATGCCAGAGTGCCACGTGAGCTGTTGTTTGTATGCAGTTTTATTCATACAACATAATCATCCTATTTAGACGCTTCTAGTTATCAAGTGCAGCAGTTCTCAGTGCCAGCACAAAAGAATTTAAAGAAAGTCTAGACTGTAAAAAAACTCAAGAGTTAACTTTTATTTTCATGGTCCCCTTTTAGACTAAAAGTAACTTTGCAATTACATGCCAACTACCTCTCAGAGCGGCTACGCAGTAGCGCAGTAGGTAGTGCTGTCGCCTCACAGCAAGAAGGTCGCTGGTTCAAGCCTCGGCTGGATCAGTTGGCGTTTCTGTGTGGAGTTTGCATGTTCTCCCTGTGTTCTTGTGGGTTTTCTCCGGGTGCTCCGATTTCCCCTACAGTCCAAAGACATGTGGTACAGGTGAATTGGGTAGGCCAAATTGTCCATAGTGTACTGGATAAGTTGGCAGTTGATTCCGCTGTGGCGACCCCGGATTAAAAAAGGGACTAAGCCGAAAAGAAAATGAATGAATGAACTCTCAGAGCAGAATAAGTTGACATGTATTTCCAAAGATACTTATAGCCAGCAGACTATCAATTGAACATTTTTTTTTTTTTTGAATTGACGCTACAGAGAAGCCATTTGGCATTTTTCAAAGAGCAGTTTTCAGGACTCCCAGTTTGTCTAGCAATGTGAAGCATTTACAGATCAAATCCAAACCTCCCAATCTTCACACACATCATATCAAGCATGCAAAATTGTTATGATTTTAAACCAGGATGATTATGAATATATCAGTACATCAGCACATTCACAATAGCCAAAGATGGACTATAAAACAAGCTGCTTTACAGGAATTCTGCATAGCAACATTAAAAACATTATCTGAAACATCAATAACAATTGCTTCATGAGATCACATATTGATCTTTACGATAATAATATCTTAGTGTTTGATGTGCCATAATTTGTTAAACCTGTATTGTGTACATGGTGTAGATTTGAATAAAAGCAATTGAATGATGATTTTCCTCAGTTATGCAACCATATTACATAAAAGGGTAGTATTTAAGTAACACTTACAGTCTAAGTAGTCGTTCATACAGAATGTGTCTTTGCATCTAAAAAGATGAGATGCACTGCTCAGAAACGGTTTTTAAAACAGTGCGGTGGGGAGCATGAGGGTATCCAGACATAGCCACTGAGATATTTGCAACGCTCGCCCAACCAAGTTTTTCAGATTTTTCTAGTTTACTACTTTGGAACTGACATTGATAATTAATACTGCATGTAAAAAGTCAAGTTCTTTTAAGTTGACATGACTTTTAAAGACAGCATGGTAGCACAGTGGGTAGCACAATTGCCTCACAGCAAGAAGATGGCTGGTTCAAGTCCCGGCTGGGTCAGTTGGCGTTTTTGTGTGGAGTTTGCATGTTCTCCCTGTGTTTGCGTGGGTTTCCTCCGGGTGCTCCGGTTTCCCCCACAGTTATGTGCTATATGTGAATTAAGCTAAATTGTCCATTTATGTGAGTATGTGCAAGAGTGTGTGGGTGTTTCCCAGTAATGGGTTGCGGCTGGAAGGGCATCCACTGCTTAAGTGCTGGCTAAGTTGGAGGTTCATTCCGCTATAGCGCATGTCTTTGGGCTTGTGTGGGAAACCGGAGAACCCGGAGGAAACCCATGTGAACATGGGGAGAACATACAAACTCCACACAGGAATGTCAACTGACCCATCCAAGGCTTGAGCCAGCGACCTTCTTGCTGTGAGGTGACAGCGCTACCCACTGAGCCATTTATTATTAAATTTATATTCATAAGTATCATGCTTGGAATGAACAGGAATTTTGGGAGTTTGGAGTGGCTGTTCTTTGTCTTCTATTGTTTGATGGTTTCAGACACAATTTTCTTAAACACGCCCCTCTTACTGTTAGCTTGCTGTGAGGAAATGATTTACAAAAAGAAAGTCACGCCCCTACTCAATTTGAGATGGAAGTGTATCATCATACTGAAATAAAAGTCTCAGCAACCTGTTTCATGTAGACTTTAACAATCAAACATGCCCATCTTATGTGTGTTTACATTGAAAACCAGTCTGGAAGTCCTAATAAAATCATGAAAATATAAAAATCTATAAATATCCCTTTGTCTAGTGAAATGCTTCCAGAAATATTAAAGGTTCTTCATTGAAACATCGATGCCAAAAAAATATTTCTATCTTCCCAAGTGCATTGCAACTCAATTAGAAGATAATGCAAAGCACTTATGTAACACTCATCATAAGTAACTCATAGCAAGCCACTGTATGATAAGAAACTACAATAATTTCAGACTTCAAAAAGATGGTATTATACTTGATCAAAAGCAAAAGGACAACCGCTCCATCTTAATTTAGTATGCTTGCTTGAAACTGTTCTAGGACCGGGTCAAGGACTCTCTATCCTATTATACCGATTAGACTCAATTCCAGCTGTCCTGAGCTCTGTAATGTTATCTCGACATGGCCAAATCTCATTTTAAACCTGTCTTGCTAAGTCAAATAAAATCGGATGCGGTTGTGGTTGTCCAGAATTCCAAGTAAACATTAAACATGACAGGACTGTCTTTAACATTTCCATCACTCTAATGCTGTTTTTTAAAGCCCCACCAAAATGACCCCAAAATGAAGTTTTGACCAATGTAATCAGAGCCAATAGGATCCAATTCTCAATGTTTTGTTCTGCGCTACGCTGATATGATAAAGGACATTTGTTGGACATCTGTTGACCTCAGGGATCGTCTGGGACGAAAAGCAGGCAGGGACAAAAAGTATGCTGGCAAAAAAAATTTAATTACAGCAGGGGGAAAACATAAAGTAAAGTGTTTAGATGGCTGCAATGATAAAAGCATTGAACAGAAATCACAGACAGGGGTCAAATCTAGATTATCAATGCATTAAAAATAAACTATTAAGCATGAAATAAACAAATAACAATATAACTAGGTTTATGCTTCATTTATTAAGTAAAAATAATCTCAGATCAAGATTATATTATATAAGTTTTAATGTTATGGATGTAACAAAACAATTATAATCCTAAAAAAATCACATATAATTACATTTTTTTTAATATATTAGATGAAACTTAGCAAATTTTTAATTGCTACTTTTTTTTCCACAACATCCATACACCACCATGGCTTTTAGCAGAAGACAGATGTGAGAGGTGCTGACAGATGTGGGATAAGAGAGCCGATAAATGAAAAGTACTACTGTAAAGAAGGCTGCTTAGAAAAAAAATCCTTGTGTTAGAGCAGGTGCAATTCTGTAAAACTACCGCTAATATGTGAAATACACATCTGATTGCCCAGTGCTGCACCCCTGCATAAATTTGTATATACTTATATTCAGGGCTTGACATTACCTTTTTTGATCACCAGCCAGTGTTTTTGTTGTTAGAAAAATATATTTTATATGCATAAATATGTCCATATGCCTCCTCATTCATTTCGCTTTTGTGTTTGTTGTGTATGAGCTTGCTCAGTGAGCATGAGCACATGGGTCACGGTTTCATAGTGTTGTATTACAATTAGTTTTTATTTCACATGACTTTTCAGAGCTCAAAGGATTTACCAAATTTATCTCTAACCACACTAAAAATAAATAAATAATTATTTCTTAGCCACAAATTTTAAATAATGTGTCAAAACAAGCAGAATATAGCTTTATACTATACTTTTTATTTAATAAAAAAATTCTTAAAAAAAACAGTTGACATTTAAAAAATAATTATTGTCATGTATCTAAAATATGCACAGTAATCTGTTCTGGCTAAAGGTCCCAGATCACCAGTTAACTACACATAAATGGGAAGTTAATATCCTATACCCTGTTCAAATAATGGTTAAAGCGAAAGCAACCGGTGCTGCTTACAAAAAGACTAATCTGGAGCTCTGGAAAGCAGCAAGACTGTGGGTGCATGAGCATAACTTTTTGTCTAGTCTATTTGAAAGAGAACCGATCACACCAATTGCGTTTCTAGGCACGGTTGTTTCAAGCAAGGAAACGAGAGCGCGCACGTGTTTTAAACAGTCGCACGCATCACATCAGCTGTTTGCGCGAGTGATTATCTTCTCATTCTGTATTCAACCGCCTTTCTTTTGCTCGCACAACCACAATTATATTTTTTAGTCATGCTGCTTCTCGATTCAAAGATGGCATTTGCATGAATATTGGGCCATCTTAATAAAGTTATTGTCAAACCCTGCTTTTAAGAAAACTACAATTTAAAAATAATTTTCTACCAGCCAAAGTGGCGGTGTCTGCCTAACCTGCCACAGCTAAAATCTACTCGCATTTGGCGGGTGTTAATGTAAAGCCCTGCTTATATTTATGATATACAGCTGAGAAAAGTCAGAATGCTACATACGGCAAGTCCCTAGTTGACCTCATGGAGCTAAAAACCCACTGTATTTATTGTATGCTTGACTCTTTATTCCTCAGTCAGACCCCAGTATGTCCCAATGCTCCTCATCAGCATCCAGCAAAACACAGACTCTGCTTTACAATATAGTCACACTGTTTTGGGATTTTTTCTTCTTCTTCTTAATGATAACATCTGGGTGTCATAATATAGTGTAAGCAAAGCATACATTTTTTTTTTTTTTTTTGACAGAAATAACCTTGCAATTCAACTACAAAGTCATTACCCACCTAACGCCTTATGCTAAATATCTAATCAAAGGTAAAGTATGTCTCTCACCCTTCATCTGTCTCCCTTATTTTTTTCTCTGTTCCTTTGTTTCTCATGGTGTATCGTTGTGCGCCAACACTGCCAACCCACACAAAGCTTTAATTTTTAATGTGCTGCCTCCTGCCTGGCCATTAAAAAAAGCTTCAGCGCATTTTCTTCATTTTTCCGTATAAGTGCAGAAAACTCTATTGTCATTGCACTATAACAGCCTCCCACACACACAAACACATATGCACTGATTATTTCTTTATTATTTGAGGTAAGAGGCAAAAGCTGGATTATTATTGTACAGCGTACACACTCCCCAGCTTAAACACACACTGCTTCTGATTTCTGCTCATTAAAAATGAACAAAAATAGGTAGGAATACTTTTTCTGTGATTATTTTCCTATTCACTGACACACACGCACACACATAATCCACAATCAATGTTCCCTCTATGAAATGGGCCCATAAGAGCCTCTCTGCAAGCTGCTGCTTATACAAAAGACGAGCGAACAATATCCAGTTTAACTAGACATCAGGTGTCAGGCTCTCTCCAGCAAACCCCCAACTGAGGGAATGAAAAATGTGAACAAATCTTCCTTCCATTACTTCAGAAACACCCAAGAGGAGTGTGTTGCAGCACAAAATCAATGTGTAAGCGGCAAAAACAAATCCAAATTCAAAGCCACCAGAGAGAAAGTACACGACTGAAAACCAGATAACAGCAAGCGACAGTTTTAACTGCAGCAGAATTGTTGGAAAACACATCATTAGATGACCTAAAAGATGAACATGTATAACAGTTTCAAACTTTCACTGTTGTTATTTTTGTAACCTTTCTTGTCCTTGCTAATGCCCAGAGATTGTTACTGTATGTATATCTGTATAATTCACAATTATTTAAGAAACTTTACTAGTCTGTTCCTTATATAAATTCCTATTTGATATTTTATTTCTTATATTTATTTATTTATATGCTTTCATAGTAATGACAGTTGCAAACATATTTTAAACTGTAATATCATCAGCTGATAATATTACAGTTTACTGTAGACTTATTTTAAAACCCCAAAATACGGTTCATTACAGTTTATGGCAGTGTGTTTATCTAGTCTTTATTCAGCTCATTTATTTATTCTTTTATATAAAAAAAGTCTTTACCATATCATACGTGTAACTAATTAAAAATCATTCTGATTCAATCCATGCTTATGCATGTTTACATAAAAAAAGCATGTTGCAGAAAAACTGACAAGTAATGGCCAAGATTGATCGATTGACCATTGAGTCAGTGCGACTGACTTGTTCATTCATTCATTCATTCATTGACAGCAAGGTTATTATAGTTAACGAAAACGAACAAAAACAAAAACTAGAATTAAAAAAACATTTTAACTAAAATAAAAATTGTCACAAATATACACAGGAGACCCAAATGCAAGTGAATGCAAGATGATTATTTAATAGAGATAACAAGAGTCACAACTGGTATTGATCTCACCAGATATAGAGGAATTGTGTAGAGCAAGGGTGCTCCTCACAAGGAATCCAACACGCTAAACAGCGATAATAGTTCATCCGAGAAACAGATCCGAAGGGAAGTCTCTCACTGATATCTTACCAGATATCGAGGGAAGGGGAGGTTAGTGCTATGGAGCAACTCTCGAGGAAATCGACACGCTTACCAGCGGTAATAGTTAATCCGAGAAACAGATCCGGAGTGAAGTCTCTCACTGATATCTTACCAGATATCGAGGGAAGGGGAGATTAGTGCTATGGAGCAACTCTCAAGGAAATCGACACACTTACCAGCGGTAATAGTTCATCAGAGCAGCAGATCCGGGGTGAAGTTTCTCACTGATATGGTTGTCATCAGTGCAGGCAGTTGCAACAACATCAATGAAACGGAGACGTGCATAAGGTCCAAATATAACAGACTTATGACGATTCACCACCAGCGGATTTAGCGAGAGTGCCTAACAGGAAGCAGACACAGAGGTGAACAAACAACTGACTGACAAACGCTATCTACAAACACTGAACATATAAAGGCACGCGGTAATGCGCAACAGCTGTGGTTGAATGAAAACAGCTGAGTGAGATGAGTGGTAAGAAGACACGTGATAACCCAGCTGATGAATGTAAACACACACACACCACGCGGTGAAGATATTCCCAAACAAACACACCCACTTTTCACACACACACACATACAAGAAGAACAGACAGATCCACAACCGTAACAAAAAATAACTAAAATAAAAATTAGAGTTTTTTTCAAAAATTTGAACTAACTGAAACTGTATTGTGTGCATACAAAACAAACTAAAATTACAGCAAAAACATCCTTCGTATTTGTAAATGTATTTAATACCTACTGTAAGCCTTTTAGAAGTAAATCTATTTGCTTCATGCTGCAGGTGTTTGACCGTACAGCATCTCAGAGTCTGTAACTTAATCCTGATGCCACTGACCAGATCAAGCCGGTCCTCCTCCAGTCATCCTCGTTGTTGCTCCCGCGACAAAAACAACAGCTGGACATGACAGCAGCATGGTGACAATATTTAATACGACCCGAGCAGAGACTTAAAAGTATTAATTTAACACATTTGTGCTCAGTAATGAGTTTTATTTCTGTATAAGTGATCGCAATCCCGAACAAATCCTTCTTTTTAACCAGAGCTTCTAAGTAAGAACTAATTCACCAAATCGAACTGAATCATTTGAAATGATTTGCGTCTCCAGTAATGTTAAGCACTTATCCACAAACTACTTACTTATTAGCATGCCTGATACCACCCTCTGAATCCAAATAAACAATATATACTGAGTTATTAGAACAGTATACTGAGATCAGATTTGAGAAGCAGTGAATTGATAATACTGCACATGCACAATTCAGCTGATGGTGAACACAAACAGTAGATGACAGCCTGCGGTGACTGAACTAAACTTAAACAACTGAAGCAGGTAAACCAAGGGCCTTAAAATGAGAGGATCTGGCGAAACATAAGTTTATTTCATAACAGAAAGTCGTATTGGAATTTAAATAAGTGAATCATGCTTCAGTTGAGTTATAAAGGTTGTTTTTTGGCTAAAAATAGTACAGAGGGAATTAGTGTTTTCCATACCCTTGTTAGTCTTCTTGGTTACTCATTAATTAATGATTAGTTAATTATGTTGCACAAAAAATGTATATAAGTCCATATTTAAATTTAAAGATGCAGCTAAAAAAGCCAATGACCCATTTACTATTAACTGTAGTTGTAAACAGTGTTTAAATATAAAAGACTCACCTGAGTAAGTTTCTATGAAGGGTGAGATGTACACAACAGATGGTGGTGATTACTTCAAAACAGCTCTTAACAATAACTAATAGCTACCAGCGGACATAACGATGAAAAAAAGAGAGAATGCACACTCTCTCTGCGTGTTTGGACATGGCCTTGAGGAAGACAACATCCACATATGGTGTTGACCATCACGCTCCGCAGCGACAGACGGAGCAGACTCATTACCTAACAAAACCACAGACAGCGTGTCGAGGGGAGCTTTCAGACAGAGCAGCGGCACTGCGGTGTGCAGAGAATGCCAAGGAAAGGAGAGTTTTTCTTCTTTGTATTGTCTTGACACTTACCGACAATTTGATGTGGCTATAAAGACCAGAGCTCGGTCAGAGCTTCTGTTTTGGAAAACTAAATTGTAGGATGTTTATTTAATTATTTTGTTTATGTGACAGCTGCACATTTAAGGTTTAGCTTTTGTTTAGTTAGTGCTGATTATACATCATTAAAAGCACTCACTGAATGAGTAAAGCATCTGTGTTTTGCTTTAATCAATTATGCCCTAAATCATCATGGGATGGACACTGTATGTCTGATATTATTTCCATTTAAACCAAGCTTTTGCTATATGATGATGTTTTTGCCTCTATGGAAATTAGCCAAATCTCATCATGCATTGTGTTAGTCCATCTCATTTAATGGTCTGAGAGCTAACAATAATGATAAATCAGGACTTACCTGATTTACCTAAAGGTTAGTAGTCTAGATCAGTAGTTCCCAAAATTTTATACCTGCAACCCCCTAAAATAACAATGCCAGTGACTCGCAATCCCCAATATCCTTTGAGGTGGTTATAAATATAGAAACCTTGCATGCAACTGCGCAAATAGGCCCAAATCTATTCTTCAATTATTTTTTAAAATCTATATGTAAGTGCTGTAAATGTGCCAGAAAGTTTAACTTGGTACCTTAAAGTCAATCTGCTGCATCTGACCATACCTGTCAACATTGGGATGTAAAAATAAGGGATACTTCCACCCCCCCACACACACGCACACAAAATAAATAAAAATAAATAAATAAATAAATAAATAAATATGTTCATCTGAAGCTGTTTCATTGTAAATAAACTTCTGAAACAATCAGAAATACGTTTTTATTATTATTTACAAAGGATATAATAATTAGTATACATTAGAAAAATTTGCAAATAAATTAGCAAACAGTTCAGCTCATTAAAACTATTAGCTATTATAAAGAACTAGAATCAAGTTATCAAATCTCATCTTTTCTTCACTGTATAATATAAACATTCTGATTAAAGAGCAGCGAATGGTTTGGTTTGATTACATTAAATAACAGAGCGGTCACTTTAAAACTGCACAGATCTATATTGAAAGCATTTGATTGTTTTCCTAACTGTTTATGCTCATTTAAGACATAATGTGTTGTGTTTAAAAGAAAACCCAACAAGATTGACATGTCTAGATGTTGTTGTTATTATTATTATTATTATTATTCATTCATTCATTTATTTTATTTTCGGCTTAGTCCCTTTATTAATCTGGGGTCGCCATAGCGGAATGAACTACTATTATTATTATTGTTATTATTATCATTATTATTATGATGATGATGTGTATATGTCTGTTCAAACACGCACCCAAAACCCAGTGTCCACTTGAGCTCAGCATCAAATCGCGTACGTACAGAATCCGCTTGGGAAACAGCGTCTATTATCACTATGGAGAGCATCAGCTGACAGTCATGCATGTTTATATGAACTGACTGTTTTGAGGATTGCATAGGGGCAATTGCGCCTGTAATGAAAAGGAAATGAATCGCGCCGTTTTTATGTTTATTTCAATGTTTATTCCATCAGGTTTCCATGCCTAAATAAAATGAAAGCGCAGAACTGGTTCACATTTAAGAGCAAGAGCGGCCCCTGGTGGTTCGGGGGTATGGGTTGCATATAGGGAGGATCAGCTCTTCTCAGAAAGATAAAAAATACGGGAGAAATATAGGAAAATACCTTTACGGGATGACAGCGGGATAGAACTGTAAAATACGGGAGAATCCCGGGAAAAACGGGAGGGTTGACAGGTATGCATCCGACGCTATCGCTGTGTCTTTAAAATAAGGCAATCACGACAAGGGTCGCAAAAAAATGAAAAAAGAAATTAAAGGCTGCAACCATACACTACTATTTTTATCTTCAGAAGGTTATGGATAAAATATGGTAATTCTAATGGTTTAATAAAATTAATTAGATTTTTGGAAATAACCAAGCGACCCCCCCTTCCTTGTCCCACTGGTCTAGATCAAGGGCTCGCTGCAGTTTTTCAGGCAAACAATGTTGAGTAAAACCTTTACTTGAGCGCTGAGATGTATATTATATTCTAACAAAATATTTGCATGTTCACATATCATGTCTGATATCAGATATACAGACTTTATTTTGCGAATGCACCAACATGAAAGTTAAAAAATTAAAAATGCATTTGGTTGAAAACTGAAACAAAAAAAATGATTTTGTACACTGTAAAAAGCAATTACTTACTTTACTTAAAATGATTAAACCCTTTGTCAGTTGGAATTGTTAAGTTGAAAAAAGAAATAATTTAAAAATACTGGTTGCCTTATTAATAGACTTTTAAATTTCATGAAACATTATTTTAAAATTAAGAATACAATTTCACATAAATTAATAAAACAAACACACTTATTTTTTATAGTGAAAGTATCGCAACAAAATATTAAAAAAGAAGAACAAACAAACATATTTTTCTCCGTTCCGTTCTCTTTCAGCACTGCCAAAATCTAAAATGTGTTGGATCCCTGCTTTATTTTAATGGTCCCCATGTGCTGAGGAATGTATAGATTATGCTGGACTGCTTCACTGATAATGGTCGGTTCAACAATGTTTCTGTATTTTGGGTCAATACCAACACTTAAAACTTTATATCCAAAACAAAAACAAAAATATTCCCAAAATTGCTGCTCTGAATGTGCTTGTTAACATACTTTTACAGCTTATGTGGCTAACATTACAATACAATCTCTAACCTTAATCAGAAGGACCAAAGTAATGACTTTTACCAATGCACATGCATTATGCACTATAGTCAGGTGATGACCTTTTTATATATTTATTCTGTAAATGTAAGGTAAACTGCAATTAGTGTAATGTTTATTGACTAAGGTCAGCACACTGAAACAGCATAACATGCGAGTTGATGAGCTGAATCAATTTCACTCCACAAAAGCTACATAAATGTATAAACTAACCATTCAGAAACGTCCTGGCTCAGTCCAGAAGTGATAACCTCTCCATCATTGTCTGACTGTGGTTTAAACATGCAAGGCTTTAATCCATTATTACAAGACTAAGTGTTGTGTTATTAACAGGTGGGGACCAACACGGTGAAACACAACAAGATGCAGAGACCAGTGATTCCCAAAGAGGCAATGATACCCCAGACCTGGGAATTTCTCCAACATGTGAAGTTTTTGAGCAACAGTTTTTTCGTACTGTTTGCATTTGACTTTTTTTGTCCTATTTATTGTTTGTTGCAGGACTCTTTGTCTGGCCTAATTTATGTCACAATGTTTGGACTCAATCTCATGTGGCAATAATCCATTTTTGACTGTTTGATATGTTGCAAGTTTTATATGTCTGTATGGGGTGGATGAAATGTGTTGTGTAATGATTAAAAAATATATAAATTTTGCATTAATTTGTGATTGTTATTTACTATTATTAAAAATATTGGTAAATATAAAGGTAGCAAGGGATGACACAACAAATAACCCAATGATTAAGTCACATTTAGCCCAGCCCAACTTGGTTAACCTAACCCACTGTTTGGGTCAAAACAACCCAGCGCGTGTTATGTCCCATAGTTTTCCAGCACCTAGGTTAGGGTTGGGTTATTTTTCAGCCCAGAATTTTTTAGTGTGGTCTTCTCTAGCATTGGATATTTGCTTGTTTTTGTTGTTTCTGGAGAATTATGTGTGAAGGCTCTGCCCTCTTCTGGAAAGCTGCAGCTCATTTGCATTTAAAGAGACACACAAAAATGTCTATTTTTGTTCACACACAAATATTGTAAGTTTAACAAGCTTAACAAGTGTTGCAATTTAGCAGGAACCAAAGATTTATTTTACACTATTATGTGTTTAGTTCATTTTCTTTTTTTCCCTGATCTACAGTAGATAAAACTGACAACAAAGGACAAATGAGTGTACTTGACTGTAGATCATTCATGTTAATATTCCACTCATGGCTGAACTCTTAACCTGAGTCGAGCCTCGTGCGATTTACATAAAAAAAGCCTAAAGCCTAAATGTACAGAAACTCTCAAGGTGTGTTCAAGTGCATGACTGTAATTGTGAGGAAAATTTCAAACTGTCATGTAAGGAGAGATTGTCTGTAAGCACATGATGACCCAAGACGTATCTGAAAACGTATCTGTAAAATGTACAATTTGAAAACCCGTTTTCTGTGGTGCACTTTGCTTAATAGCCTTGATAGGCACACTTTTTGACACATAAATAAAAACATTTTTGGAAAAAACAAGTTAATTACATTTATTTGTTTTATAATCAGGGCTTGACATTAACTTTTTTGATCACCAGCCACTGTGGCTAGTAGATTTCCAACATTACCAGCCACTCGCCATTTTCACTAGCCACAATTTAGTTGTTGGGAAAATATATTTTATATGCATAAATTGGACTTTGACACGCTAAAATTACTTGATTTAGATTTTGTGTAATGTCCACATGCCTCCTCATTCATTTAAGCTTTTGTGTGTCGTGTATGAGCAAATGAGCCATGGTTTAATAGTGTTGTATTACAATTAGTTCTTATTTCACATCACTTTTCAGAGCTCAAATTAAGGATTTAAATTTATCTCTGACCCTACCAAACATAAATAATTATTTTGTATCCACAAATTTTAAATGTGTCAAAACAAGCAAAATAAAGCTGTATACTATTTATTTAACAAAACATTTCTTAAAAGTTTAAAAAATAACTGCTGTAGTGCATCTAAAACTATGCACAGTAATCTGTAATGGCTAAAGGTCCCAGATCACCAGTTAACTACTCATAAATGGGGAGTTAATTTCATATTAAAGCAATGCTATTGTGAAAAAAATTATAAACCATATTACCAAAAATACCTGTAAGCAAAAGAAAGCTGGTGAAAAACATTGCGTGTAAGATAATGAAAGGATGATCCCACAAGGTTAACGCTAGGCCAATTAATAATCTGTTCAAAGAATGGTTAAAGCATAAGTAATCGGTGCTGCTTACCAAAAGACAAATCGAGCTCTTCATTCATTCATTTTCTTGTCGGCTTTGTCCCTTGCGGGGTCGCCACAGCGGAATGAACCGCCAACTTATCCAGCACGATTTTACACAGCGGATGCCCTTCCAGCCGCAACCCATCTCTGGGAACTTCCACACACACATTCACACTCATACACTATGGACAATTTAGCTTACCCAATTCACCTGTACTGCATGTCTTTGGACTGTGGGGGAAACCGGAGCACCCGGAGGAAACCCACGCGAACCCAGGGAGAACATGCAAACTCCACACAGAAACACCAACTGACCCAGCCCAGCCGAGGTTCGAACCTGCGACCCAGCGACGTTCTTGCTGTGAGGCAACAGCACTACCTACTGCTCCACTGGGTTGCCCAAATCGAGCTCTTGAAAGCAGCAAAACTATGAGTCCAAGAGCATAACTTTTTGTCTATTCTATTTGAAAGAGAACCGATTGCAGCAGCTGCATTTCTAGACACGGTTGTTTCATGCAAGGAAACGGTAGCGCGCATTAAACAGTCACGCGCATCACATCACCTGTGATCATTCTCTCATTTGCTCCCGCAAACATAATCTAGCTGATTCTCGATTCTAAGATCACATTTGCACGCATATTGGGCCATCTTTATTGTCGAGCCCTGCTTTTAAGAAAACTACAATTGAAAAATTATTTTCAACCAGCCAAAGTGGCTAGTTGTGGTGGCTGTCTAACCCGCCACAGGGGAAATCTACCCGCATTTGGCGGGTTGGCGGGTGTTAATGTTAAGCCCTGTTTATAATGTATTATTTAATTAAATGTATTATTGAAATTATTATTTAAATTTGGAGTCAAATATGCCCACTTTATAGTTTGTAATATAAGGCTTTTAAGTATAGCTTAAATGTAACAGTACTGTGTATATAATAATACAGTATATCTCTCCAGCAACTAAAATCCACTACAGAATCATTCTAATATCATCCAACATTTTTCAAAAAGTAAACAAAGGCAATGCATGTTTTTGTTCTGGTAAAATCATTAGCATAAAAACAGACTCTATGAATAATATTGCTGCTTTACAGTAAAAATGTACGTTTGTGATGAACTGGAAGCCATCAAATTTATAAAAGCTTTTTGAAATGGTCAAAAATTCTCATTGGGAATTACTCTATAAACATCAGTGTATATTGAAAGTAGTTGAATGAACAAATTAATTTATATATTTAACAGGGACATGCACAAAAAATACATTAACCTCAAAAAGGAAAGATGCATTGTGCCAGGTTGTAGCAGGATTGCTATTTTCCACCTGCAGTCCATGGACAGGTATAAATAAAAAGAATAATCATCAATTACTTAAAAAGTCACAATGCTTGGTTTGTGCTTTGACATGCACTGTCAACCCTAGGACCTCACATTGTCATTATGGGTTATTGTGTGTAGAATTTTGAGGAAATAAATGAATTTAATCCATTTCAGAATAAGACTGTAACATAAAAAATGTGGAAAAAGTGAAGCGCTATAAATACTTTCCGGATGCACTGTAAATACATAATAGCTCATAAGTCAGAGAATCTCTAATATGAATAACATTTTTTTAGATTGAATCTCAGTGTGGTAGCAAGTTTTTTATATGAGTTTTAAAATTAGGGTTTGAGTCCAACGTGATACCTAAATATTTGAATTTTTGCCCATTTTCAAAAAGTTCTAAAACATTTCCAACTTTATAATGAGAAACACATGGATACAGTTTTTTTCAACATTTAAGGTGAGATTTTAATTTTAGACTACCATTTAAATGAACCATTTAAAAACATTTCGCACTTCATTTGTTAAGTTGATAGCAACTTCTGTTAGAATTTTTCCATAAGTGTAAAGCACAGCATCATCAGCATACATTAATAAATCAGCATCAATGCATATAGCTGGTAAGTCATTTATATAAATACTAAAAAGTAAAGGTTGCACACATTTTTTAGAGCAGTATGACAAAAATAAGAGTCACCGTGCTCATATATTGAGGCTGCAAAAGAGGCTAATTTAAATTCCGATTAGAAGTGCAACATCAACATGACGAGGTCGATTCAAATAAATTCCATTTACATACTGTTCAGCTTGGCTCTAGCACTAGTTGAGTTTATGTAAATTGAATCAGTCCAATTAGCATCCATTTGGGAGAGCTATTTTTGTCCAACACGTTTTCCCTCTGTTCATTTGTCACCATGGCAACATCATTTATTTTTTGGACTGCAGTAATAAGCTTTGCATTTGCCCTTTCCTTGTCTTACAACTGCTGTCTGACTGGAATGTGCACTGAGCCTTTCAGATGATGTTTGCCTCTTTATATAATCCAGTTAAAGTCTCTGTCTCTACAAGGCACAACCAAAATGCCTCAAGTGGTTGGGTTTGGCTGGTTATCATTATCCAGTTATCCCCGATGGTGCCTTACCTATACTCTACCATCTGTACACAAAATCCCTTCTACCTCACTCCTAATGACAAAAAAGACTGAGCGTATGTTCCAAAAAATAAACAAGTCTTCTATATATACACTGAATATAAATATAAATACAAATATAACAAATTTAAATATTGACACAATAAATAAACAAATCATAAATATAAAATTACTTTTAATGTAATGTTGTTTTATTTGTTTAATTAAACAAATATGTGTACTAAAGTTTGTAATTTATTATTAATTTGTTGATTTAAATTAATAATCTATTTAAGCCACCAGTCCTATTGCACCCATCCTGTTCTGAGCTGGGATCGAACCGGCGATTCTTTGTATGGGAGTCTGTTGCTCTAACAAGGAGGCTAAAGACCAGGGCCTTTAGTGTCTGCCGCTAGAGCACATTTAGAGGTCAGAGGAGTGAGGGTTACCTGCATAGCACTTTGCTAGCTGGCATCCGTTACACTGACCCCCATCCCAGACGAGCCCCCACGTGTAACCCACCGGTCCTATTGCACCCATCCTGTTCTGAGCTGGGATCGAACCATCAAATATTTGTATAGGAGTCGGTTGCTCAAACAAGGAGGTTAAAGACCATGGCCTCTAGTGTCTGTCGCTAGAGCACATTTAGAGATCAGAGGAGTGAGGGTTACCTGCATAGCACTTCGCTAGCTGGCATCCGTTACACTCACCCCCATCCCAGACGAGCCCCCACGTGTAACCCACCGGTCCTATTGCACCCATCCTGTTCTGAGCTGGGATCGAACCATCAAATATTTGTATAGGAGTCGGTTGCTCAAACAAGGAGGTTAAAGACCATGGCCTCTAGTGTCTGTCGCTAGAGCACATTTAGAGATCAGAGGAGTGAGGGTTACCTGCATAGCACTTCGCTAGCTGGCATCCGTTACACTCACCCCCCTAAACCTCACTCCCATTCCGGACACCCCATGTGTAACCCACCGGTCCTATTGCACCCATCCTGTTCTGAGCTTAGATTGAACCAGCGATTCTTTGCATGGAGTCGGTTGCTCTAACAAGGAGGCTAAAGACCATGGCCTCTAGTGTCTGTCGCTAGAGCACCTTTAGAGGTCAGAGGAGTGAGGGTTACCTGCATAGCACTTCGCTAGCTGGCATCCGTTACACTCACCCCCATCCCAGACGAGCCCCCACGTGTAGCTGGCATCCGTTACACTCACCCCCATAAACCTCACTCCCATTCCGGATGAGGACCCAGGTGTAACCCACCGATCCTATTGCACCCATCTCGTTCTGAGCTGGGATCGAACCAACGATTTTTTGTATGGGAGTCGGTTGCTCTAACAAGGAGGCCTCTAGTGTCTGTCGCTAGAGCACCTTTAGAGATCAGAGGAGTTTACTGCATAGCACTTCGCTCGCTGGCATCTGTTACATCTATAATATGTTTTCTTAAATATAGTGTTTGGTGGAGCGGTGACTTTAAAGTGCATTGTCTTCTTTAAAGTATTCAGTAATAAACAGATTGGATCAACTGGAATGAAATATAATCTGTTCAGTCGATCCCATTGTGCACAAACCAATTACAGACCTGAAATACTCAGATCAACACCGGAAATAGAATGCATATCAGCCATTGAATCTGGCTATTTTTTCAGTTTGCACACAGTTGAAGTTTTATGAATTGGTAATTTTTGAAAAAAAAAAAAAATAAAATAAATACAAAAAAAAAAAATACAAAAAGAAATGAAAAACAAAAATTATACACCAACATTATATTGTGCTGAGTTTTTCTGGTTTTGAACATGTTGGCTAGGTGCTGCACATTTGCAGATGTTTGATAAGTAATCCAAAACAAAGAAACTAAAGGTGTGGGTGACATGTAGAAAAAAAATGACAGAATACAGAAGCAAGGTCCCCCTGTGGGTGTGATGTGGAATCAGGAGGAGCAGTCAAACATATGTCTCAGATGTAAATAACTCCAGTTTGACTAACAAACAAGAGAAGCGGCACAAGGTGCTTTGAAAATCCAAGTTGAGCACAGAGTGCATGCAAATGTGAGAAGCAGGCTTTGATTGAGATAAGAGTGCACTGAAATTAAATCGCCATATATTTTCCACTGTTCACACACCATATCAGGGTTCACATGCAGAGTAAAACACTTAGTGCCACCTGCTGAGGGTAAGTGAGAGCTTTAAATGCTCTTTGCAATGCAAAGTGAAACAGCACTACTACTAATCACCTACTTTTAGGGGTTCCCTTATGTAAAATTACAGCAACCTCCTTTTGAATGCATCCTTACAGAGAGGTTTGCTTGTTGTTGCATAAAATACTTATTATGGATACTGCATATCAGCAAGGCTCAAATTTGAGGATTGCTGAACATTAAATATCACTAAGTACTCTAAGTGCAGTAATGCAGTGTAGACAAAATATGTGTTATGCATAACTTCAATTAATTTTATTTGTGCATAAATATATAGTTCAGGCATCACTCACTGATTAATTCACACGTGGAAGTATGCCAATCAGGAGTACTTCCTAATCCATGCAATCACACACTGTACATACCTTAGCTTGGGTCTGGTTTATGAGCGATTATGAATTGCTCAGTAATAAGATCATATTCTTATTATACATGTTCTTATTAATACCAATCCTCCCCTAGGGCAACCTGTAGAGATCTGCTAGGGGGTAACTTTATTGAAAGCTGCTTCCTTTTATTATTGTAACTAAGCTGAACTACAGTAAATATTGTATTTTTACCCTACAACAGCAGCACTATAGCAGATCTCGTCTGCCAAAAACAAAAATATATGTATATTTCATAACACTGCCAATGTCTGGTAATTACTTACCTAATTAATGCCTGGTTTTCATCACTCAGAGAGTTGCTATGACTAAAATGTTGCTTTGAAAGGATACATCTGCTTAAAAAAATAAAATCAAACAAAACAGTATGATCCCAATAGGAGCCTCAGCACAATACATAAAATAAAGCAATGAAGCGTCAGCGCCAACAGCCTAGTGGTCAAGTTCGCTGACATATAGCACCATAGTGCTCACGGCGACCCGAGTTTGATTCCTGGCTCGAGGTCCTTTGCTGACCATTCCCCTCTCTCTGCTCCCAACTATTTTCTGTCAATTCTCTGCACTTTTACATCCATTAAAGTTTAAAAACCCCTAAAAAGCAATTATTCATATTAAATAAAGCAATAAAGCACCTATACTGCAAAAAAAGAGTCCACTGAACTTATATTATGTTAAACTGACTTAAAACAGCTTGCATAGCTTCTAAAATTAAGTTAGAACAGGATCAACTTAGTTTTATAAATTACAATGACCTAAAAACATATGCTGTCAGGACTAATTGATCATAAAACATTTTTTACAGTGTACTAACCTGTTTTTACTGATCCGAACCATAAATATAAAATAATCAATCTTTTTTTTTTGCCTCAGATTTCAAAGTGTATGGAACGACATTCTGTACAGTCAGACAGGAAACTAACAAAAACAATGCAGTCATGTAATGTGTCTTGCCTAGTGGAAAAAAAAAACACTGAAACACTGTGCCGACAGGAAGAGAAGACAGAATTATGTCCGCGGGTCAGGGCAGTTTGACATGAGTGTGACCTTGTTGCCCTAAATGTCCCACATTCTCATTACTGTAAGCAAACTGTCAGATTCCGCCACAGGGATTTGAGAGAAGCAAATTAAACCTGCATGCCATCAAGATATCATGGTTAAAAGTCATTCATTATTTATTGCAGAGATGATGACACTGTTTCTTAAGCATTGTGTGACCTTTGTATGACCAACCTTTCAAATGCTGATGAATTCATCTGTGAATTCCCATCTCTGTACAAATAATAATTGGGGAAAAAAATGATAGTAAAGGACTCAATGTAAAAACGGGAATACAGTGAAGTTAAACAGGATTATTGAACCACTATAACATTCAGGCTACCGAGACAAGCCAAAATAGAGAACCCCAGTGCAGTTTTACTGAATAAAACGAGATAAAATAAAACTAATTAAAATAAAATACAAGTTAATAATATATTTCCAAATTTATTGTTTTACTGTAACTACATACATAAATGCTGTCATAGTCAGTACCAGATTCTTGCTTCAAAGATAATCAATAAATAATTCATTCATTAATTTTCTTTTCAACTTAGTCCCTTTATTCATCAGGGGTCGGCACAGGGGAATGAACCACCAACTTTTCCAGCATACGTTTTATGCAGTAGATGCCCTTCCAGCTGCAACCTAGCACTAGGAAACACACACTCCCATTCACACACATACACTACAGACAATTTAGCTTACCCAATTCACCTATAAAATACATTCTCAACCGGTAGGCCGCGGCCCACTAGTGGACCTCAGCAATCCTACAGGTGAGCCATGAGATTGCACTTAATTCTCAATATTATACTATAATTTTTGGATTGCATATCATTTGCTATATTAAAATGATCAAAGTAATGAGCTTTCTCCTGTTCTCTGGTTGATTTCTTCAAACTCGGCGCAAAAGTAGCCTCATGATCGCGTCTGCAACTAGTACATGTTTGTCTGTTCATTCACAAACTATGCGTGAAGTGAAAATCTCTCTTTGTGCATTTTTGTGTGATCTATTTAATATATTCGCATAGTTGTCCAAATTAATGTCTTGTGAGTGTTTTATAACGGACGCGCGCCCATACAGGAGGATCTAGCGAGGCTCAATTTATGGTGTTTCTGCCATAGAATGTAAAATAAACTTGCAAATGAGCTTCAGACACGTTCTGGTGGAGCTGTTCACTGTTCCTGTCAGAGATCTCTCAATAATATCCGACTGCAAACTCAACTGCTATCAGATCGATGCGTTTGAACAGATTTAGGGTGTTTTACTGTATTTTACATTTGTCTGTATATTTTGAAATAATAGATATTTAATAGTAGATATTCAGTCAGTCCAGTTTAAAGCAGAAGCTGGTCCTTTGCAATATTCCTGTTGACCTGTGGTTCTCTTTGAATCGATGTATGTTTTTTTTTTTTTTAGAAATAAATAAAATTATTTATAATACAGTTTTAGTTTTATATATAATTAAATTTAAGTAAAATTATATATTTTTTATAAAATGCTTATAACAGAAAATAATAGAAGGCACAACAAATGTATAATATATATTTGTTATAATAATATAATATAATATAATATAATATAATATAATATAATATAATATAATATAATATAATATAATATAATATAATATAATATAATATAATAATTGTTAATAAATAAAGGTTTAAATGAGCATTTCATACAAACATTTTAGAGAAAATGTCAGACAGGTAGGCCTTCAAAAATTGATCGGAGAAAGAAGTGAAAAAGGTTGAGAAGCCCTGACCTATAGCACATGTCTTTGGACTGTGGGGGAAACTGGAGCACCCGGAGGAAACCCATGCGAACACGGGGAGAACATGCAAACTCCAGCGACCTTCTTGCTGTGAGGCGACAGCACTTCCCACTGCGCCACACTCAATAAATAATATAACATAAAATATCACTTACCCAAAACTTTCAGATGGTTGACAAAACAACCCCCCTAAACACATTGTGTTTCACACACATTTAGAGCCATATAGTGAAACTGACTTGACCCTTGCTGAAAAGCATGCTGGGTACCCATCAGCACAGCAACCTTTCCATTTGCTTGAAGAAAGTCATAGGTTAGGATCAACTTGAAGACGAGTGAAATAGATGTAACCTCCTTTAGAAACACACGGTTTCTCCAAACAAAGGAACTAAACACAACTACAGTATCTAAACTCATGTCACTAAAGCTTACGTATCACTGAAAGGAAGCTTGTTTCTATTTTTGATTTCTGTGCATCTTTTACAATCATGCGTGTCAGAGAAGCATCACATCTCATTCAATTGCCATCACAACAGCTGGATATCGAACACTTAATAAAATCCTTACACGGCCAAGCTCAAATGTCACTGTGCTGAGCTGAGCCCATCGATATTTCCATCCTGACCTTTAGCGGTGTTTACCTAGCCAGGACATCCTGGGCTGGCTAATCTAATAGCACACAGTGGAGATGGCAGGAGAGAAGGCTGACCGCTGAGTGCTTGCTTTAGTTTAGGGCAGCAGCACAGATTAATTCTTCAGGGTATCTGCTATTGGGATTCACACAGGACTTTTAAAAGTCAAACAATATACACAACTACAATAACCTCTCAGGTAAAGATTCATTTATTTTTCAATAGTACATACAGTAGTATTTTTTTTTTTCATACAGCATATATTTTTAGTTAGGTTGAGGCAAGGCCTAAAGAGCAAAGAGTGAGCAAAAATAATAATAACACCAATAAAATGTATTAGTGCCTGGGAATGTGAAGTAGCTTTGCAGATTTTTTTCCAGATCACAACAACTGTGTCTGTGTTTACTGTGTTGTAAACATATAAATATGCAATCTGATGCACAGCACTGTGATCTTTTCATGTGAGCCGCTCATCATACTTTAAAAAGTGTTTTCAGTGTCTCAGAGCAGGTTGGTTTGCAAATGATCTACATGACTTTCCAAAATAAAAGCATTTAGATGGACATACAAAATAACACAATAGAAGTGTATGTATATAAACTTTTTATAGTTCTAAAATATTTACATTTGGTCAAATAAAAGTAATATTAATGTTAAAAATGTAATTGGATGTGTTTCAATTTGTTCTTTTTTCCCAATTGCAATAACGCACATACAGTTTTATGGCCAGTACAATCATATTTATGGCTACTACATTTCCTCAAGTCACTGGCTAATGGCAGATTGGCAAATGTTTCAAGACTGGACTAAAACCATCAAGGCTGTAGGACAGCATTGGGACAGCATGCCAAACAAGCTTTATAATCAATCATCAGGTAAGTGTGAACTCTTGAATGGAACACTTGTGCTTATTTAGGCAACACTTTATTAATTCCCACTGTTAACTACTGGCTTATTACATGATTATTATAAAGATTTTGGCTGTTTACTTAATTAATTAATTACTTAATTAGGACTCTTAATTAATGTATATATATATATATATATATATATATATATATATATATATATATATATATATATATATATATATATATATATATATATATATATATATATATATATATATATACATTTATGTCACATTGGAATTATAAGGTTTTATCTGCGTTCTGAATGATTTTGAAATATTGAGCTTCTAAGTTTTTGCATTCCATAGCAAACAGTATGTAACATTTGTTTTTTTAAATAAAAAAAAATTAAAATGAAAAAAAAAAACTTAAAAAACTTAAAAAAAACATCCCATAATGTAAATAAGTTGTCATTTAATAAGAATATGTCAATATCTCAATTTTGACAAAAATGTCAGATAGAACCTTATAATTCTAAAGTGACGATATATATATATATATATATATATATATATATATATATATATATATATATATATATATATATATATATATATATATATATATATATATATGTAGTTGAAGTCAGAATTATTAGCCCCCCTGAATTATCAGCCCACCTGTTTATTTTTTTCCCCATTTTCTGTTTAACGGAGAGAAGATTTTTTCAACACATTTCTAATCATAATAGTTTTAATAACTCATTTCTAATAACTGATTTATTTTCTCTTTGCCTTGATGACAGTAATTAATATTTTACTAGATATTTATCAAGACACTTCTATACAGCTTAAAGTGACATTTAAAGGCTTAACTAGGTTAATTAGGTTAACTAGGCAGGTTAGGGTAATTAGGCAAGTTATTGTATAACGATGGTTTGTTCTGTAGACTATCGAAAAAAAATATAGCTTAAAGGGGCTAATAATTTTGACCTTAAAATGGTTTTAAAAAAAAATAATTGCTTTTATTCTAGCCAAAATGAAACAAATAAGACTTTCTCCAGAAAGAAAAAAATCCTTGTTCTGTTAAACATCATTTGGGAAATATATAAAAAAAAAATCAAAGGGGGGCTAATAATTCTGACTTCAACTGTGTGTGTGTGTGTGTGTGTGTGTGTGTGTGTGTGTGTGTGTGTGTGTGTGTGTGTGTGTGTGTGTGTGTGTGTGTGTGTGTGTGTGTGTGTGTGTGTGTGTGTGTATATTCATTCATTCATTCATTCATTTTCTTTTCGGCTTAGTCCCTTTATTAATCTGGGGTCGCCACAGCAGAATGAACCCATCTCTGGGAAACATCCATGCACACTCATTCACTATGGACAATTTAGCCTACCCAATTCACCTGTACTGCATGTCTTTGGACTGTGGGGGAAACCGGAGCACCCGGAGGAAACCCACACAAACACAGGGAGAACATGTAAACTCCACACAGAAACGCCAACTGACCCAGCCGAGGCTCAAACCAGTGACCGTCTTGCTGTGAGGCGACAGCACTACCTACTGTGCCACTGCGTTGCCATATATATATATATATATATATATATATATATATATATATATAGTGGTGGGTGTTATATGTAGTGGGTGCTGCGTTAACGCAAGACTCTTATCGCGTGAAAAAAAAAATATCGCTGTTAATCTATTCTCAAAGTTGGGTTGGGAGCTGGGTCTATTTTACGCAAGCTATGATGACTTTCACCTTGATATATTAGCGCGGATGTATACCTGACCGGTGAATCGTCTGACAAAAGAGTGCCCTTCTGATTCAAATCAGCAGGATGGTGTCTGACTGAGACTGCAGTTCAGCAGTTTCACTTTAACTCACGAACATTTCATTCATGCCCTCGTGACAAACTGGGGTATTAGACGTAAATTAGGAGTAAGGACTGGTGAGAGTGTTATCGAATTAATAATGCATGCCAAATGGAAAGAAAAAACTTCCGCATTTTGCGATGTGTGAGTGTGTTTGTGTGTGTGAGTGTGTGTGAGTGTGTGTGTGTGTGTGTGTGTGTGTGTGTGTGTGTGTGTGTGTGTGTGTGTGTGTGTGTGTGTGTGTGTGTGTGTTTGTGTATGTGTGTGTGTGTGTGTGTGTGTGTGTGTGTGTCGGAAAATATGGCAAAAGGTTCTAAAGACCGCGGTGTTTACTTCAATAATGCCACTAATATCTGCATACTCCACATCTTAATTTCATTTCTGTTATGACTTTAGTCGGATTAAGGTAATAAAAAAATAAAAAAATAATAAAATAAAATAATCGCTGTTTGGAGCTTATGTAGGCCTTCAGTTTAAAGTTCATGTTTAACCGAATAAACAGTTAGTAAACATATTGAACATAATTTATTTTTATCACCAATTATCATAGTAGAACAGTTTCTCAAGCAGTTTGTGATGCATTTTATAAACAGCAGATGAGCCCCTGGTCTAATGCACCACCTGGCTTGAGAAACCCGTTCTCAAAGACTTATTATTTGGGTAGCACACATATTCTGAATGCCTTCGGCAGAATTCAAATGAGCCATTTTAATCTAGATTAATCTAGATTGCCCACCTATAATATATAAATATATATATATATATATTCGCATTATTTTTTAACATATCTATAGTTATGCGGTGGCACAGAGTTAGACCTCTTTCTTGACACACAGAAACAGCGATGTGTGCGGCATGACATCACTTTGTTGCAGAGACGCTATTGGTTAAATGCCCGCAAAGTAGAACATGGAAGCAGCTTGACAATATTGCCATAGCAAACTGTGAGATATGTAAATTTGGTATTGGAAGAGGTGGAAAGGAAAAGGCTGCAGTTAGCACAACAAACCTGACAAGGCACCTTAAAAATATAAAATTAAATTAAGAACATCCTGGATCTGTTTCTTCACTGTTCTTTATTCTTTTTTTTTAAATGTATTATAGAAGTATCGAATATGATTTCGGTATTGGTAGATACTCAAAATCAAATGACTCGGACTTGAGGGCAAAAAAATATGATCGGGACATCCCTAAATAATATGTGACCATTGTTTGTCTTTCTCAAATCATGATGTTTTGACACTTCTGGAGAAACTCTCAAGATGATTAAAGAGGGATGTTGCTTTCTTGGAGTTTCTAATATAAGCATGCGTAGCAGAAGATGATACAACGAAATTGTTAATCTGTGTACAATTTAAGTTGTGTGAAGTTTTGACAGTAAGCTCTTATCCATGCGTTTAGCATCTGCCATCTCTTAAGGTGATTATTTAAATCTGATTGAAACAAAAAATCTCCATGTAAGGGTGGTTATTATGACATTAATTAAACCATTTTGTATTTAAAATTCAGATTTTAAAGCACTTCACAGGACCTTTAGCTAATATTATTGAAATGTGCTGATATTAAGTACTTGCCGCATAAATCATTTTCAAACTGACGTGACATGAAACAAATCTACAAATCTTGCTGGTGTACTTATGGTGCTTGCAATATATTTTGCTCTTAAATGTTATAAATGAATAGAAAATACCCAGGCTACTTCCTTCTATTTGTAACCAATCCCCAGAGATCCATGTACCCCATCTCAAAAATTGCTGTATTATTAGTGGAGTTAAAGTGAAAGTTAAAGTACTTTCCACCTACAGTTTTAGCAGAGCATGGCAGAAGGTCTGTGTAGTGTAAATCCAGCCAGTTGGATAGATGTATAAACTCTGATTGAAGCCAAATCTCTGAGAGTAAACACAGCAGTATAACACATCATAGTGTGAATGAAGGTGACGTAGTAAAGGATGAGAGGTTAATGTAAAGCTGTGGGGTTTTCTGGCATCATGGAAAGCTCAAGCAGTCTGACATGACACACTCGTTGGCCATCTCCTCGTAATCTTCCCCAGAGTCTCCAGGCAGCAGCACATAAAAAGAGCCTGGCAAAGGGTGTCTTAAGAGCTTTTTCAACAACCTCTAAGGCCTTGCCCTAACTCATTTATATTCTATTGATGTGACTTACATTTTCAGGGTGCAATCTGGAATAGTGACAACTGGCAGGGAATGGTAGCGAATGGATTAACAAAGACCTTCAAACAATAACGCTACACAGATGTGCCCACTTACGCTCCCCTTATTGTGTACAATAAAGCCGCTTTCAGAAGCAGAACTAATACCGCTTTGTCCTACTAAGGCTCATTTGAAAAACAGACCTCTACCAATATGTTTTAGAAAACTTGTAAAAATACATAATTTGCTGCACTTTTCAGCTGAAATGTCCTCTAGAGTCAGTAAAACACTGATAACCTTTGTTACTGTTGATTACAGGGCAAACTATCAAGTGTTGAAGACTCATTTACATATAGCTGTTTGCATAATACAATGTTCACTTCCAAACATATTTTGATTTGCATGATTCGTAAAGAAAGTTAAAATTTACAATGTTTATTTTGCTGGAACATATTGTTGTTCTTTAGGTGAACGATTAATCTGAGCAAGTTAATTCACTGAAAAAAAAGGTTTTTGTCATCTTTAATCAATGTCTAGGGTGGCACAGTGGATCAGTGTTTAGCACTGTTGCCTCTGGATCGAGTCCAGGCTGGACAAGTTGGCATTTCTGTGTGGAGTTTGCATGTTCTCCACTTGTTCACTTGGGTTTCCTCTGGGTGCTCGTTTCCCCCCACAGTCCAAAAACATGCAGTATAAGGGAATTGGATTAACTAAATTGGCCGTAGTGTATGAGTGTGTGTGTGTGAATGCGAGAGTGTTGTGGCTAGAAGGTCCTCCGCTGTGGCGACCCCTAATGAATAAGGGACTAATCTGAAGGAAAATTAATGAATGAAGTCTGACCATTTGCTTTTATGTTTGGAGTGGTGGTCTTTCTCTGTTGATGTCAGTTTGATAGCTTCAGCCACAATATTTTTAACCATGCACCTCTTAACAATGTAAGTTGAAATAAACTTCTTGCTTGGGACTTTTGGTAAGAAGATGTGTTTCGTTAAGTCATCAATCTAGTCAAAGATTTAACTCATGTTAAATGGATACTTCACCCAAAAATATAAATTCTGTCCTGAAAATTTACTCATGATCCACTTGCTCTAAATTTGCCTGGGTTTCTTTTCTCTGTGAACACAAAACGAGAAATTCTGAAGAATTTTGGAAAGCAGCAGCCATTGAATTCCACAGGTTTTTGTTATTTCTACAATGGATGTAAATGCTCTAACATTCTTCAGAGGATCTAGATGAAAGAAATTCACACAGGCTTAGAACAAGTTGAGGATTAGTAAGGAGTGTGCCCACAAAAGTGTTTTTCCATGCTCAGTTGTTTTTAATAGTTCTTACACTTAGGAAAGCCATCACAGCATCAGAGCGCTGGGGTTTTCAGCTGCACAAAAAAAGCTTTAACACACTAAATGATGACAGAATTTTTATTTTTGGGTGAACTATAATTTTTAAATGGACTAATAAATGCTAATCCAGGCAATATTATAATTGTTGTAAAGTTTGGGGGAACTAAAAAAATACAGTTTCATTGTACAGTATTTAATTTATTTTAACTTACATTATTAGCTCCTATAATATAATAATTATATTTGAGATATTTCCTAAGTGCTGTTGAATAGAGCAAGGCATTTTTTTTCACAGTGAAGAAAGTAAAATAATCATATGCATTTGTTCGTTTTCACCAAAAAGATTCATACAGATGCCAAAGGCAGATACTGATTAGATTTACGATGTGGTCACATGTTAATTGGTCAGTTTGTATGTCTCAGTATTTGGGCTTAGGTCACATGGTCAAGAAAGATACAAAATAGTTGGTAAACTTTGCTCTCTCTTTTTCTAGTCTGCGCTTTTCCTGCTCTGTCTCTCTTCCACTCTCTCTATCTCCCCCTCCCTCCTCTTGTCTCTCTCTCTCTCTCTCTCTCTCTCTCTTTCTCTCTCTCTCTCAGGTAACTTTATTTTACATTTAAGCTGGGTACAATTATTATCATATGTTTTTATCATTTCATGTTTTATCATTTTATACAGTGATTTTGTAACTAATTCAGTTGTAACCATCGCAAGTTATTGTCATTACATCAATTAATTTTCAAGTATTCTGTCAATTATTTTTGATTTAACATCGACGCTTAATTGCTCCATATTGCAATACAGTACAATCAAATAATAGCAACGCTGTCCCACATTTTTACTATTATAACTGCCCTTATTTCTGTTTTTGGTTTAAGATTGATGAAGGATGGTTTGACTAGAAATGTAGTTTTTCACCATCATACTGATAACTTTTTAGTTGTTTGGCAAAACTACAGTTTGAACTGCTGTAGTTAAAAATACAAATCTTAACACAGTATATCCTATTGTATTTTTCTTCTGGAAAATTGTATATTTCATTTAGCTTGGACGAAATAATAGAATTATTTAAAACAAATAGAAACTGCCAAAGTCAATAATATTACCCCCCTTAAAAAATAAATACTATTGTCCAATCACTTGCCTAATTAACCTAATTTGCCTAATTACCCTAGTCAACCCTTTAAATTGCACTTCACGTTTAATTCCAGTACCTTGCAAAACAAATACAATAATTGATTCCGTCATCATGGCAAAGACAAAAGACAATAGTTTAGACTTATGAAAAAGAACTGTTAAGGACTTACAAAATAAGAAAAGGATTAAATGTTTATCAAAGCATTTTCAATTGTCAGTAAGTGCCTTGAGAAGTATTATCAATAATTTTAATGAGACCCACACCATGGAGAACAACACTGGCAGAGGTAGGAAGCAAAAGATTTCCAAAACTTTGTGAGAGATGTTTGTCTATAAGCGAGTGAGGTTTCTAAAGACCCAAGAACAACTGCCAAGTCACTACTGAATGACTTAGCCAAGTCTGAAATTGATGTCTCAACGAAGACAATCACTAGAGTTCTGCACAGGAGCGTACTGCAAAGTTGTCAACCAAGAAAGACACCTCTTTTAAAAAGGAGACACTTCCAAACTAGACTGAAGTTTGCCAAGGACAACCTAGAGAAAAATGATGAATACTGAATATGTTTCTTTTAGTCAGATAAAAAGAAACTGGAGCTCTTTGGCCATAGAGATGTCATCTATGTTTGGATGAAGAAGGGAGAGACGTTCCACCCACAGAACATCGTTTCCACATTGAAACATGGTGGTGGCAGTGTAATGCCGTTTGGATATGACAATTCCATCAGGGTCAAAGGAAACTTGAAAAAAAAAAGACTACCAGAAGATTTGAAAGACAACAAAACTTGGATTGGGTCAATTTCAGCATAATAATGATTCAGCATGATAATGATTTTGTATTCCAGCATGATAATGATTTAAACCATACCTCACTTCTGGAGAAGAACTGCCTCCAACAGACAAAGGGGAAGTCCTTGACTGGCCTAAACAAAGCCTAGCATTGAATTCAATAGAAAATCTGTGGGGAACACTAAAGTCTAGAGTTCATGACAGAAGACCAGCAAATCTGGAAGAGCTTGAGAGATTTGCTAAAGAAGAATGGGCTAATACTCCTCAGGAGACATGCTTGATACTGATGACTGAACTAAACTAAATGACTGAAGGATGGTATCAAGCAAAAGAGATACACTATTGACTATTAGCATCAGATGGCTAATAAATTTGACCTCCAGGCTTTTGGTCATTTTTGATTATAATTTTGTTTTTTATTTGTATTACAAACACTCCAAGCTTCCCGGAGTTATTTGAAAAATAATAAACTATTTTATAGGTGGCTAATAATTTAGTCTTCAACTGTGTGTCAAATAACATTTTGAGAGAGAAACTAAATACATGGAACTAGTTGTCAAACTAAAAATAGTTAGGGCTGTTTGACATGTTTACAATGTATCACTTACTGTATATTCAGTGTATGGTTTATTGTAGCTGTTTGAAAATATATTTTCAACATTACACATTAAAAGTGTTAAACATTTAGCACCATTTATCAGCTACTGTATTTCTGAAATGCTATGATAGATGCACCAACCAAATGTTGGTACAGTCGTGTTTATCTGTTTCTGAGAAAATTAAACATGTTTTTTCAGCATCTCTAACTTGACATTTGCAAGCAAGAAAGAGCATAATTTAATTTGTGTAAAAATGTTCAAAGGAACATTTTTTTTTCTTGGCCTGGGTTGCTTTTGGAAGAGCTACTGCTAAACTTTAGAACAAAGCTTTTCTTTAAGCTGCAGAAAAACACTGATAACCACTGACACAGAAGTGTCATTAAACCCAGGAAAATTAACAGGAATATACCGAAATGATGAATAATTTATATCCCTGTATGCGCGTACACAAGGCAGTGTTTTTCTTCACTCTCTGACATTTGGGATGTCTGCTGAGTATTGTCTCCTCTAATTTCCAATTCAGCTCTCCTGCAACCGAACGTCTCTGTCTTTCCCCCATGGTTTTCTCCTCATTAAGCAAACACTAGGACCTGCATCAGCTGCCATCTTGATTTCTCATAGATAAATCTTTTGTTTTCCCACGTAGCCTCCTCCGCCACTGACATTTCATCGGGTGTCTTCATCTGAAGCAATCTCGCTGTGTTAACTGAGCATTTAAAAATCTGTGCGAGACGATTTAACATTTAAATGTATGTATGTTTCTGAGATTGCATGCTTTATATTTTAAAATCGTTTAGCATATGATAGGGAGGTGGTTGTTGCTTCAACGAAACAAAATAGACTTTAGGGTCAGTCAATGACTTATTCCTTTCAAACAAGTTGTTTGTTTCCTCTATTTAGCTCAGTTTGTTGACCTTTGTGGTCACTTTCCTTACATCTAACTTTGTTATCACCTCTAAGGCTAAAGTTGAACTCTCCAGATATCTCCTCATCCTCAGTTATAAATGATGACTCAACCATTAAAGGGGGAGTTTCTCTCTCCTGTCTCTATAATGAACTCAACTAGCTTAGTCTCCAGATTCACTCAGTGAGATGATTAAACAGCAGAGCCCTATCAGGGAAAAACAATGACTTCTTTTTTGCTCTGGTCATGGTTCAGTGAGTCTTCTCAGAAACTATGAATCACTGATGAAGCATACAAAGGAAAAAGCACCAAAACTTTGTTTCAAGTAATTCTTTTCGGGTTATTGTGAGAAAAAACAAAACAATAAAATCATTAAAAAAATGTTTTCAATCCAGCAGCCCATTTAGCCCAGACCAACCTCAATCACTGCTTCAACAATTCAATAATGTATTTAAATTCAGACAAACCTATTCTGCACCTGCTGCAAGTAAGTTGTACTTCCACAGACATATTTAAAAAAAAAACAAATAGGTTGTATGTGCATGCAGATTATTTACACTTTTAATTAAGCGCTATCATACAAATAACGAGAGTATCACATTGCATGTGTCATCATCAAATTACATATGACCGACATTAGCAAACAAAATGTGTGGAGTTCCTTAGACAGTTTCTTAAGCAATAATTTTCTTGTTTCCAATTCACAAAATTTACATTTACTATTTTATTATTGGGATGCAGAGGCTTTGGACTACACACACACACAAAAAAAATTATAATTTACTCATTTTTTGTTTTGCTAATTTTTTTTTAGATTTTGAAGTAAATTTCACACATATGGAAATTAAGTAATTTTTCATACTTTGGTTAAGAAAAAAATTAAAAAAGTTTATACAGTGACACAATTTTTACAAATTAAATCAAACCAAATCATATATTTTCAATGTAAGGCCACGTTGATACGCCGGCATTTATGAGGAGACTTCTAATTTAGATTTTAAAATTGGAATTTGATGAACTGCATGAGCCTATCCGATTGTCAGTGAATGACAAACGAAAATGTCCCTTACCTCAAAACTCTGTGCATTATAAGTAAAAGAAAACACACTGTACAGTCGGAAGTGTAGCATGCATTCATAATGTTTTTTGCGCAACGACGCTACTTTAAATGAGTCAGATTTACTATACAGTACATTAAATGGCAACTCCATTTCACGAAAGACGAAGTTAAGATGCTATTCTTTTTTCCCACATGGATGCTATGAGGATAAACAAGAGACAAAAAAGATCAAGACCTTGAGTATGGTGAGGATGAATGAATGATAGCTTTTAAAAGTGTCTGAGAGACATCCCTTTTTTGCACAGTAGGCCTACCTTGTGTTTTATTTGCTAAAGTAAGCTATTTTTTTTTAAAGATAAATATAATGTAGGCGACACAGTGGCGCAGTAGGTAGTGCTGTCGCCTCACAGCAAGAACGTCGCTGGGTCGCAGGTTCAAACCTCGGCTGGGCTGGGTCAGTTGGCGTTTCTGTGTGGAGTTTGCATGTCCTCCCTGCGTTCGCGTGGGTTTCCTCCGGGTGCTCCGGTTTCCCCCACAGTCCAAAGACATGCGGTACAGGTGAATTGGGTAAGCTAAATTGTCCATAGTGTATGAGTGTGAATGAGTGTATGGATGTTTCCCAGAGATAGGTTGCGGATCCGCTGCGTAAAATCGTGCTGGATAAGTTGGTGGTTAATTCCGCTGTGGCGACCCCAGATAATTAAAGGGACTAAGCCGACAAGAGAATGAATATAATGTATTAAACTATACATTATTTATATTACTTCAATAATTTATATTACTTTTGTATTAATGGACAATGCACAGATATTAATGTTTCACAATGTTTTTACACTACATTATTTGAATCTAACAAGCTTAGTTTACAACGTTTACGTTGCTCTACTTACATGAAATCTAAATACCAAATATCAGAAATGACAACAGATTTGTAAGATTTAATTAATGTTAATTTTAATGTTAATGCACATACTTGACAGATTTCATTCATTCATTTTCCTTAAAGTCCCTGGTTTATCAGGGGTTACCACAGCAGAATGAACCGCCATTTACTTGACAGATTTCTGTATTTTTAATTTTAGGTGGTTTGAGTAATTTGTTTTATGTTTGGTAAAATAATTTGGAATTGCATCCTTAGTGATTTTCAACTAATTACAATGTCTTGTCCCAATAGGTGGATTTAGAAGTTTTTGCAAAAAAAAGCACAAGATTTAGCTAGTTTTGACGCGAAAGAAAATCTACCCTGTTAAAAACCAAATAATTGTCAAAGTGACATTTTTGAAAAAAAAAAAAAAAAAGGTTATTTTATTTACCAGCTAATAACCTTTTCATTATCTATAAAACTAAACTTCTGAACCTAATTATTGGAGCCTGATAGAAAATGCTCATTAACAAAAAAAGAGGTCTGATGTATTTTAGAGTGTTTTGCATCTGAACTCTTCATATATGAATGAACTAAGCATATGAAAGAATAACAACACAACAAGCACTGACTTCTTTTATTATCATTCTGTTTAATTAGGTGCAGATATTATAATAAGATAATATTATCCTATTCGTTATTATCATTCTGTTAAATTAGGTGCAGATAAACAACTTTTTTTTTAGGATTGTCTGACATATGGTCTGGCAAAAGAGTTTGAACATCTCTGGGGTCTAATAAATCAGTTTATCACTGCAGATTGATCCAGTCAGAGAGCAACACATTAATAAATCCCCTAATTAACTGTGCCATGGCGTAAACGACACTTTATGATTAATTGTCATTGGCGTTGTTTTTAAAATATGATCCAGACGGCTACATCAATGTCACCCCGTATTAATTCAGGATAAGCTTAATACTGATTATGGAAATGATTAAGCTCAAGTTTCCATGTCCATATACAGCATGTATGAGACAAAGATGAGATGTCCCATTTTGGTGTTCACGTCAATTAAATTTGTTTGCACAAATCATGTTCATATATGCTAAAATTTCAGATCAAAGAAAAAGTCAAGTGAACAAAATGAAAAAAGTTACAATATAATTTGATATATTAAATGTGTAATGTGTCTTTTTTTACAAGTGGAGTGGATTTGATTTAAAATTATTATTATTATATTTGATATAATTACTCTTTACAATTATTTACCTTTAAGGAAATAGCAGAGGTAGGTTCAGACCTTAAGTATCATCTTGACTTAAAATAATACAACGTAATCCTGTTTAGGAAAAACGTCTCCTTCAGAGCAAACTTTTGCTACAACAGTAACTCCAAGATGAGTTTCAAAGAACATTCTTGGATCATATCAGATTCTCAAATATAAAATCCAGCTAACTGAATAATCCATGTATGAAGAACAGGTCCATGTACTTACTAAAACACAGAAAGGAATATGTTACCATTCATTCTTGCTGAAAAAATGGGTAAGCATGGTGACATTGAATAAAGAGTTAAAATCAGTTAAAATATATACAACAGTTCTGTCTGGCTTCCGATTGGCTGATAGTCGTGCTATATTCTGCAATATCAGAATTAGTACAGCTTCCTCACACTTCTGTATTACTCCACCCACATAGAGTGACAGCAGATCAATACACTCACTACAGTTTGACAAATATTGCAGCTGTTGCACAACATAATGTACTTCTGAGGCTTTTTTTAGGCCAGAATGTAGTTGTTTAGATTGCAAATATGCACTCTATTTATAAGGATAGTGCCTATTTTAAATATTTATAATTTCTGAGATACATTGCGTCGGCATCCATCAGCCTACAGAGCAAAGACGGTTGACTTTGTCCATCCACAAGATGGTGACAAGAGATCGCATAATAAGGCCTTAGAGGAAAAAATATTTTAAAAATTAAAAAAGAAAAACATTATAAAATTGGTAAGTGACATTCTAAGTCGATCTCTCTCTTTTTTATGTTGCAGTGCTATATTTATACCATGGTAATTGTAGTGTTTTGAGTGTGAGATGGGACTCACACATCAGGAATGTGTGTATTTTGTGTTGGTTACTTTTTGGTTGGCCATCTGTTTGTTTCTAATGAGTCTCCTGTTTTCGTTACTGCAGACTAGTTCAGTTAAATGAAAGAAAGAAGTAATGCCCGCATGTGTTTAGCAGTAGTCTGGTAGTGTTTGCGTTGCATTGGCTTTTTCGGGGTTAATTATTGTGATCTCCCGTTTGCAACAGAGAAATACTGGGCGATATCTCTGTAGACTGATGGTATCTCACACCGTTCAGCCTTATAATCTTAAAATGTCAGCAAAATCACCTGTTTTGTCGTCACTTTAGATATTACTGTATGCTAGAGAATCATTCAAACACTAGCTCTAAAATGACGTTGGTGAATTGGTAACGGCTTCTGCTGTTCTGACGTCAGCTGCAGATATGAATAAATGGTGGAAGAAAGTAGTTACTCATACAAAATGATTTTTAGACTCTCCGTGTTTGATTTTCTTTTTTATATACACGATTATCCCGTTGAACTGTTGTATAAACGTATTTCACGACATATCACATTCGTAACAATGGAATATGGCTGTATATCGTCACTGGTGGAACACTAAGGATATGCATGCCTCTCACCAGTGCCAATTTACAGCCATATTGCACTGCTACTCATGTGATATTGCTCATATATATATATTGATAATCTATTCTCAAAATTGGGTTGGGAGCTGGGTCTATTCTACGCAAGCTATGATGACTTTCACCTTGATATTTTAGCGCGCATGTATATCTGACGGGTGAGCTGTCTGACAAAAAAATGCCCTTCTGAATCAAATCAGCAGGATGCCCTTCTGGATCTTTCACTTACTTCGAAGACATACTGACTACGCTTGCATGGACATCTGTAGTCTAGTTATTTGCCTTAATAGACAATAACATAATTAAGGTGTTTACGTGAAGTGCTTTCATGTAAGAGTTTTCTGTCATTTTGGGTGACTTTAACAGCAGTTCGGCAGTTTCACTTTAACTCATGAATATTTCATTCATGCCCCCGTGACGAACTGGGGCATTAGATGCAAATAGGCAGTAAGGACCAGGACCACTTGGCAGAAACCTGTTCTCAAATATTTATATTTAGTCATTATTTGGGTAGCACACATATTCAGAATGCCTTCGGCAGAATTTAAATGAGGCATTTTAATCTAGATTAATTCCAAGACTACAGTGAGATCAATCTAGATTAAAAAAATTAATCTATGCCCACCTACAATATATATATATATATATATATATATATATATATATATATATATATATATATATACAGTTGGAGTCAGAATAATTAGCCTCCCTTAATTATTAGCCCCCCCTGAATTATTAGCCCCCCTTAATTATTAGCCCCCTGTATATTTGTTTCCCCAATTTCTGTTTAACAGAAAGAAGATTTTCTCAGCACATTTCTAAACATATTAGTTTTAATAACTAATCTCTAATAACTGATTTATTTTATCTTTGCCATGATAACAGTAAATAATACTTGACTAGATATTTTTCAAGACACTTCTACACAGATTAAAGTGACATTTAAAGGCTTAACTAGGTTAATTAGGTTAACTAGGCAAGTTAGGGTAATTAGGCAAGTTATTATATAACGATGGTTTGTTCTGTAGACTATCGAAAAAAAATAGCTTAAAGGGGCTAATAATTTTGACCCTATAATGGTTTTTAAAAAATTTAAAAGTGTTTTTATTCTAGCTGAAATAAAACAAATAAAACCTTCTCCAGAAGAAAAAATATTATCAGACATACTGTGAAAATTTCCTTGCTCTGTTAAACATAATTTGGGAAATATTTTAAAAAGAAAAAAGATTCAAAGGGGGGCTAATAATTCTGACTTCAACTGTATAGTTGAAGTCAGAATTATTAGCCCCCCTGTTTATTTTTTTCCCCAATTTTTGTTTAACAGAGAGAAGATTTTTTTAACACATTTCTAAACATAATAGTTTTAATAACTTATTTCTAATAACTGATTTATTTTGTCTTTGCCATGTATAATGTATTAATTTATTTTTTTAATTATTGTTTTTAACTCAACAGCTTCAGGATTGTTTTTCGTATAAGACAAAGTGTGTGTGTGTGCGTGCGTGTGTGTGTGTGTGTGTGAGTGAGAGAGAGACTGAAGAAGTAAAAGAGAGAAGACAAAGAGAGTGAATGATGGTAATTAAACCCAGGCAGCATTAGTAATAACACGTGTCCTGCAGACCTGCCATTGTTGTCTTATTAGTTAATGACTCTTGAACACTGTAGGATGTTGATGGCGCAGCAGGTGCCATGATATCGCTGTTCAGAAAAGAAAATAAACAGGTCCCTCGCGTACCTCAGGAATTTAATGGCCATTAAAAATTCCTGAGGGTGTTCACAGGTTGGTGATGGGTTTACAAAACACCAGCATTGCTTGTGGACTTATTCTCTGGCTCATAGATCTGAAAATAAACACTGGCTTACCTCTGCAGCGCAGTATATATTACATCCTTGACCCAGCATAATTAAGCACACGCTAATCTGTTTACTGACATAAAGCAGCTCAACGTGAATAAAGCAGCCTGATTTGTTGATGCTTATCATGAAATGCTTCAATCAGAGCTTGTTACTGAGTTTGTCTGCGCTAACAAGTCAAACGCGAGATGAATGCTCTGAATAATCTGCTTCATTTCACTTAAATCACACAGCGGCCCACGACTTCAATATTGAATCGCGTCCATGTAGTTCATTCTGCAGACTGATGAGATGGCATGGTTTTATCCCTCCTATCTCCGTTCAATCTTTTTGACTGTAATAGAGAATGTGTATGTCTCATTGAGAGGGAGAAAGAGGAAAGCAGGAGGCTAGAGAGTGCACTTTCCATCAGGTCTGTCCCAAGCAGGCAATTTGGGGCCCATTTTGGAGGTCTAATGGGAGATGGGCACTGATGGACAGCTCGTATGGGTTACTTATTAATCCAGAAGAGGCAATTGGAGAACCTCCATCGACCTGCAGTAAATTAAATAAGGCCTCTCTAGAAATGGCATTATTCTCGCTGCTCCCTCTCTCTCTTTCTCTCTCTCTCTCTCTCTCTCTCTCTCTCTCTCTCTCTCTCTCTCTCTTTCTCTCTAATCTTCTTCCATTTTGATTAAATGAAATACAAAGGGAGATCTGAGCACTGGGAACTGATATTAATCACTCCCACATTCCAAAGGAAAACTCATATCCAGAGATTGATAGGATGAAACAGATATATTAATCACACGAGGCGGATCTGCTATTTATTTTATGCCCCCAGCCATGTTTGAAGAAAAAAAAAAGAAAACAGTGTCCAAGTGGAGGGCCGAGGTTTAATATTCACTGAAGGTCTGTTGCACTTCAGAGAAGATAATTAATGAATGGCTGAGGACCTTGTGTGCTGGCCTAATTTTAGCTTTATGGAGCATTTGAATATTTTTAACTTTGTATCTGTGGGTTAGTGATTAAATATCTGAGCTGGAAAAGCAAAGGTTACAGGTGCTACGAGCTAACTCTGCATTAGAGAACAGAAGAAATAACCCTGTCAACACTTTACCCTGGAATATGTTTTTTGGGGCCTCCTTGCTATGGATAACAATATCCATTAATTAGCCTAAATAATAAAACAAAGGTGTAGTGCTGGAACATTGTACAGGTAGAGCAATACAAATTGTGAAACTGTTCCTGTGATGATACCAGTTGCATGGCTGAATTAAAAAAAAGAAAAATTTGAAAATATAATGTAAAATTATTCCTTCATTCATTTTCTTTTTCGGCTTAGTCCCTTTATTAATATGGGGTCGCACAGCGGAATGAACTGCCAGCTTATCCAGCATATGTTTTACGCAGCGGATGCCCTTCCAGCTGCAACCCATCACTGGGAAACACCCATACACGCCCATTCACACACATACATACAGACAATTTAGCTTAATTCACCTATAGTGCATGTCTTTGGACTGCGGGGGAAACCGGAACACGGGGAGAACATGCAAACACCTCACAGACATGCCAATTGACTGAACCAGTGCTCGAACCAGTGACTTTCTTGCTGTGAGGCGACATTGCTACTCACTGCACCACCATGTAAAATTATATATTGCAAAAGTATTAAAAAGACAGTATTAACAGTACAATAATCATTTTACTGAGTGAACAGATCAATGAACTAATGTCAGCACTATTACTTGGTATTAGAGTTAGACAAAATATTCACAAAATATTATCATAATCACAAACAAATATAATGCATGCATTATTTGAATATATACAGTTGAGGTCAGAATTATTAGCCCCCCTTTTTTTCTTTTTTTTTTTAAATATTTCCCAAACTATGTTTAACAGAGCAAGGAAATTTTCACAGTATGTCTGATAATATTTTTTTCTTCTGGTGAAAGTCTTATTTGTTTTATTTCGGCTAAAATAAAAGCAGTTATTCATTTTTTAAAAACCATTTTAGGGACAAAATTATTAGCCCCTTTAAGCTATATTTTTTTTCGATAGTCTACAGAACAAACCATCGTTATACAATAACTTGCCTAATTACCCTAACCTGCCTAGTTAACCTAATTAACCTAGTTAAGCCTTTAAATGTCACTTTAAGCTGTATAGAAGTGTCTTGAAAAATATCTAGTAAAATATTATTTGCTGTCATCATGGCAAAGATAAAATAAATCAGTTATTAGAGATGAGTTATTAAAATTATTATGATTAGAAATGTGTTGAAAAAATCTTCTCTTCGCTAAACAGAAATTGGGGAAAAAATTAAACAGGGGGCTAATAATTCAGGGGGGCTAATAATTCTGACTTCAACTGTATAATACATGTATTACATTATATTTACACATATAAGTTCCAACTAAATGTATTATTGTACTAATTATTAAAATTATAAGTGTGGTAAATCCTCTAACTTGGTAGCCAATAAAATGCATTGTTATTAATAATAATATTGTATTATATGATAATATTCATCCAATTATCTAATTTTCATCTGCAAACCACTTCAAATATTCATATTATCTACCGTGTATCCTAAAAATGCTGATTAGCTCTTCAGATGTGTTGGGGCACGAACAAAAAGCAACACAACACATTATTAGTTTTCAATCTTCTTATGAAAAACATGGATGGGTTCCCATTCAAAGTATTTGCTAAAGGCCTTGGAAGGATGGAATCATGAGGCTAATTCATAACAAAGCACTAAAAAATGTGTGTGTTTTTTTTCATGTTGTAACATTTGTTTTAGACATCATTATTCATTCAATGTGATCAAGGTTGAATTAGCTCTCTCTCCATCCTGCCATTTCTACTGGGCTGTTTGTAAATGTCAGTCTCTCGGTTAGCATTGTTCAGGTTACTCACTGCTCTGTCGCAGCTATTAGCACAAATATTAACATCCACAGCCGCTGGCAAAAACAAGCTAATAAACAATAAGGTCAACTCTCTCTATTTTCAGAGTCTGTGTCCGCTGACCCCAAACCAACAACACAACTGTAAGCTTTTAGCTTTCCTGCTATAATTCACCCTTAACAGCCGTAATGGCAGAGTTACAGTCTCAATAATTGCCTTTAGTACAATACAAAGCTCAGCTTTCTACAAAAGCCCCCCTTGCCCTAACTGGTATAACCTGCTACTCTAAATTGCTTCTATAAGTTACTAACAGGCAGGAGTCAATGACACCAGTGCTGATTAGTGAGGGAACGAGTGTGTGTAAGTGTGAACGGCTCTAAGGAATCAAGTGAAGTCTGTCTGACAGTGAGAAGAGAAAAAAGAGGAATCCATCTAAATGAAGTGATTATGACACTTTGATTTAAAAAAAAAAATAGATTAAAGCTGCAAGCAGCGATGAAAGGGACCTCGCACCCGGGCTCACCGCCGCCCGGTGGCCTCAGGATGACAGAGAACAGCGCACAATATTAATTTAAGCTGATATATTTAAAAATCTGGGAAAAATCACAGATTTATGTCAAATTTCCTTCTGTCAGCAGGTGGCACAATGACTGTGACTCAATATTGGTATGTAAATGTCTTCAGGAGTGGAATCTCATCGAACCTGTGAATTTTCAGGCAGATCGGACATTGTTTAGTGATTTCCTGTTGCCAGCAGGTGGCGCTTCGACTGTGACTCAATATTGGCATGTAGATGTCTTCAGGAGAGGACTTTTATCAACCATGTGGAGTCTCAGGCAGATCGGACATTGTGTGATTGAGTTATAAGTACTTCCTGTTCCATGGCGAAGCACTGCGGTTTGTCAGGCCGCCTTGGACACATCCCTCGGCAAAAACTCTAGATCTTCACAATATATCATCGCTAGAGCTTTCATATAACACCAGCCTAATTTTGTGCTGAAACAATAAAATTTGTGGGAGGAGTTTGTTTCAGTGTAAAACATGTCATTTCCTGTTGCCAGCAGGTGGTGCTATAACTGTAACGCATATTGGCATGTAAACGTGATCAGGTTAGGACTGTTATTAAACATGTGAATTTTGAGGCAGATTGGATAATGCATGCCTGAGTTACAACAACTTACTGTTTTGTGGCAAATCATCAAAGTTTGCAAGGCCGCCACAGACGCCCTTTGACGAAAACTCTAGATCTTAGCAATTAAACATTTCCAAGGGCTCCAAGGGCATGTTTGACGTGTGTGTCAATTTTGGTATGTGTGCGTGATTCGTAGCTCGGGGGCTAATCCGTTAAAAGTGCATAGGTGGCGCTGTCGAGTCATTTTGCCACGCCCACTTCTGAAACCTATAACAAACTTCTGGGGTGTGTGCAAAGTTTTGTGAGTTTTTGGGCATGTTTAGACCCTCAAAATCCCGATTCATTCCCGAGAAGAAGAAGAAGAAGAAGAAGAAGAAACGGAGCAATTCCAATAGGGCCTACGCACCGCTCCGGTCCTCTGTCCCTAAAAATGAATTGCAAAAATGAAATATACAGTAGGAATAAAGACCATCTTAGTTTGTTTGATGAAATTCGTGATAAAAAATATAGAGTAATACACAACCATCATCATCATCCAACTGGTTGCTGCCATTTAAAACTGTAGATAGACATTCAAACATTTTACAAAAAGAGTTTAATATAACTTTAATTATAGTTTAATTCATTTTAAAATACCTTTACAGCCTTTTTGAATAATAAAGTTTTGGTTATCTGGACATGACGGAATCGATTTTAGATTTGTTTAGATTAATTATTATGGGTTTGAATATTGATAGTGAGGAAACGATGACCAAAGTTTATTTTTGAAGTAATCTGTGCATTTATTATCTATGATATACATGTTCATAATATATCATTATGGCAATGTGGTTTTGTTTGTTATCAGTTGATTAGAGTTGTGGAACAATAAGGACTGGGCTCAAACATTTTTTATTCATTTCTTTTTTTAAAGTAAATAGTCACAATAAGTACATATTACAGTAACATAAAATTACAAGCCAAATGCTGTTAAGATTGTGTTGCACAGAACCCAAAAACATATGTGCGTGCGTGCGTGCGTGTGTGTGTGTGTGTGTGTGTGTGTGTGTGTGTGTGTGTGTGTGTGTGTGTGTGTGTGTGTGTGTGTGTGTGTGTATACACATACACACAAACACACCGTAAATATCACACAGATCTCAATACACATCTTCAAATATCATACACCTTCTTAGCTGCTCCTTTGGGTCTTCAGAGGTTCTAACACCCACCAAAGTGCCAGTTAATGGAAAAATCGTTCTTTTAAGCACTTTATTGGTTGTACCATCTGCATTACTGGTGTGGTAATTGCTTCCGCAACAAGAGTGGTTTAAGATGTGCCTCTTTAAGCTTCATGTGGGAATGACTGACTGGCAAAGGTCTCCATCACAAACTCCCAGCAGCACTCAATCAATGAGAAGCACATAATCTCAACTACTTGCCAACAATACTTACATAATGATATAGGAACATATATACTGATATATTGGATTGTATATGATGGATAAAAAATATTAAAGCATCTGGCATGAATAAGCAAAATGCCTAAGAAACAAAAGTCAATATTTGATATGGCAATACTACTACTACTACTACTACTAATAATAATAATAATAATAATAATAATAATGATTATTATTATTATTATTATTATTATTATTATTATTATGTATTTTATTCAGTCTTTCCTACAGCATAAATCAAATAGACTGAAATGCTGCCAGAACATAAAAAATGACTAAGTACATTGCATAAACGATCAAATATATGCTGATTGAGAAACATAGTTTAAACTTAATATTTTTATTATATTTTTATATTAAAATAAATCACTAGCTGAAAAGCTAAAAGCACTGCAATACATCATTACTGAGCATAACACACACAAAAACAATACTAAAACAAACAAACAAAAATACAATGAAATGTCACAAAAAACTAAATAAAAATCTTCCAATTGTTGTACTTCAAGACATTAAAGACTTTGTATCACCTCTCAAAAGTAACTTATGAAGCTTATAAATTCAAACTCCACTTATCTTTGTTTCATCTGCAAAGCACATTTGGTCTGCTTAAGTAAATCCAATTAGCACTTCAAAGCATCAGTTAATAATAAAAAAACTGTATAATAAAAGTTGCATTCACCTGCCATTCACAGAACAGTTTTCTTCTGTATGCCAAAACTGCTTTTGTATAACAGGAGAAACAGTAATCTAATAAAGGCATTACCAGGCCATTAGAGGCATTTCTTTGGCCTCACATGTGACAGGGGTTTTGTTGTTGCTGAAGGAGAGCAACATCAAGTCATCATTTATAGTGATGAGATGTCAAACAGATCTGGCACGATTGATCAGTATTAAATGTACAAATGTGGATTTAATAAAGAATTTAGCTTCTTTTTCCAAGTTAGAATAACTTAACCTCCTAGGGCTTAGTGGCCACATACGCGGACAGCACATTTTAACTCTTATGTTTTATATTTTGTAACAAACATACAGTGTCATCCTGCAACTGTTTTGCAGCATATGAAATGTCCCAAACACTATTTTAACTGTTCAAAATGGGCATAAAAAATTTTGTTTTTACTGATAGTCAAAACATGTTCAAAAATATGTGTGTTTGTGTTACTAATGCATTAAAAACAGTCAGGAAAAAAAATGCTGCGTTCAAGGCAGAAATAAAGAGTTTTACATTCTATTACACAAAGGTGACTTTATTGTGTTTTATGTAAATTCGGACCACGAGTCCACATTTATGGACATAATTTTTCTCTAAAGTACATCATATCAAAATACGTTACTTAGGTTTTATTCTAATTAGGTTCCAATAAGTCCAAATAGTTAAAAAAACAGCTTGGGCCTTAATATGCTTACATTTATGCATTTAGAAGATGCTTTTATCCAAAGCGGTTTACAAAAAAGGAAAGAAGCAATTCTTCATAGAACCAAAAACACAATGTGTGAGGTTTAATGTACTCCACATTAGGAAATAAGCTAGACAAAAGAAAAAAATATCTTCTTAAATTATACTTTATGTGTGCATCATGGAAAAAAAAGCACTGCTAAAGTAATTTAAACACATATATTGCTTTTACATATCATCCGCTTAAAGCAGCTCTCTTAAAGGCAGTTTGCATGTGGGAATCTTCCAGATACAGATTATACAGTACATTACTGTGCAGATTCTCTCAGAGCTGAGAGACACATCTGCAGCAAAGCTGTACTTTTCAGTACTTAGGCCCATGTTTTATTCATGCCTTAAAAGGTTTCAGCATAAAACGTGTGTAGATATTACAGTGATTTGCACAGTTTCATCCAAATACACAATGAGTCCTGAGGCTAGACCACTGCCCAGTTGACGCAGCTGAGATAATATTGGTGTGCAATTACTGAACAAACTGGCGGCCTAATCATATACTTACATGACATGTAGAGAATAAAATCACATGGCACTGTATAAGACGATTTTAAGATTTCAGCCTTGTAAACCACCTATAAGATTTTGGAAAGAACCAATATGCTGTGTCAAGAACAACTTCACAGAATATTGAATGTGTCATGTTCAGTTCAGGATATCAGTCTAGAACAGTTAATATAATCATCAAATACGCAAAAGTTCACTTCAAAGATGAGCAAAGCGGCACTGAAAATTTTGAAGCTTGGTGTATGAAAGAACAGAACAGACAGAAGGGGGAATTGTCATCTGCATTATTATACAGCACTGTAGCTCTAATATGAAACATGGTTTTCATTTAAGCCACAGAAAGACAAATGTTTTACTAAAGGATTTTGACCCAAGGCAGATCTATAAAGCATTATATGACAGATTATCATATAACAGATCTCTACGCAAGTACCAATGAATCACTGAACATTTTATCACTGGTGTAAAGTAACAAATTACAAATACTCAAATTACTGTAATTGAGTAGTTTTTCTCAGGAATTGTAACTTGCTAAGTAGTTTTTAAAATGTGTACTTTTACTTTTCTTTAAGTACATTTTTAGTGCTATATCTGTACTTTTACTCCACTATTTTCCTTCAACCTGCAGTCACTACTTTCTTTTTTCTTGTCTATGGTGATTGGCTAAAGCAAAAAAATCAGTCCTGCGATTGCTGTCCAATTAAATCGCACATAGAAAGTAAATCGCATCGTACTGAACAACAAGAAAGGGCCAAACAAGGAATGGAAAGAAGGACCAAACAAAGGAAGAAGGACTAAACTAATAAAGAAAGGAAGGACCAAATGAATGAAGGAAAGATTCAAGGAAGGACAGAACAAACTAAGGAACGAAGGAAGGAATGAACGAATGAATAAATGAACAACGAACCAACTGAAGAAGGGAATAAAAAAATTAAGGAAAGAATGAGTGAATGAATGAATGGAGGAATGCAGGAAGGAAGAAACAAATGAATGAAGGAACGAACAAACAAACGAACAAACGAACGAACGAATGAACGAACGAATGAATGAATGAATGAATGACAGAACAAACAAACAATGGAAGAAAGGAATGAAGGAACGAACAAATATAGGAAGATAACTAAATCCACTACAGAATATTAGGTTTACACATCCCTGCACAAACTGCATGTCAACTTTTCTAAGTGTAATACTCAATACTCTAGAGTACTTTTAAAAGGTCTACTTTTTAGTCATACTTTGAGTAATATTTACAACAGATACTTTTACTCTACTTGCACTACATTTTTGGGCAAGTAATGGCAATTTTACTTGAGTATGATTTTTCAGGACTCTTTCCACCACTGCTACTTAATTTTATCACATGTAATACTTTTGTAAAATAGAATCAGTTTGAACTACATAAATTCTGATCCAAGCATGGTAACAAACATGTTAATTTAAGCATAATTTTGTTATGACCACATTAACAATACAGTATGTTGAAAATGCAAAACGGCAAACAATTGTTATCTCATCATATTCCGTTGTGAATTACATAAATCGTGTAAATTAATCATTCAATATTTTCCAATCAAAAAGGCAAAGCTTGAAACAAAGTTCCATCACAGCTGGTAATTTTCCTTTATAAACCATTTCTAAGTATGTAAAAATGTAATAACTGATCCCTTATCTCACAGCTACTATTAACTAATGAAGTATCACAACAAAATTGATGTCTGGTCTCTATATATAGTGGAATTTTGAAACATATTTTATTCATTAAATAATTATATATATACATACATATATATATATATATATATATATATATATATATATATATATATATATATATATATATATATATATATATATATACATACATATATATATATATATATATATATATATATATATATACATACATATACATACATATATATATATATATATATATATATATATATATATATATATATATATATATATATATATATATATATATATATATATATATATATATATATATAAACATACATTTTTTATTATTATTAAGAACATTATACTCTTCTTTTTAATTAAATATAAGCAGACTTGGTGGGACTTTCAAACACAAAAATAAAACGTATTGACCCAAAACTTTTTAAATAGTGTATTTTATCTGGTTGGGAAAACTACGAGATTTAAAGAAAAAAATAATAATGTTACAAAATGCTTTTTTTTAAAAAAATGGAAAAATATTCCTCATTTCACCAATCTAACAAACTCATTAAGCTTTTGAGTGAACAACCACGTACGTGAGGTTTCTCTTGTTTGAAAATCAGGGTTTACTGCAAAACATATTTTGGTATCAGCAAGTTCAAACTAATCAGATGTTTCTGTGCTGATTCTGTGTACAAGCACCTTACAGCCCCTATTTTCCAGAGTACACTCCATTTGTTTTCCTGGTTAACCCTGCCAACATATTCAGTGCCATTTATGCTCTCTGATCTATGTGTCCATGCTTTTAGCTGTGAGGTTTTGAGTGAGGTCATCCAGCTTTTGATTGATTCACTTACCTTGAGGCTCTAATGGACTTCCAGTCACATGTTCAGGGTGTGGACAGCATTAGTTCTCCTGTGCTTCTTTAATCTCGATGCTCATACATGCAGCTCTACGCAGATCACCTTGTGGTTTCACAGGTCTGGTATTGTCAGATGCCCTGGATTAGAAAACACCCAGTCATTTTCAGGATACTAGGGAACATTTACTGCAAAAAAACACTTGAAAGATTCAAATTAGTCTTATGGTGGATTGTGTTGTGTGAAGCAGAAATTATACTCTAAATAAAATCGTGTACAAAACCCTCAGAGCATTCCAAGTGAATGCTGTAAAAATTAATGTCTCATGTTTTTTGCAAAAGAGATGGTCAAAGGAAATAAAGTTTGTTTCAAACTGTGCTATGGGGACTTTGATCTTTCTTCAGGATCAGAGTGAGGATCAGAGAAACAGCTGTCTGGAGACAAGAAGCTCTGCTTGATGGATGACCTGTTCTGTGAAGGTCAGTCGAATGAGGACGCTTGAAAACACTGTTATTCTGGCCTACCTCTCATGATTACAGTGGACAGATGTGATTTAAGGTGCATTTTTGCATGCTTTCCCCTCATGTATAAGCAGTTTGATAATTAAAGCAAAATATGTGTTAGTAAATAACAAACATAATGAAATTAAACAACAATCATACCCAGATGTTCTTAAAGATCTAACTCAAGCTGTGAGACTGTGTTTGAGATCAATAATATTTTCATTTTCAGTTTCAAATAAATGTATTGTATTGTTTATGGTTTTCATCATCATGGCTTTCATTATGGTATATGGTTTTATAAAAGAAAAAGAAAAAAGCAATAAGCACCAAATGAGCAGGCCCATCAATGCGCTTCACTCAAGATAAGTGTCACTTATCAGTCAAGTCACTGCAGTACTGCACAACACTTGTTGGAGAATGGCTCCAATGAAGTGTGTTTTTGGTTGTAAAGGGAAGTTGACCTTGTTGCACATCTGAAATGCCACAAACAGAAAATGTAACTGCTTTCATTGATTCATTATGACACGTGTAGTAGGATAATCACTCAGAAGGATTTATTTCAAACACTCAACTCATGAGGTGAGTTGGGAGTAAAACCGCGTCGTTGGTAATTTCAGGTGGTGCATTTAAAACACAGAGCTGTAGTTCATTGAGAAACTACACACACACTATCATTATCATAGAATGATTGTCTGGATGTAATTACCATTTTTTGCGTGGCTTATAATAAGAGTACTACAGCTCTGTGTAATAGATTCTGTAAAAAAAATTATTAGTTTACTTTAAAGTGAGAAAACATGTTGCTTTTAAAACATTTAGTTGACTTTACTTAAAAAGTTAGTAAACTCATTGCCTTAAATATAAGTAACTGAACTGTGTATGACTATAAAAAAAAAAATTGTCAACTTGACAGTTCCAAGCTACAATGAATCTACTCACTTTTTTAAAGTAAAGTCAGTGAGTTGCTTTTAAGTTTAATCACATTTTTTATGTAAAGTGATCACTTTTCAGAGTGCATCTCAACACATTTGCTAGAGGTTACTAGAACCAGTGGTCCCCAACCTTTTTATCACTGTGGACCGGTCAATGCTTGACAATTTTACCACGGATCGGGAGGGGGGAGGTGGTGGTCGATGGTGGTGGTTTGTAGGTTCCTAGGCGAGGATGAAAAGCTGACAAAGCATTGCTGTCACTCTAATACAAGTTTTATTTCTGGAGAAAATTAAAAAGCACTGCAGTGTTTTGGTGTTCTGTGTTTGTCTGAGGTAATTATTCAACCGAAATGTACAGTTGAAGTCAGAATTATTAGCCCCCCTTTTTTTTAATTTTTTTTTTATATATAATTATATTTAACAGAGCAAGGAAATTTTCACAGTATGTCTGATAATATTTTTTCTTCTGGAGAAAGTCTTATTTGTTTTATTTCGGCTAGAAAAAACACATTTTTTAAATTTTTTTAAAAGCCATTTAAAAGTCAAAATTATTAGCCCCTTTAAACAATTTTTTTTTTGATAGTCTACAGAACAAACCATCATTATACAATAACTTGCCTAATTACCCTAACCTGCCTAGTTAACCTAATTAACCTAGTTAAGCCTTTAAATGTCACTAAGCTGTATAGAAGTGTCTTGAAAAATATCTAGTCAAGTATTATTTACTGTCATCATGACAAAGACAAAATAAATTAGTTATTAGAGATGAGTTATTAAAACTATTATGTTTAGAAATTTGTTGAAAAAATCTTCTCTCATTTAAACAGTAACTGGGGAAAAAATAAACAGGGGGGCTAATAATTCTGACTTCAACTGTATACAGCAATTTTAGCTTATTTTGACACATAATTTTAATTTCGTGGCTAAGGAATATTTATTTATTTTTGGTGTGGCTAAAGATAAATTTGGTAAATCCTAAGTGTTGAGAACTGAAAAGTCAAGTGAAATAAAAACTAATTGTAGTACAAAACTACAAAACCACAATCCATTTGCTCATGCTCATTGAGCAAGGTCATACATAGAACACAAACAGTGAAATGAATAAGGAGTCATGTGGACGAAATCAAGTAATTTTCACATTCACATTTATGCATATATAAAATATATTTTGCCAACAACAAAATTGTGGCTAGTAAAATGGTGATGGCTAGTGATGTTGGAAAACTACTAGCCACAGTGGCTGGTGGTCAAAAAGTTAATGTCAAGCCCTGCTCAGGAATAATGTGAGATTGGGCACAATGAGCTTGATACCCCCTTTAACTCCTCAAATACAGTTAAATGAGGTGCAATCAAGGCATTTGATGGAAACAATGGTTATTTGCATAAGGAATATTTCTCTTAACCTCTCATACTCATACATATGTAAAAAGCATAATAGGGCCCCTTTAATGGATTCTGTGCTATATATAACCATAACTGTAAAGGAGAGTCATTTGTAAGATTACTAGGTAGCAGTGTCACAAAAGACATATGGCATCTTTCATAAACTGCAATCAGTTCTGGGAGGCAAATTACTACATATTCATACATATGAAAGGAAATGCAGGAATCAACAGTGTCTTGAAGAAAGACTTGAACCTCAGTGACTCAGGACTCCAAACTCACCAAGAACCAGACTTAGGCCGTACTCACACTATGTACAGTTGCCTTGAACCGGGCCAGAGCACGCTTGTCCCCCCTCCCATCTCCCCCGACGGCCCGCACTCACATTACATTCGGGCCTGGCCGCGATTACGTCATCGATGACGCGCTGCTCAGTAGCAATCTCGCTCAGCACAGTGGAGATTTCTTTAGTTATATCGTTTAAGTCGTTTGATATGCAGTGACACGCAGTATAATATTTCGCCGAACAGATCAGCCACTTTTGACGCTCATAAACAATCGTAAAGTCCTCGTGCTGCAGGAATTAGGAGGTTTGCTGAAGGTGCAGCTGACGTGCAGTGAGGTGTTTGCGTCTTTATTAATCTACGACAGTTTACGTTCATTGAACAGTACGAATGATTAATTAATCCATATCAAACAGTCCCTTTTTAAAGTCACGTCTTGCTTTCAGTTTCGGGCTCAAGCACGCTTGCACTCACACTGTAAGCGTACCATGCCAGAGCCCAAGTGAACCGCGCTCTGGCCCACCTCTTCCAACCGGGCCAGGGCCGGCCAAGTGTACCGTGCCTGAGCCCGATTCAGAGCACTCACACTTCTCAAACGATCCGGGAAACGGGCCTGGGCACGGTTCGGATAGCATAGTGTGAGTAAGCCCTTATATGACCCCTGGTCTAACACATTCCTGTTCTCTATTAAAATTGCTGTGCAAAAGATAAAATGAACCAACTTTAAGATTAAAAGCAAATGACATAAGTCAGCAGTTGAGCCGAGCTCTAAATTATTTTATCCTCCACTTCATTATTGATCTCCAAATCATGATTTAAAGATCTTCTCAGTGAGATTTGCACAGGCTGTCATACACAGATGATATACTTTGTAACGTCTTTAGGAGCAGCCAATTACACACTGCCATTTGATGCCTTAATCACAAAGATATGGCTTTTTAACATCAAAGGCACTCAAAGGTCCATTGATTTAGCATGATGCATGGATGGTTCTGCTCATGCAGGCATTCTCTGGGGCTAAATTATTGAGCATGTCTTGTTATATATCATATTCATCAACAGTGTGCATTATATAACAGTTCTGAATATGCTATGGTCTATATTTATGTCAGAATAAGGAATTCCTCTTTGGATTTTCTACAGGACACAGAGCATGCCAACTTTCTGTAATCCAGTTTACAGTTTGGAAATGAGTTTTGTTTGTATAATCTGCAATGGTGTCAGATCATGTATTGCAAAAGTCAACTAAGCTTTTCATGAAGAAGTAAATTCAACAATAGTTCCATATTTACATAAAGGAAAACATCTTTACTTGTCGGCAGCGAATAAGTTGCTTTGCATAATGTATCAAAAGCTTAATATATATATATATATATATATATATATATATATATATATATATATATATATATATATATATATATATATATATATATATATATATATATATATATATATATATATATATATATATATATACATATATATATATATTACCGGTTTAAAGTTTGGGGTCAGTAGAATTTTTAAATGTTATCCTGCTCACCAAGGCTGCATTTTTTTAATCAAAAATACAGAATAAATGGTAAAATTGTGAAATGTTATTCCACTATAAAATAACAACTGTTCAACAGTAGTTTATAATTTAATTTAATCATTTATTCCAGTAATTTTGAAGATTAATTTTCAGCTTCATTACTCCAGTCACATGATCTTTCAGAAATCACTCTAATATTGATTATTATTATTATTATTATTATTATTATTATTACTATTATCAATGGTAATAGTAATAAAAGCAATAATGACTGGAGTAATAATTTTTATTTGAAACTACATATAATAAGAAAGCAGTCACCTAATGTTTTGATAAATATTTAATTTTTTATTTAATTTTTTTTTGTACTTAATAAATGTCGCCCTGATAAAAAGAATAATTTTCTTAAAAAAAAAAAAAAAACTGACCCAAACTTTTGACTGGTAGTGTACAAAAAATATGTTACTCATATACCTCATGAAAAAAGCTCTGCTCCCCTCTACTTTTAGCTATGTACCCCTCTGGGGAATCCTCACCGCCAAGTCCATTCCATTTCATTAAGTAAACAAGGGAAATTCAGATGGACAGACCCTCAACCCCTCAATTTTGAGGGCTTCATGAGCACACTTCAAGCACTTATAGTGTATGTCCCATGATGTTACAAGAGTGTGACATCACAACAGGAGCTTGCATTCACAGTGAATACTGTAGTAGTTTCCAAGTGCTTGAGGATTTAGGGCATTTGATTTAAACCTATTTTAGATCTTCCACCAGTGCTGGTACAATTGTGCAACATTATCAATGATGCACATCTGAGTCAACGAGACAGAAGGAACTTATGGAGCGAAGGGCATAAGAATTTGGACTGGAAAGCAGCCAGAGTGAACCATGCACAAAAATGGATATTTTATAAATTGTAATATTTTATACTATAATAAAATATTTAAAAAGAAGCTGTTTCTGTCTTAGGATGTTATATTTTTCATATGCTTGGAAACCAACCTAAATGCATTTCAAAGAGCTTGGTGTCTCTGACTTGAAACCAAGGTTGTTCATACTTGGATCAATTTGTCAAATCCAAAACATTTAGCACTGACCTGCTTTGTGTTCAAACTGTCATTTTAAAAAAAAATAGTGTTTAACAAGACCATGCATAGTAGTAAACAATACAACATAGGAAAAAATGACACACTGTCTTAGTTATCTTATTTTCCCACTATCCCTTTAAAAAACAATAAATAAGATGTATGAATTAAAAACAAACATATGCTCTAAGAGGGAAAAAAATATAAATAAAAAAAATAAAAAAAATAAAAATTAAAAAGGAATAATAATTGAGCAACTTTACAATAAAATAGTAAAAAATAGAAAGAAAAGAAAAGAAAAAAAAGAAAAGTTTGCATTAAGAAGTCAATATTTCTCTTTCCAGTTATTTACTGTGTATTACAGCTGATGTCAACTGAACCTTTGATATAGTCTAATACAGGGTTGCAGGTCATGTAAAAAATAAGAGATCATGCAAGTAAGTACTTCTCAAGTTTTATGCAGCTAAAGATTTCTCTGATCCACATGTTATGTGATGGAGGAAGTACCTGTTCCCATTTGATAAGAATGGCTAGTCTCATTTATTTTTATTAACCTGACAATACAAATATACTTGCATAATTAATAAAGATATGCAGGGTTACATTTGCAGTGAGAAGGCATAGGCACAGTTATTATTGAAGCTCACCTTATTTCATATAAATTTGTAGGAGTTTCCCTTTCAGATGCTGTTTTTTTGATAGGAGAGTATTGTAAGAATCTGACTATTAGCCCAACGCATTTAAGCTTTTATCCAGTGCTTCTGAAAATGATTTTATATATTAGAATTTAATTAAATTTGTTTCCAGCTTTCCAGAGTTTTCCAGAGTTTAATATTCAATTTTAAGTGATTATTACATTTAGAATAATAAGAATAATAAGCCAGATATGATAAAAACCCAACATCAATCACTCAAAGACAAATCTAAGTATAAAGATGCATGACTGACCACATAGAATATATTGCAGCAAATAATACATGATGCAGTTCTCAGAGACTCACACTGGAATGGGGTATCCTGGTTCCAAGATACCAACAACACATATGCACATTACCCTTAAAACCTCAACTCAGAATAAACAAAAATTAATTCAAAATACTAAATGTTTCACAAAGACCGTTGTCTGGTCCTATATTAACCTAAAAACCAATCACCACCTTGGGGTAAAATGTTTATACTGAAAGAACTCATCAAGCACAATTTCAGCATCAGAAGGTCAGAATTTACACAAAATTCAGATCAACAGAAAACAATCCTAATACAAGTGACTACTGTGAAATTGAGACCATTTTACCAATCACACAGGGACATTTCATATGATACTAAACATGACAAGTTAGAACTCACAAATTCTACAGATATAAAAACTACTTTAGAAATATTCTATAGTTTCTAAACTATAGAAACTTGAAATCCGGGAACTCTTAAGTCAACTTTTAGTGACCCAGGCCACATACAGGGGAGTCAAGACGGCTTAAAGATAGGTGAATGTTCAACTGAACTGATGAATAGTCGTGTTGCATGACAATTCTTGTGTTCTGGCCTCATGGAATTTCATAACAGCTCTCAGAGTCTGATATTATAGAGAGATTTACCCTTCCTTACAGTATTTAAATGAATCATGCAATATAATTTACAACGTAAGATTTGCTGTGGTCAAGTTACTGATATCAGCGGTATTAATTTACATACAAAAATGTCTTAAACTGTTTTGAATTTGACCTGCTCAAGAGTTGCTGCTAGGAGGAGGAACCTTTTCTCGACTCATGTTCATTTATCTGAAATGACATGCAATAACAATATCTGAACATATCGATTATTGAGCCACATTAAGTTTAATTTAAACTGGTCTTCGTTAATTGTGTTGGCCATTACGGAAATGAGCTGCGTTTGTGTTCTTTAATTTGTGCACTGTCAATAGAATCAACTGCAGAACCTTACACTCCTATCATCATAAATGGCTGAGGATCTGCTGGAGATCAGCACAAAAAGATATAAAAAGCAAACAGCCATGGCAACAGTTTTCAATTGTGTGATTTGTGGTTGGCTTCCTGTCTTCTATAAGGCACCAAATGCCAACTTCTCTGAAATGTTCTTCTTCAGATCACTGAATTCACTCCATCTGAACAAGCCAGACACAGAATATTGTCATTACAGAAAGCACCTCTTGTGCAGATGGCAGAACTGAGCATTATATCAAACCACACATCTATATACAGTAGCTTGTGATCAATAGGCAATCAGATGTGTTTCAATTCTGCATGAGCTCAGTGACAGTGAAAAAAAAAAACAGTGCACATTTGATGTAAGAGATTAATTAAACTGGAAGGAGTCATGCAAGAATACTATTGTCTGCGTAATCAAAGTATGAAGTGGTGCCTCTCTGGACAAAAATAAAAAATCTTAATTCTTTTGGGGTTATTTTATTTAGCCCTATTCAAATTGGATCCGTATTATCTGGGGGTCATGTGGCCAAATCACAGAGATGGCGATTTGCACAGGACTGAAATTATCACAGGACCTCGGTGTTCAGCAAATACAGAACATAATTTGGAGGAGAATTTTTTATTTATGAATTACAGACATGGCTGATTTGCACAGGATTAAGATCACAGTTAACCAAGCGAATGGGTATTTTTAGTCATCATTACGCTAAAAATAATTTTCATAACATCAAGAGTAGTAATCAGCAATAGGTCTAATGATTTATTTTTTTGTCACAATACTTACTTGCTATGATTTTCTATATAAGTTCTTTGTCATATTCTGGTTGAAGTTAAATAGGTCTATCTGATATAAATGCAGGTGGGTAGTAAAGAGTTACATTTACTTCATTACGTTTACTTGAGTAAAATTGTTGGGTAATTTGTACTTTGAGTACATTTAAAGATATACTCAAAAAGTAAATTAAAGATTTAAAAAGTAAATTTTTAAAGTAAGAGTTTGTCTATTACTGCCAAATATAATTCATATGACTTGTTTGCAAGTATTGCGAGGTGCCACTTTGGAGGGTTGTGTTGCAAGAGGTTGCTACAGAGACCAGTCTCCCACTTTTGTTTAGAACACGCACACCAGTGTCGGAATGAATGATGGCTGAAGACATGCAAATTTATTAGATCAGATCACACGTGGCCTAAACTTCAGTCTATGTTTTCATTCCAAGGTGTCAGAAAGAATAGTGTCATAATGCGATGCATGCTGTACAACGAACTGACATCGCAACATATAGGCCTACCTGAAGTCAAGTGTCAAAATGATGCTTATTTCAAAATTATATTTATATCTATTAATGGTAATTTGATAACTATAGGCACTTTTAACTCATTTTAATACCACATTTCAAACGTGTCCAAGTGTTTTCCCTCATATCCTTGTGCAAGCAGACTAACTCTTGAACACTACAACTCTACACAGATTCATGAACAAATGTTCATTCTAAACATTTTTACCACCATTTTCCACAAAACCAAGTAAATTGAACAGCATGCTGTGACGTCTTTTTTGTTAACAGTTTATTTTGATTGTTCATTTGAGTATTAGTAGACTGTCTGCTTAATATCTGTTGATACTTCTCCTTCAACAAACATTTAACTGACTATAAGAAACTTTGCAAGTGCATGTCAACTTACACTAAACCTAACCCTAACCCCTACCTAAGTCTACTTATAATCTAATGAGAATTTGTTGGCATGTAGATGCAATGTAACTTAAATTCAACAAACGGACTATCAAAATAAAGTGTCACCCTTTTTATATTTACACACAAATACAGACACCTCGCAAAAGTATACAACATACATGCATAAAAACTGTATTATATTATATAATTTATAAGATTGCATGTAATTGAAATATGTAAGGATAAAGTTCATTTTAAAGGAACTGCTATATATATATATATATATATATATATATATATATATATATATATATATATATATATATATATATATATATATATATATATATATATATATATATATATATATATATATATATATATATATAATATACTGTCACTTGAGTATAGATTTTGGGTACTCTACCCACCTCTGCATAAATGACATTACTGCTTAATTTAATAACGAAGGAAATTGTGCTCCTTGGAATTCTCACAGAAAAAAGTTAAAGATTCTGCTGCATCCACTGATTACATATTGATCACAAAAAACAGCAACACTAAAATATTAAATCTTATACTTAATACTTCATTTGGTGTTGTTTATTTATATTAAAAGTTATGTTCTAAACAGTTTATACTTTCTTGGTGTTATACTTGCAGCTGTATTCCATTGTAGGTTGTTGAAACATGCTTAAATTGTCGTATTTTTATGTGAAATTATTTGGTAGTCAGATATGCGGTAGGAGTTCCACTACTTTTTTCTTTTATAAGTTTGAGAATTACCCACAGTTTTATGAAATTTCAGCCCTGTTTTGTAAATCTGGCCCATAGTGGCATTTCTGAAAATTTATAAGTGAAGTTTACTTATAAACTCATTTCGAGAGAAGCAAATGCTTATGATTGATCAAGGCTGGTCCTGCATTAGCTAACGCATGTTTCGCCAATCAGATGATTCCTAAATTCACTAAAATAACCAGAGTTTTTTACTTGAGTTATCTAAAAGCTTCACTGGTTCAAGTCCTTAATAGGCCAGTAGATGTTTCTGTGCGGAGTTTACATGTTCTCCCCGTTCTCGTGAGGGTTCCCCCCGGTTCTCCGGTTTCCTCCTACAGTCCAAAAACTATGCGCCAAAGGTTAATCGACCAATCCAAATTGACACTATAGTCAAGCTCTTAACCAACAGTTTATCTCTATGCAGCAATAAGTGGGAGTTCTCGAGACCTACCTGAGCTCAAACTCCCCTCTTGCCTTGCAAACGGGAGGGAGCCCCGGGCTCGTGGATCTTATAAGCTCATGCCTCTCTCCCTGGACAGCATGCCAAACTCGCTTTAAAATCAATCATCAGATAAGTGTGAACTCTTGAAAATGTTTTAAAGAGTTAATGAATGGCAGGGATCCATTTGTTACATACAAACAAAGTTCCCCTCGGAAGGGGAACTTCAATGCTATGTGGAAACTTCCACTATGGGGATTTCATTCAGAAAGCCAATCATCTGAAGAGTATGTAAACGGGCCAATGAAATGCCAATGAGTTGGCAGCTTCAGCTTGCGCACCTGATGCTCGTTGCAATTAACTTGCTATAAGAGTACATGTGCGAGCAAAGCCAAAGCATCATTTTCACTTCAGAGACTTCAACAGCCTTCTGAGAGAGTCGATGAGGGTTCCTCCAGCTGAGTTTCAGACAGAGAGTGAACGAGAGCGATCTCCCGGTCCAGAGTGTGTGACACGCAGCGGCAGATGGTCGAGCTGGGTTTCTCCCTTGCCTGGCGTCCTTTGGGTCCGGTCCTCCAGAGCGGTATGTATTGTTGCGAATTTCCTAAAAGAGCAACACGGTCGTGCAGCGCGTCTTTTTCAAGACGTCGCTCCGACTGTGCGTTTCTGGATGCGGTGGTTTCCTGTCCTCGGATGATGGGCGAGCACTGCGTTTCAAGTCTGGGGGTCCAGCATGTTAATGCGGTGCTCGTGGGCAGTGCATGCCATCACTGCGGTGGCATGTCTGTTGCGCAGTTAAGATCGCGGCTCGCTCTTGCAAAAGAGCCACCCACCCCAGTTGTCCCCCGCTCCGCGGTGGGCACTCGGGCAGATCTGAGGGTTACAGTGGGAGTAAATCTGCCGCCCTCGGGCTTGTGGACCTCTCACTCCTCCACGCGCTCCATCCAAGCTTTGAGTGAGAGAAGCGCTCCATCCTCGGATGGCCGCCCTCTCACTTGATGACACCGAGGCTCAGATGTCCACCGCTGCATCGGAGGTTGGGCTGTCATGGTCTGATGAAGGATCCCCCCCTCCGTTCCCTCCCATCGGGAGCGAGCGCGGCGGCGGCCGATCTTGAAACAGACATGATAACCATGCTTTCCCGGGCTGTTTCGGTCGTGGGTCTGGAGATGGTTTTTCCCCCAGCCCCGCGGCCGGACCGACTAGATGGGTGTATGTGGAGGATTAAAAGGCAATACCTTCTAGCCTCCCATCCCTCTCTTCCCGGAAGTGCACAGTGGGCTCACGCAGTCTTGAGGGAACCTTTCTCTGCCTGATCTGCGTGCGCCTCCACCTCACCACTCTTGATGGTGGAGCAGCCAGGGAGTACGAGTCGATTCCCCAGATTGAGAGTGCCATCACGGGCCTGCATGGTGCCTCCTTCTGCTGGAATTAGCCTCATCTCCCGTCCAAGGCGTGTTGGTTTTCTGCCTCCCGAGCCAGAGCCCACACAGCCGCGGGCCAGACTGCTTCCACCCTGCACGCCAGGGTCCATGCGCGCGCGCTGGCCCAGCTGCACGAGGGTGGTTCTGACCCAGGCTTGTTACAAGCCCCGCACCGCACCCGACTGAGCTCCACGGATCTCAAGTCCGCTGCGTGTGCCCCGGGAAAGACGATGGCCACGTTAGTGGTCCAGGAGCGCCACCTAACGGGCTAAACCTGGCAAAAATATGCGCGGAGTCGACAAAGTTCACTTTCTTGACTCCCCCATATACCAGTCTGGCCCGTTCGGCGACACCGTTGGTGAATTCACCCAGGAATTCACGGCGGTGCAGTCGGATACGATGGGCCATCCTTCGGCGGGGATGTAAGACCGCTCCCCTCCCGCCGAACCATCCACATCCACTGCTTGTCGCCGAGAGCGCCCGTCTTCGAGTGCTGCTCCGCCCCCGCCTGCGCCTCCGGCCAGCGGCAGCGCCGAGCACCTCGCAGGCAACCAGCGCTCCCCGTCCCAGGGCGCCGCTAAGTCCGGATAACGGACCGCGAAGCGCTATTGAGACGGCCATCTGGAGAAGAGGGAACTTGCTCTCTCCCCGGTGGGGGGCCGGGCTCCTCAGAGAGAGAGCATCTTTCCCTTTCCTGGATGTGACAGCCTGAATACTGCCAGTCTGGGACGCGATGAAAAGCCTTCCAGCTCGCAGGATCGGCGCACTTCGCTAGTGGCTCACGGGGTCTGGGAGGACGGTCTCCTTTCTCTCACACCTCCAGCCCTCTCCTCCGGAGTCTGAGTGCAAGGTGAGTAAATCTCTCACCTCCAGCTCTTCCGCGGGACCCCAGCGCTCCCCGGATCAGCACTCCCACTCCGCGCTGCCCCACTGCTGGTACGTCAGTGATTGTAGCGATGCAGTCATTAGCGAGGGCTCTGCCTGCCTGGTTAGCGCAGCCCAGCCCTTTGCGGTGGCTCATACGCACGAATCAGCCTCGGCTACGCGATTCGATTCGCGAAACGGCCTCCCAAGTTCACGGGGTGTACGTCACCAGGGTCAGCCCTGTGCTCGCCCCTGTCTTGTGAGAGAAGGTTGCTGTCCTCCTGGCGAAGGATGCAATCTAACCGATCCCTCCAGCCGAGATGGAGAGCGGGTTTACAGCCTGTACTTCATCGTACCCAAAAGAGCGGTGGGTTACGGCCAATCCTAGATCTGCGCGTTTTGAACCGCTGTCTGCACAAGCTGCCGTTCAAAATGCTTATGCAGAAGCGCATCCTCCTGTGCGTTCGTCCTCGGGATTGGTCTGCAGCATAGACCTGAAGGACGCGTACTTCATGTCTCCATACTCCACGCCACCGTCACTTTTCTGCGGTCTGCGTCGAGCGAGCCTGACAGTACAAGTCCTCCCCTTCGGGCTCTCTCTGTATCCGCGGGTCTTCACCAAGCTCGCGGAGGGTGCCCTAGCGCTCCTTCGGCTCGCGGGCATCCGCATACTCCATTATCTCGGCGACTGGCTGTTTTAGCCCTCTCGCGGGAGTAATTGACTATGTACAGAGACAAGGTGCTCCAGCACCTCCACCTATTGGGGTTTCAGGTCAACCGAGAAAAGAGCAAACTCGCCCCCGTGCAGAGGATCTCTTTTCTCGGGTTGGAGCTGGACTCGGTCACCATGACAGCGCGCCTCTCCGGAGAGGGCGCTCGGCTAATGCTGAACTGTCTGTGAGAGTTCGACAGCAAAATAGTGGTTCCACTGAAATCTTTCAGAGGCTCCTGGAGCATATGACATCCGCAGCCGCTGTACGCGCTCGGATAACTCCATATGAGACCACTTCGGCACTGGCTTCACGATCGAGTCCCCAGACACGCATGGCACGCGGACACACACCGAGTGACTGTCACTGCGCTGTGTCGCCGCGCCCTCAGCCCCTGGAACGACCCCTCGTTCCTACAGGCCTGAGTGCCTCTAGGACAGGCGTCCAGACATATTGTCGTTTTGACAGATGCTTCCAGCACTGGCTGGGGCGCCGTGTGTTGCGGGCATGCAGCTGAAAAAAACCCAGTTGCATTGGCATATCAATCGCCTAGAGCTGTTGGCAGTGTTTCTCGCTCTCCGCCGTTTTTTTACCGGTGCTGGAGCGACAACACGTACTGGTCAGGACGAACAGTACGGCAGCGGGGGCGTATATCAACCGTGTGGGGGTATCCGCTCTCGCAGCATGTCTCAGCTCGCTCGCCGTCTGCTCCCCCGGAGTCATACGCGGCGCAATCGCTGCATTCCATTTTTCCCCCACCGAGCTCAACCGTGCAGCCCATTCGCTCTCACGGCAGTTTCGCCTGGGAAAATGGAGACTCCACCCCCGACTGTCCAGCTGTTCGGTGCTGCGCCTTTCTCTCTCTAACTCAGAGATTCGTGCGCTCTCGCTTGAGTTCCCCACTTGGCGAACCCTGCAAAGTCCACTGGCTACACAGCTGGCCTCGGGGCGTGCGTAATACGCATTTCTCCAGTGAGCCTACTCGCACAGATACTGTGTAAAGTCAGGGAGGTCGAGGAACAGCTCTCGTATTGCGCCTCTCTGGCCTAATCGGACCTGCTTTCAACTCTCTCCTCGTGATGGCCCCTCCCTGGCACATCCCCTGGGAACAGGGGACAGGCACCGTTTGGCACCCGCGCCCAGATCTATGCTTCACGTACGGTTCATAGATGGAGCGCGGAGGACTTAGGTGACTTACCGATTAGGTGGTTAACACTGTCACTCAGGCTGAGCACCCTCTACGAGGCATGCCCACGCCTGAAGTGGAGTCTATTCGCTGTGTGGTTACCTTTTTCCCCAAGAAGGAACCCTGAACATGCCAGATCAGAGTGATGCTATCTTCCTTCAGTTGACTGGAGCTAGGCTGTCCCCTCCGCTCTGAGGGGTTGGCGTTACGATCATCCCCGCTCTAAGGATGCGGCGATGGCGGCGCGCTGGGAAGTATCGTCTCATCATCCAGTTCCCAGAGGCGCGAGACATGAATATTAATTTTCCTGTTTCCCTCTCATACCCACTTGGAGATCTCTCTTAGGAGAGGTCTGCTCGATCACTCGACTCAGTATATTTAAGATTTCTGTCCAGGTAGACAGCTCTGCTGGTCGCGTTTGCATCGGCCAAATGGGTGGGTATCTGGAGGCATTTTCGGTCAGCGAAATGTGCCAACGTTTTGGGTCGGCCCACTCTCACGTTTACCTGAGACCCCGGCCCACCTAGGTGCCCTAGGTTCCTACAGCGTTCTTTTAGCCACGTAGTGAACCTGCAAGCGCTGCCCACGGAGGAGGCAGACCCAGCCCCTTTATTTGGTCCTTCGCACTTTGCTATTACACGGACCGTACTTAGCTCTTTATCTGTTATGGTGATCGGCAGACGGGAAGTGCCGTATCCAGACAGAGGTTGGAACATACCCACTGAACTCTGAATGCCATCTCCCTAGCTCATCTAAGCCAGGGCGAGCCGCGTCCCCCAAGAGTGAGAGCGCGCTCCTCGAAGCGCGCATCCTTTTGGGCGTTAGCACGCGGCGCCTCTCTAACAGACACTGTAGAGCTGCGGGCTGGGCGACACCTATTAGAAGATTTATTCATCTTGAGGGGAGCCGATTTTCTCACGCGGTGAATGAGAAATTCGGTTAGGTGTTGTAAAATGCTTGCTGCGCCATTCTCTCTAACCCAGAGATACGTGCGCTTTTTTGCTCTGTCAGAAAAGTTCCCCGCTGGGGAACCCTGCAGATATTCCTCCGAGGCCCCCAGCACCTGACTCAGCGGAGGAGTCAGGCACTGGCCCGTTACATTGCTGGTCTGCCCGATGGTCAGCCCGCGTTCTGGGTATAGGTGCCTGCTATGTGCGATCCCATATGCTTATACTGCCACGGTGCAGTCCCCCCTCACAGGCGGACCCGTGTCTTCCCTCACCGCTAACCATCTAATTTCATATGCTTACTCCCCCTTCTCAGGGTTAGTTCATATGCTATTTGCCCCAGTCTCCCCACTTGGGTAGCAGGTGGCCTCCGCAGTGTCCTCCCTATCGGGACTGCACGCATTCCCAACGTACTGTCGTATTAAATTCCTAGAAATTATTCTAGACGCATTTGCGGCTCCCGAAAAATATATCTAAATCCGTAAATCTTCTCTTGAAGTGGGATAAGTAAGGGCCAGGGAACACGTTGGAAGACCGCGCCTCTGGTGACGCAGGTGCGCTCACGCTCTTTGCCTGGCAAACCTCTCATCGGGGGCGAAGGTAAGGTTCAATCATTATGGCGTTTTCCAAACATTTCCCCATAGTGGAAGTTTCCACATAGCATTGAAGTTCCCCTTCCGAAGGGGAACGCTCTGGTTACTAAAGTAACCCTTGTTCCCCGAGGGGGGGAACGGAAATGCTATGTTCCTTCGCCATAATGATTGCCCCTTAGCTGTTGAGGTGAAAGTCTCTTCCGCTAAAAAAATTATGCTTTGGCTTTGCTCGCACATGTACTCTTATAGCAAGTTAATTGCAACGAGCATCAGGTGCGCAAGCTGAAGCTGCCAACTCATTGGCATTTCATTGGCCCGTTTACATACTCTTTCAGATGATTGGCTTTCTGAATGAAATCCCCATAGTGGAAGTTTCCACATAGCATTTCCGTTCCCCCCCTCGGGGAACGAGGGTTACTTTAGTAACCAGAGCGTTCTGCTGTAACAAGACAGCCGCTGTACTGAACTATCAAATTGTAATAGCTCTTATGATGAAAATAACTAGACACCCTTAAGTATTCTTTCTTATTTATGGTTGCATATTCTGAACTGTAGACGACACAAACAAACCAATACCACAAAAGTTAGTTTTATATCAAACCACTGCCAATTGTGAGCACACTTTTTAAAAGACACAACAGAGTAAAAAAAAAAAAAGATGTGTAGAGCAGGTGGTCAAAATCAAACGGTCACGCATCTTTCCTCCAGTGACCTTCACAGCATCCCAAACTGCTCGTTTAACTTACAATTCCATATGCTGCAACATTCGCCCTTATCTCCAGTGTGACGGACACGGCTGGATTAAGCAGCCTTTATCCTGAGTTAGTGCTCAGCTGATTGAGCCTTGTGAAGACACTTCCCTGTGGGGAAAGCTGTATTAACAGAGGAATGAGTGGTTGGTGGCGTGGGTGCTGACACCGCTGGGAACCAACGGCTTCATTCCACACACTGCCGCACTTCTCCCCACTGCTGTAATCCAATCAACACCCTGCAAGACGGATAATACAGCCAACTTCACCTTGACATAAGTGAATCCAGACGGCTCACACCAGGAGCAGAGGCACATCGCTGTCTGAAAGCAGAAGACAAGCTACCTGTTGGAGTCTGATGATTACATTTTTTTTTTTTTTGCGTGTTTTTTTGTGCGAGTTTTTTATATTAGCAGATCATATAATTAACATGTGATTAAAATATGCATGTCTGTACTGTAAGAATATTTGTTGGAAAAAATGGCAAGCTTTTAAGTCAAGTTAAACTTTTACAATCTTACCAGTGTTTATTTTGGCATCATTTATTCATTTAGCTGATGTAAAAAAATGATAGTCAAATGAATGGTTTAAGCATAAATCAAACAATAAGTACAGCTCCGAAAACAATAAGAATTATCAAAAGCAACTTACAAATGAGGACAAAAGAAGCACTTTAAATAACCAGATACATATATACAGTAGATACCATGACAAGTCTAAGTTAGATTTTGCTCTATAGTTCTTGTAACAAAGTGTTTATAAGAAAGTGTCTGGTGCATATGGAGAAGAAATAGTTTCTGCTACAGGTGGTTTGTCAACACCACTCACCTGTATGGACACTGTACACCTGTACACAGTCATGTATACTGTAAAATGGTTATACTGTAGGAAGAAGCAGGCAGGAAGTAATCAAACACTTTAATTATAAAATAAACAACACAGAAGTGCTGTGGCAGCCCCTTATGGACAATGGATGGATATAAAGAATCCCTGGTTTTTATTAAAGGTGCTGAATGTACGTTTTTGATTCTTCTAAAGCATAAAAATACCATAATATGTTTGCAGATTTTTAAGGAACATGCTAAGTGTTCTTGTTTATCTGAAAAACAATGCTGAAGTCAGATATTCTGCTTTGAATTTTTTTTTCCATGCTGTAATGACTGTCTTTGTTTTGGTTATTTTAACCTGCCCAATGCCACTTTAGCCAATTATATTTCAGCACCCCGGGTTGCCTTGCTGGAAAACTGCATATTAAATTCATTCATTCAGAAAGGCTCTCAAAGCATGCGTCTATGACAGAAATGTGACCTTCGCTGGACAGTAGCAGACTCCGAAATGAGACGCAGATTCAGAGTTCCACATGAGGTTATTAATTTGCAAATAATAAAAATATCACGAATGTAAACATTAGGTGAGCAGGTTACATTGTAACCCCGTGTCCTAACAACACGCTATGTGATGAGATTTGCAATGATAAGCAATTGGGCTGTTTGCACCAGAGGAAACATGACAGAAATTTAAATACAGCCATTTAGAAGCACAGAATAGTGCACTTATAAAAAGGTAAGGTTTATAATCTAATTAATACATATTAAACCTCCTTAACATTACTAATTGTAGATGCTGAATCACTGATATGCGTTTTATTTTGAGTTACAGTTCAATTTAAAGTTCAGAGTCTAAAGTTCAATTTTAGAAGTTTTTTATTTTTATTTTCAAGATCTAAGATGAACTGCTGCTGCTTTCTGGAGTATGGCAATAAATGGCATGTAAATGGCATTCAATCTCACATTATTTGCATTTAACACTGAATAAAGCACATGAGGCGTACCTGAGGTGATCACAGTTCATCCTGTTCTTTAGCTGCAAGAAATAGAAGCCGTTTCTAATATATCAATTCGAGGTGTTGGTTAGGACAAAAACTCCTTTTAATATGGAAAATATTCCTTCTATCGCATGCCGTTTGTTTTATTTAGAACACAATTTAAATCAGCCTTTAGACTCGAACATCAGACTCGCTCCTCAATCTGGCAACCTGCACTTGCGTTTGTTTTGATCCAGGAATGTAATACCTAGTTCAACCACTGGGTGTCAAACTTGCATACAGCACCTTTAGCACTCGCACCACTAGCCTCGCTCTGCTGCTACAGCTCTTGGCCCCACCACACTCACTACATATGTGCTATATGTGCTCAATTTTGATGGATTGATAACTTAAAATAGCAGTAAAAGCATATAGGCTACAATATAGTTTATAATTCAATAATAAAAAAATTACATTAATAAAATAAAATGGCCAAAAAAATGTATGCCGTTAATTGAGGTGAATATTTTTATTATGATAAAAAACATGATTAAAGGATTATAGAAACACATGTATCAAATAAATTAAATTAATTAAAAAAAAAATCATATGACTGCATAATTAGGTCATCACATTTAATAACTGGACCAGTATCAGTGCGCACAATCTCAAATGTTTTTTTTTTTTTTTTTTTATTGGCCTATACATAATCAACATCTACATGAGACAGACAGTTTGCTGGTTAACTTTAAGATAACTTGCTACAGTGATGGCATCATATGCATGTGCAAATGATGCTGATTTCGATTAGGGATCATTAGATTATTCAATCATTCATTTATTTTCTTTTCGGCTTAGTCCCTTTATTTATCTGGGATCCCCACAGCGGAATGAACCGCCAACTTATCCAGCATGTGTTTTACGCAGTGGATGCTCTTCCAGCCACAACCCATCTCTGGGAAACATTCACACACACTCATTCACTACGGACAAATTAGCCTACCCAATTCACCTATACAGCATGTCTTTGGACTGTAGGGGAAACCCCAGAAACTCCACACAGAAACCCCAACTGACCCAGCCGAGGCTCGAACCTGCGACCCAGCGACCTTCTTGCTGTGAGGCGACAGCACTACCTACTGCGCCACTGCGTCGCCCAGATTATTCAATCATTCATTTATTTTATTTTCAGCTTAGTCCTTTTATTAATCAGGGATTGCCACAGCGGAATGAACCGCCAACTTATCCAGCACGCTTTACACAGCGCATGCCCTTACAGCCACAACCCAACACTGGAAGACACCCACACACTCTTGCACACAGTCACATACACTACAGCCAATTTTGCTTATTTAATTCAATATAGCGCATGTCTTTGGACTGTGGGGGAAACCTGAGCACCTGGAGGAAACCCATGCGAACACGGGGAGAACATGCAAACTCCACAAAGAAATACTACTACAGTTACTTAGAAAGATTAAATTAAACAGCACAGTTTATTTTGCAGTCTGAAGCCCTGTATTCAGCGGTAGACTAACACTTGTCTAAAAATGTGAAAAGCATTCTCAGAGGACATCACCTATTCACATATAACCTAATACACTTTTTCCGATGGCAGTTAAATAAACATCCTCATTTAAGGAGAGCAACACAGACTGTAATGAGTGTAATTACTCACATGGGAAAAGTCCTCCTGAAATAACTGAGCTTTAATGGAAGAACAGCATTTGTAGAAAAGGTCACATTGGCATCGATTGGGAGACTGGAATGACTTTATCCATCACATTTGACCCAGCCGTCACAGACACCAGGCTCACAATCACAAGAATATTAGTCATGAACACCTGCCACCCATCAACAGCAATGCAGAAAGAGATCCTTGATTATGATTTCACGTTTTTAATGATTTCATGAGTGTTGCTGTTTGAGCTTAAACAACATTTGTAAAACGTACAGCATTCAAAGTTCAGTGCAAAGGGCGATGCTTTATTTTTGAAGAATTCTCTTTTAAAGCCTACAACAAAAGGCTGGTAGGGACTACAAAAAGCTTCTTTAAGGATATGAACTCTAAAACTCAATCATACAACCATGAAATCAACATACTGTTTTTACAAAAACAGAAACAGTGGTTTAGAATAAAGTTATAAATCATGAAAATATTTTTTAAATAGTTAGCATTGCAGTGCACTCCATGAACACAATCAAGCCCTCAAAAATAGCACATGCTTCCCAATTTACCATTGCTCTACATGGAGAACTACAAACTACTTACTACTCTAAATACAGTAGAGGTACAAAAGCTGTCACTGGCATGGTACCCTTTCAAAATGTTTATTTTTTTAGCTACGAATATGTACCATTAAAGTACTAAATATACCCTTAAGCTCAGTGCACATTTTAAAAGGGTACTTTTTACTCACAAACCCTGTATGTTCACCTCTTCTGTCTTTTGTGTGTGCTCATTACAATCATCCGCATCTACAACATTGCATACTTGCATTAAAAAAAAAAAAAAAACATTGACCTTTGTTCTGACATACACTGTAGCTAGACAATACGCTACTCTCCATTAAAACTGCTTTGATTCTGTATACTGTGGAATAAATCTCAGTGTTTTATATGTAGTATATATAGTAAATATTGTATTGTCCTAACTCAGAATGTGTTGATATCTTTGGATTGTGAGCCCTGTAAAAGGGAAACTTAATAAAATGAAGATGCTTATTTGCACAAAAATAGAAGAAATCATATAATGTTGTTGCCACATTAAATAAATAAAGCAACGAACAAACAAACAAATAAACAAACAAACAGACAGACAGACAGACATACAGACAGACAGACAGACAGCTCAATAAAAAAATATTTTAACTGCCAGGGGTCATTTAACATTTTTCAATGGGTAAAATATACCCAAGCACATAACCAACAAAACATATATTTTTATATAACTTTTAGCAATATTATGTCACAGTATCATGCCACCATCTTCAAACTGATTAAATAGGTAAATAAAATATAAAACATACAATGCTCAGCATATATAAGTACACCCCTCACAAATATATCAATTAAAATCATATTTTTAATAGGAAGCTATACAATATTATATTTGTGCATATACATTAGATTAGTCAGTACTGAAGCCAAATCTGGAGCTTATCTAACAAAATAACTTACGATAATGGTCCAAAAACTAGAACAGCCAAATTTATATGTTATAAAAATATATTAAATGCAAAACTAAAAATGGTGAAAAATCAAGAAAAGCAAAAAAAAATAGAAAAATGTAGCTAAAATTTTGTAGATTGTAATTTTTTTGTAATATTTTGTTTGAATTTAATTGTATTATCTTTCAATTTCTAAATATGTTTGGTGACTAAAATATTATTTTAATAAATATATCTGTTTAATACATCTGTTTTGCTTAAATGCACCAAAATACATTGCCTATATTCACTGAGAAATTGATAAAAATATTCATTTTCAAAATGGGGTGCACTCAATACAAAACACAAAATTTGCTAATCTGGTAACAATCAGCCATTGTGCTAATGTTTGCTAAATCACTTGCTATTGGAAATTTCCCACTTTCCATATTAGGTTGTGATTATAATTCTGACACGGGTAAGTACTGTGTAATTAAACATAATGAATAAAAGAAAAATGTATAAAAGCAACTGTGCAAAAATACGAACAAAAACTTAGTAATAACTAATAGCAGTGACAGCAGTCACTCCCCTATACCAAAGTTTATGGTCCACCCAATATCAAAATTAGCTCAGAGTCCAAATCAAGTCCAATTTTCCACAAAGTAAACTTATATTTACAACAATTCTGATTTGAAAATCTGCATGCGGAGGCATCAAAGTATATTTGAAATGTGATTAAAAATGTTTTGCACTGGATGAACTGTGTGGTCATATTGTTGTGTTTCAGTGCTAGCAGAGTAGGTTGTGTATTGAATGCAACAGAATGTGTCTTTTGTGCACAGAGGAAGAACGCAGACTCATGATAAACATTAATACTGTTTACATCACCCTGTTTGCAGACTGCAAGGAACTGAAAGCAGTCATTCTCATGTAAGCCATAAGACCACCAGTCCTGAGAGGCATGAAGTTTAACTGCAGGTAAGAATCACAATCTGTTATAAATATGTGTTTTTAATGCAAAGTGGCAGGGGATGTGAACACTTCTCAGAAAAGATGTGTTGCCACAGAGTTTATCCTAACTAGTGCTCTAGACTGAAAAGCATAAACACTGTTATCACTCTTCCAGCCAGCAGATACTACACAGAAAGCAGATGCACTGACTCCACTTACTTTTGCCAATATATTCATAAACACCTCAGACTAAGCCGGTATCAAATTTTCTTGTTCTTGGTTTTTTTGATGATGTACGTTTTATCATGATGTAGTATTATCACGATTAGGGCTGCATAATATATCGATATTCATTATCGATATCGCAATGTGACCATTCACAATAGTAACATCGCAGGATATGCAATGTTGAGTTTGTATTATAATTTCTCATTTGCATGTGTTTTGAGGCCTGTTACTGTTTAATGATTTTAAAATATTCCAGAATAAAAAAAAATGTTCTGTTTGTAACTTTAATAACAATTCATTTTATTGAAATATTTTAGTTTTAATTATTCAATTACTGTACATGAATAGTGTTATCTTTGGGTTTATGTCAATTATATCTATTTTTTATTGTATTTATGCATAGTTTATTTGATTTTATGCAGGTGCACTCCCACTGCAGAATCATCCAAGTCAATCTAAAATTATCAATTGGATTCAAAATCATCAAAACTGTATTCATATCTCAATATATATTGCAGAATAACAAAACATGGCAATGTTAGATTTTTCCAATATCATGCAGCCCTAAACATGACATGAATTAATTGTATTGATTACAATTAATTGGTCTACAAATTAATATTTAGTGTGTTGCATTATTGTATGCATGCGTAAAATAAATACATTATATAAACAAATTATATTGTTTTTATTACAGGTATATGTTAAAGTAAAAAAAGACTAGTGAATTGTATTTGTTATCATCTCCATTTAATAAAAACCATTAAGACTTTTTAAATGTGTTTAACTAAGAAATTAACATTACCTATGGTTATTAAATGCTTTTGTGCTTGTTGACTTATTAACTGATGTAAAAAAAATGGAACCTTACTGTACAGTGTTAATGAACAATATATACAGTAGTGGAAAGAGTACTGAAAAATCATACTCAAGTAAAACTACCATTACTTTCCCAAAAATATAGTGCAAGTAGAGTAAACGTATCTGTTGTTAATATTACTGAACGTATGAATAAAAAGTAGCCCTTTTAAAAGTACTCAAGAGTAGGGATGCAACGATTATAGATTTTGGTTGTACGATTATAGTCTAAGAAATAATCACGGTTTCACGGTTATCACGATTATTATGCATTTATTAATTTTAAAACACTGCTACTTTAGAAAATCACATGAAAACTCCTTATATTTTAAAGTTTTATTTATTGCTGCTCAGTAACCAGTACAGCACATAATAATATTAAAAACAAACAATAGTCCATGTCTCTCTTTGTGCTTAAAAATAAGTAAAATTTTTGACATTTAAACATACATAATTTTTACACTGTAAATAAATGACAGAAAAATTAATAAATCAATAAAAAAATAGCCTTTGTCTAATGTAGGGCTTGAAATTAACATTTTTACTTGGCACCACTGGTGCTCCCAACTTCAAAAATTTTAGGAGCATCATAAAAAAAAATTGGGAGCACCCACCAAAAATGAATGAGCACCACTGCAAATGGTATATTAACAGATTTATTGCAATTGAAAACAGCATCAATCAGGACTAACAAAAACCAGAAACAACTATCTAATTCTGTTATGACTTATTGATATTTGTGCAATAATTCCAAAATAAATGTCTAATAATTATAAAATATTAATGATGTCGATGATGACAATAATACTAACAATGAATTACATTATCATGCTGTCCTGAATGTGCTTGAATGTGAGTTATCTGCTATAAAAAGTCCTAATGTTACTTTATGAGAAAAAAAATCTATGGTTTGCATCAAACAAAAATGAAGCATTGCAGTAAGAAATATGCATTTTGCACTATTGTTTTTATACGTCAATATAATAACCAGAAAGATCGGACAAAAGAAAGAAAGAATTCTCACTTCTACCACTCTTTAAAGGTTTTGGTTTGTGTCATTTTAAATGCTCAGTCTCATTATGCGCTGATTTTCAGTTTTCTGTGTTTGTGGAAAAGCAGGCGAGTCAGCCGACCCAATATATGACCGGCACAGAGCAGGATTCTCGCGATGAACACCTGCAAAGTATTCTTTGTCATGAGCCAAAGTTTCAGTTTAAACTTAGTAAAGTCGAGTTTCTTTGGCAAAGAGATCTATACACTGTTAGATTGTACATTTAGCGTCCATTTGTGCTGAACACGCAGAGAATCTAACGCATCGAGATTCGGGCCATTAAACAGCTGATCCACTCCGAGTCTTTCAGCACTCTCTCTGAAATCACTGGATTGATCTCGGCTGGTGGATCAACATTCACCGCATGATCCTCTCATCGGCGCCAATAATTCTAACTTTAAGTGGGTTTGCCAACTTGTGTACTTTTCATTGCTTCTTCCTCAAACTTCAGCCGTTTGCAGTTCCCGCGGTCACAAACGCCACCATCTCAACTAGTGCGGCTGAAAAGCGTGAGCGCATTGCATCGCGTGCGCGTCCCTCCTTTGGAAATAATTAACTTGCACAAGCTAGCCTTAGTTAATAGCCTCAGTCATAGTTAATCCAGTGTGCGTGGTTATTAGTCTCGGTGTACAAACTAGCGCACAGCTGGCATAACTTTGTTTAGTTGCTGCAGTTTTGTTCTGTGCAGAAACGCGGTGTTGAGAAGCCTTTACGATTAATTAACCGTGACGAATTAAAGCGCGGTTAATAGTGAAACCGGTTAATCGTTGCATCCCTACTCAAGAGTAGTAAGTAGTGAGTATTATGCTGTGAACGGCTGATGCATTTACAGTACATACAGTTTGTGCAGGCATGTGTAAACATAACATTCTGTAGTGGATTAAGATATTGTTAAAGGCCCTTTAACCATGTTTTTTAGTCATCAAACAGTAAACATAATCTTCTCATCATTGTCTAAACAGTCTCTGAGTTAGTGTGTGTAAAGAATTTGGACATCTTCTTGGACGATTTTAATGCTTCCAAAAACTTTGCTGCATTTATAAAGTGCACATGTCTTGAGGTTGTTACTTTCTATGTGCGATTTGATTGGACAGGAATCACAGGACTGGTTTTTTCATTTTGCCAATCCCCATAGACAACAAGAACAAAATAAAGTAGTGACTGCAGGTTGAAGGAAAAGAGTGGAGTAAAAGTACAGATACAGCACTAAAAATGTACTCAAGGGAAAGTGAAGGTACACATTTTTAAAACTACTTAGTAAATTACAATTCCTGATAAAAAATCTACTCAACTACAGTAATTTGAGTATTTGTAATTTGTTACTTTACAAAACACTGAATAAACGAGTTTACTGAATATATATAGCCACAGAATTTTCATTGCATTAAGCCAGATTAGCATGTGAAAATGTTAATGTTGGAAAATATATTGCCTATTAAGTCTTCAATCATTTAGTCCTATGATGAACAACCAAATGCAAATAGATCAATCTAAATATGATTAAAAGTGTAATGATGGGGGTGTGGTGACAGGGCTTGTATCCAATATGCAGTTTAATAGAGTAGGCAGGTAAAGTACAATACAGGAAAAGACAGAATCATGTAGAGAATCCAAAGAGTGAGTGTTGTAATGGGCAAAGGGGTCGAGGTAGGCGGCAAAGATCATAACAATATAAACAAACAAAGGGTCAAAAACACAGCTAGGCAAAACGGGGAAACAAGACAGCCATGGACGAGTGTATGTGCAGTGTATATAGGGTCCATGTAATCAGTCATGATGAGCACAAGCTGTGTCTGTAAAGCTGGATATACTGTGTACTTTCGCCTGGCTCCGCATCGCTCACCTCCGCTGAATGCACGTGCACCTCACGAAACGGATGAGGCTCGGATGGAAACAGATGGCTTTTATACTTGACACGTTCGACGTTGTGATATTCTTTGAAACAACAGGGGGCTGTCAAAAGAAACGCATCGTAAAGTCGAGCGGATAAACAGAGAAGTAGGAAGTTTCTGGAACTACGTCATATCATTAATATTGTTTAAGATTTTTTAACTAATTATTTTAATTATTTTTATAAATTATTTTAATGATTATAAAGATTTTTTTAACCATTCAAGATTTTTTAAATCAAACTTTGATGCATCACTTGCTTTTGTTCATATCTCAGACAGTTCTACCTATTAAAGTTTATCAAAACATTAGTGACAACAGAACATGTGTTGCTCTACAAATATATTTTTTACTATGGCAAAAATAAAAGCAAAAAAGTACACTTTCTAAAAAATATTGCCTTTTTTATTTAACCCACTCCATAATTCACACATTATTGTTGGGCTGGTTTCTGTCCCCTAATTATGCTAAAAAGGCAATAATGTCCAACATTATCACCAATACAGCCTAGAAAAACAGGGCATCAGTAAACTGTAAACCGATAGGTTCAAATATTCCTTTCCAGTTATCAAAGAAATAATTTGTTACTTCATTTTAGTTTTGTAACTATTAAATTGTTTTAAATTTAAAATTGTAACATATACACCAGCGTAAAACCTATAAATAGTGTAAAAAACATCATATTTAATTGTGTATTAAACCTATCTGGGTCTCCCCGTTGCCATGGTCTCTCTTTTTGTTTTTAACAAACATATCCCTCAGGTTTTTATAAACTTTTTAACTAAAACCTTCTCCCTTTCCTACTGCTGTTGCAATTTTTAGCCAATAATTTTTAGTCATCTGGTAATCTATGATCACACATGGACGGATCATAAAGATGTCTGTACAGTTATACCCATTTCAGACAAAATCTCTTCAAAGTGTTTCATACTCAACTCAAATCAGTTGCGGTGCCGCGCAATCTGTTTGCTCAAGTCTCAAAAAAAATCATGCGCTCCGCCGGCCGAAATCATGTCACGCGCACCCAAAGCAAACCTCCGCAAACACAGTGATGACGTCACATTCGCCGCGCGCACTCAATCGAACTAGCGGACGCATCAAGTATAAACCAGGCTTAATCAGGAGGTGAACTGAAACCAGTGTGTGACTGCAAGGCATGATGGGATATGTAGTTTGGTAGAATCTATGTAGGCTATCGCAGGCACTCTAAAAGTTTATAAAATAAACAATTATTCACTGTATTTTGAAGTGTCCACAATATCAACAACTTCTTGTACTTATGTATTTTACCGCATAAATAATGACAATTACATTTATCTGTACAGCTTGCTTACAAAACATAAAATAATTTAATCAATTTCATAAATTAATGTTCACAAGTAACTTTCAATGTGTTAATAGTCATTTCTTTGTAATTAATTGAGTAATTTAAAAGCAATGGTTCTTATAGACGTAATTACTGTACATCTGGCCCTACATCGGTTAACATGCTTGGGCATTGGTCAATTCTCTAATGTCGCTGTACTGTATACATGTATATAGAAACAAAAATGTTCTATGCCTATTTCTACCAGCAGCCTTACAAAAGTATTCCTAAGAGTTTAAGGATTTCTTAACAGTTCTTATGTAATAAAAGGTTACACAACAGCAAATGATGATAGATTTAAAGAAACAGCACAAAATGTACTCAAAGTTGACCTTCAGCCTCCCCATCTTGGTCAAAAAGCCTCAAATTGAGATTAAAGACAACCTAAAGTACACATGGTGACGAACACATGCTGGAAAACATGTTTTTTTTTTTGTTTTAATGCATAAAAAATACAGTATGCTTGTCTAAAGTAACTCAATATTTATACAGAAACAATTTAGACAAATCTTTCAATCTAATTTGCATTTATAACTAGCAATACTTAAATAATACAATGCTATGAATATAAACAAAATGCTATTTGTTATAAATCAAAACAACAAAACAATGTCTGGAACATCAGTAAAAAATGATTCATGTTTCTTGTCCTCAGCTCCATATTCCCTCACCGCTATAATAATATCAAATAAAGATGTCACATTGCTCTGTTTTACATGACACTGTTAAAACTAAATCATAAAACAAAGACAGCAGGCAGCAACAAAGCAATGTTCACATTTATAGGGCAGCAGTGCAGTCACGTTCTGGTTTGTCAGGCTTCAATGAATACATTCTGGCTGTTAGCCCTGACTTCAAGTCATTGACTAACATGTCATCAGGCATTTGTCAAAATGAATACCCTCCTAATGAAAATGCCACAGTTGCTGAAGAAAAAAAAGAAAAAAAAGCTAAGTAAGGTTAAAGGTTAGCCAAGCAGCATGTATGGTTTGAAGCTGATCAGGCTACACTATAGTGAAGTGTTTGGAGATTAGTCAGAGATTTGTGTTGTGACCTTTGCTGTGGGCAGGGTCTTAGCAGATGTTATGATGCTGGTTTTGACACCCACAGCTGTATGCTTTAATAGGTCTTGGGCCGTTCTGAACACCCAGCAAGGCCAGCTTCAAATGGCACATCCCCTGGGCAGCCAGCGGCTGAATAGATTTGTGAACTGTAGTTGTTTTCTGCCTCTAAACCAACTACAGAAGCTCTGTATCAGTCAGACTCTGCAAAAAAATAATTATATTAAAATAATTGTTAGAAGATTATTAAAATATTATAGTCAAAAATTCAAATTTTTATTGTAAAAATTGTTTTCTTCAATAGTGGTTTGTTGTTTAAAGGGGCCCCGTCACATTTTACAATATAAGTTTCACGAGGCTATGAGACTCATATTGGTGTTTTACTGGTATTGGCATTATTGGTGTTATTACTATGCTAATGATGTCATATACCCTTGATTTCTGGTTTGGTTTTGTAAAAAACAAAGAAACACTAACAACACTGTATGTTTCTGTATGCGCTTTTATTAGTAGCATCATAACAGAACCTTAAAATGGATTAAGTATGACAAAAGCATATCATCCATCATCCAATCAGATTGCTGCTTACATCACTCTGAGGTGTTAAGCAAGTTGGTGCCTCTGTCAGACATCTCATGTATTTGGAGTTCATTCATTCATTCATTTTCTTTTCAGCTTAGTCCCTTTATTAATCTGGGGTCGCCACAGCAGAATGAACCGCCAACTTATCCAGCATATGCTTTATGCAGCGGATGCTCTTCCAGCTGCAACCCATCACTGGGAAACATCCATACACACTCATTCACACACATACACTATGGACAATTTTTAGCTTACCCAATTCACCTATATCACGTCTTTGGACTTGTGGGAGAAACCAGAGCACCCGGAAAAAACCAACGCAAACATGGGGAGAATATACAAACTCCACACAGAAATGCCAACTGACCCAACCGGGGCTCGAACCAGCGACCTTCTTGCTGTGAGGCAATTGTGCTACCCACTACGCCACCGTGCTGCCCTGTATTTGGAGTTGTTTTTTATTATTATGAATAGAACGATTAAAATATATTTTGTTAAAATGAATTATTTACACAGTGAATGTGCATTTACAATATAGCACCCTCACACAAGAGCATTGTTGGATGGCAACCATGTCCCATCGTGTCCATGGGTGCTTAACAAATAAGATTTATTTTTTGTTTTTTTGCCACTTTTTGTGGATCTCACGTCAAAAACTAACAAGACAAATACCTCTGAGAATTGATGTGCTATATGTAAATAACAATCTGTTGCTGGTTTGTTCAGTGTGGTCAGGAACTGTGGTGATTTATAAGCAGTGATGTTTATGTATTGACTGCATTTTGAAAACTAATCAGTTTGAATGAAGACAATGTGAATCCAATCTAGAAGCCCAAAAGACTTTCATTACCAACAGTATTAGTAGCCTAGTGATAATAGCATTGTTATTTTAGATTTTTTTAAATGTCCAGCATTGTGCCAAACATACCAAGTGGTTTGGTTACTGTAAAATTAAAACTAGTTTAAAGTCATTTTAATATTACCCATTAAAGTTATTTTAAGCAATAATAAAAATAGGTAAATGTTGCTGGTTATATTTTTCCCCTGATATCCAGAAACAGTACATACAGTGAAAGAGACATATGAAGTTTGTAGAAATGCCATTCTTGCTAGGGTGTTGTGTTTTTTGTAGCTGTTCCCTCTGGTTAGATGAGTTTTCTTATCTTTTTGTAAAACAATATATAAAATAATTTCAAATAGTTTTTTTTTTTTTGATAATTATTATGATTAGAATAATAATAATATTATTTATAATTGCATTAATCTTGTTAAGGTGGTAAAGAAGCATTTATGACACAAACTGTGTGATTTATAGCACATTAGTATGTTAAATAATTTAACACATTGTCTGTGTGAAGAAGATTAACTTATGGATTAGTTGTCCATAATTAAACAGGTGTTAAGAAATAACAGAGGTTGTGTTGTTTTTAACACATTTGTTTTAAGAGTGTATGAATATGCCTGAATATGAAAACAGTTGGGGAAGAATTATATGTCAGTTGGTATATTACATTTGTGAAACAGTGTCTCATAGACATGACAAAAAATAAAATATTAACAAAACTCAACCAATCCTTGCACCCCTTGGGCATTCATTTCAATTCAGGATACAGTGACGTGTTCTTGGAAGATAATGTACAGTCAAGGTGTTTCAGGGAGTTTAAAAACAGTACTTACTGATATACTGTAGATAACTCGTTTTAGAGAGTACTTTGTGCTCATACTGTACTTAAACAGCTACACTGCATGCTAAATGAAGATCTATAAAAGCATAATAGCACCACTTTATTGTGTGAATGCCTCTATAAAGCTACAAAAACTTCTTCATTGATACACTATCTGCTGAATGTGGACTTTACAATCAGCCGTTTTATTATTTTATTAGCAAGTTGTGCATCCTACAGTGCTAATTCTTACGTTTTTTTTATGTGAGTGGTTGTCAGATATTATTTTTGCATGACCCATGCAAATTTTTACTAAGAGCACATTGCTCAAATCCATCAATTGCTTTTCAAAAGCGAGTTTGGGATGTCACATTTCAAACCAAACTAATGGTAATCGTGGTGCATTCATGTGACAAACTTGAACTTCAGCATGGCAAAATCATTAGAGAAATGAATAACTCTGTAAAAACAAGTCAAAATTATTGGATTTAACCCATACAATTTTAATCAACAGAGCTGAGCCGAAATCTCAATTTATTGGTCAATCTTCGTTCCTACTCTCACCTAGAGAAGATCTTGGATACAAGCGGCTGAAATGAGTTTCCTTCGCAGGGTTGCAGGGCGCTCCCATATACAGTAGATAGGATGAGGAGCTCTGTCACCTGGGAGGAGCTCGGAGTAGAGCTGGTGCTCCTCCACATCAAGAGAAGTCAGCTGAGGTGGCTCAAGCATCTGTTTCAGATGCCTCCAGGACGCCTACGTACATACTGTAGGGAGGTGTTCCAGGCATGTCCCACCGGGAGGAGGCCACGGGGAAGACCCACGACATGCTGGAGGGACTATGTATCTCGGCTGGCCTGGGAAAGCCTTGCAATCCAATCCAAAAGTTTTGCTCCAACCCTATTCAAACACAGCTGATCCAAATAATCAAGGTGCTCCAAAGAGTCATGAACACCTTCATTAATTGGATCAGCTGTGTTTGATCAGGGCTGGAGCAAAACTGTGCAGAGTTGCGGCCCTCCAGGAATTTAATTTGAGACATATTCTGTAGGTGAATAGAGGTTTTAACATACTTATGAGGCCCTTGGGTGAGCAAAATGCACACACATACTGTCTAACCTTTGTAAGAGCATTTGCTTTAGTAGTGCCTTGAACTTTTAACTCTTTTTAATATCACTCAGCCTGAGACTACACTTGTACGGTATAACGTGTTGGCTTTGTCCAGATCAAATGAAAAAAAAATCTGAAGCAGATCTAGAGAGAAATCACCTTCATGCAAGCTTTAAAGGAGCAAAGCCTTGCATCAAAGCACCTGTTCTTTTTATCTGTCTGTGTAGTAAAATAGCGAAAAACAGTCTATGCCGCTCTTTCTTGTGTCCGACAGCCTTCAGATCCAGGAGGACTGTCTCAAAAACTTCACATCCTTAAAATGCCATCAAAACCGTGTATATACTTGCTAACCCATGACAAATAGCCACAGTTTCCAGCGAGTCACGGCAGTGTGAAGCATCCACTGACAAACAGTAAAGCCTTGCTTCCTCGCCTGGATGACTCTGTGAATGCCAGAGTTGTTTATGAGACAGGCGTTTAGTTGTGCACCTTCCTCAATCCAGAAACTATGCATTATTGTGAATGGAGCTTACACTGAAATACAAGTACCTTTTCAAGCTCTTCAGAGGCTTTTATGCACTTGCTGACAAGGTGAGGCTGAATTATGCATAGAGACGGCTCTACTGACTTCCTGTTTGCAATTACTGCATGTCCCTTTCAGACGGTGGATACAAAACACAAGACAGAAGAGCACTGCTTTTTTCAGGGAGATCGCAGATATACAGTATAAGAGAACACAGTTATGCCGGCATAATGCTGCCATGTTTTCATTTGTTGACAACAACTTAATGAAAGCAAACGGATAAAAATATAGTAGTAAACTGAGCCTTTATGCTTATGTAATTTCCTGAATACCCCCAAAAGGCTGATGGTTTTCAGTTATTGATGTATAACAAAGTTTGAATAACTGTTACATGATCATTTAAAGGGTCATGAAACACCAAAACACATTTTTTGAGCTGTTGACAGTAATATATGTGTCTCACACTACTATAAACACTATTAGGACACATATATTTCACTAAAAAGTGAAAATTGGTTGTTTTTGTGTTTTTTTGAGCAAATTTGTTCTTCCGGTTTGAAACTAATTTTTGAAGCTGCGTCACGACGATAAGATCTGTGCGTGTAATCCAGCGTGGAGAGTGGATGTCTGTATTGGCGAGTACATCATGACGTCTCTGAGTGTGCAGCATTAATTCATTAGAAAGACTTGACTCAAACCAATCAGCATGCTCTGTTGTGTATGACTTCAATAACTTTATTATTATGCATGATAGCTTCGAAGACTGTTTTTACCTGTTACAGTGTTCAGACAGCATAGAGAGTAGGATGTGTGTAGGATTTTCGCCGCATTTTGTGACAGGATAGTCTATACACACACGGCTTTCTGACGCTACTTACCGAGTGCATCTAAGTTACCAAGAAATGGGGAGGTATTTTTTTCTCCCATTCGCCTTGCGGTATCAAACATTTCATTAAAATTACACTCTTCCAGCAGTTCCTCGCATCCAATATCTTGTTTGTCATGGGGGGGACATGCATGAAATGTTCCTGAATGAAAGTGAAAGTGTCAAACTGCAGTTAAAGTCGACAAATTAATCATTTGGCAAATAATTCGATAACTGATGTCCATGTAAACACAGTCACTGTCTTTCTCCCCTGCATCTGTGTGTTTGTTTTGCCTCTGTGAAAATCAGCGCGTGCCCAATTGGAAACTTCCATTTTTATGCAAACCCTTCCCTCTTTCCCTCCCCTGATACTCCCACCAAACAGAGCTGGACACACCCACTTTCCTGACTTATTCCAAATTAGAGGTGTGAAAACACCCTGCTGAGACAGGGGGGTTCGCAGTTTTTAAACATCATTAAGACTTATGTTTTTACAATAGTCTACATGGATCAACTTTTTAAAAAAAAATACTTCAAGTTTAAATGATACATTTTTGAAAACTTGAGAAACTCTGTCAGACTGTTATTGACACACCTGAAGAGGTGCTTGCACACAGTCTTGTGCATTTCGTGATTTGTTATTAACGTTTTCACTTTTCACAATGTACCTTAGTCTAATTTTAACTGATTTCAACTAGGACTAAACCAATCTAAAGTTAAATTAAAGACATTCATAATATTATAATGTAGAATTTCGGATATGAACTGCCCTATTAACTGTCTATTAATTGAATCCTAATTTTCAATGTAAAAATGAAAATTGTGAACAAAAAATGAAAACAAAATTCACAAAAATACCAACCCCATATGCTCAAACAGTATTTTTTAATTTATTGTTGCATGTGACATACTGTATAATCCACATATATTTTGGGAGCCACTGCATTTCTCAGAATATCCCAATAATCAAAAGGGTATTTTATGAGACTACTTGTACTATAATCGATACTGCATAGCTTTTACGATCTATAACGGCATTTTGTACTTTATCATTTCAGATCTCAAACCGCTGTAATGTTTTAATCATTACTGTAAAGGATCAATTAAGCCAACAAACGACTCTATGGATTCAAACCACATAATAATGAAACGCAATACAATGCATATCACCAAGTGAAGGTACAGTGGGTCAAATATATGTACAGATCTGCCTGTGATGCTCAGGATATCCCAAATGTAGGGAAATTTTCTGATGTATCATGTTTGTTTATGAAATAATAAAATGTAGATGTGAATGTAGACCTAATTATTCAGCAACTGTTACTGTTTTAGTTTTGGGAAGGTCATTTTTGAGAAAATGCCTCTGACGGTGAGTGAAAGAAAGACACCGATATAGTCTGAAAACCGTTTTACAGAAATCTCATTTTGTGTGCTATCTTTATCAAATTTGAAATATAAACTCACGAGACACTTGGTTTTCAAGGTATATATTTTTCTAGGACATTACAATAATGTTTTCCTGTGTTTGTAACCATGTTCTTTTCTCATGACTTCATAATGCATAACTTTTTATATTTTTGAGCATGAAACTTCACCTTTTACAACAGAAAAGGCCAAAGGGTTTTCTTTCCAATGATACCTCATTTGTGTTTGTACTTTTGTCTTACTGGGGTCAAGAACTGTTACTATTTAAAGTTAGATATGTGTAATCCCCAAAACTGAGTGCTGGTTAACAGGTTTAATATAATATAAGCGTTTTACCTGATCAGGGGAAGCACATTTGTACTTTTATTAAGATGAATGAAAACAGTTTTTCTTGAGCTGAAATTGTAAACACAAAAAGGGAAATGATTAAAGGTCAAATAAGATTGGCATAAACACAGTCAGAATAGTTTTTTTTCTTTTTTTCCCCCCTGAACTTCATTCTTAGTACTGTGATTGTAATTACACATCTTACGTGATACAGAAAAAAATCAAGAACGGGCTATCCATTCTCTGTGCAGGTAAGGATAAAATGTTTAAAAACCAAAGTGGGATTATTTCAGACTCTTTACGTTCCATGCTAAATATGGCAACATGCACTGCCGAAATGCCAATCCACTTGCTTGTGATTGTATTCAAGCATTTAATGTGAAATAAATAATAAAGGTCTTTCTTAGTTTTTGTGGGTCTCATAAATATGCAGAGCATCACAGGGACTAAAACACCACTGAGAAGTAATCACTCTAGCGCTCCTTCTCTTAAAATGGCACGCAGTACTTTCCAAAGTTTCCAGACTATTCCTCCTGTATACTTCAGGAAGCCTGGCTTGATTAAAAGTGCCTTCCGGCTTTATCACAATCTTTGTGTTCGCTGCTCAAAGTACCTTTTAATCCTCTTCCTACAAATCAACAAACTGCAGAATGCTGCATAAATTGATTGTTTTGGAGCTTTTCCATGGTGCTGTGGAAATTGTGTGGGGATTTATTTGTGGATCTCTTTTAATCTGTCAGTCAGAGACGGGGCCTAATAAACACCTGCTGAGACTGAGCTTCACATGTCCCCAGTAAACCATCAAGAAACACATGCTCACTAAATTCACAATTTGACGAGCTCTGTCAGACATTTATTGACAAATCTGAAAAAGTGCTTGAAAACAGACATGTGCATTCTTGTGTTATTAGGGCCAAAAAAACAGACATAACATTCATTGTATTCTCCAACTGACTGACTGACTGAATGAATCAATCAATGGATAAAATTCAATACATTCATTCATTAATTTTCTTGTCGGCTTTGTCCCTTGCGGGGTCGCCACAGCGGAATGATCCGCCAACTTATCCAGCACGATTTTACGCAGCGGATGCCCTTCCAGCCGCAACCCATCTCTGGGAAAAAATTGAATACAACACAATATAATTCATTCATTCATTCATTTTCTTTTAGGCTTAGTCCCTTTATTAATCAGGGGTCGCCAAAGCGGAATGAACCGCCAATTTATCCAGCGTATGTTTTACGCAGCAGATGCCCTTCCAGCTGCAACCCAGCACTAAGAAAAATCCATACACTCCCATGCACACACAAACACTACGGACAATTTAGCCTACCCAATTCACCTATAGCGCATGTCTTTGGATTGTGGGGGAAGCCAAAGCCAAACCCACATGGACATGGGGAGAACATGCAAACACATGCGCTATAGGTGATTTGGGTAAGCTAAATTGTCCGTAGTGTATGTGTGTAAATGAGAGTGTATGAGTGTTTCCCAGTGATGGGTTGCGGCTGGAAGGGCAACCACTGCGTAAAACATGGGCTGGGTAAGTTGGTGGTTCATTCCGCTGTGGCGACCCCAGATTAATAAAGGGACTAAGCCGAAAAGAAAATTAATGAATAATATAATATAATATAATATAATATAATATAATATAATATAATATAATATAATATAATATAATATAATATAATATAGTATAATATAATATAATATAATATAATATAGTATAATATAATATAATATAATATTTTGCATGCATTAAATTTTACACTACAATCACATGCATTGCATAATGCATTACATGCATGTACTGTACATTCATTCATTCATTTTCTTGTCGGCTTTGTCCCTTGCGGGGTCGCCACAGCGGAATGAACCACCAACTTATCCAGCACGATTTTACGCAGCGGATGCCCTTCCAGCCGCAACCCATCTCTGGGAACTTCCACACACACATTCACACTCATACACTATGGACAATTTAGCTTACCCAATTCACCTGTACTGCATGTCTTTGGACTGTGGGGGAAACCGGAGCACCCGGAGGAAACCCACGCGAACCCAGGGAGAACATGCAAACTCCACACAGAAACGCCAACTGACCCAGCCCAGCCGAGGTTCGAACCTGCGACCCAGCGACGTTCTTGCTGTGAGGCAACAGCACTACCTACTGCGCCACTGGGTTGCCCATGTACTGTACACTTAGAAACAAATAAAATATAATAAGCTTGTGTAGCAAATTAAGTAAATATAAATATATGGGTTAAGGTTAGGTTTAGGAGTAAATTTATGGTAAGTACCTTCAATGGCAATTTCTGATGCACAGTATATGGATGTGGATCTGGGTTGTAAAAAAAAAAAAAAAAAAGATAGCTGACGTTTACTTTTTTTTTAACTAAGTTGAAAGGAAAAACCTGATCAATGCAAAAATAAATATGAATTAGACATAAAATGATATGTAATAATGCATTTCTTAATAAAAACGTTTAATTAGTATACATTGAAAACAGGAATATAGAGTTTGTATTGAAAAATGAAAATGCAATTATAAAACATATATAAAGAGTTCAGATTTAAGGTCTGCATTCTCGACCAGGCCAGATTTCTTGTGGCGCGGGAATAAATTTCCGAATAAAATGTGCTATCGGTCGGTAACTTTGGTGTAATTTGAACAGGAGCGGGCAGTCTAACAATATAGCGTTCCCAAGACATAGAGAGAGAACACGAGCGAGCGAGCAGAAGAGAGAGAGTGCGCATCCACTGTAGTGCTGTATGTCGCTGGTTATAGGCTGTCTGGACTCTGTAGCATCCATCTGAGTGTTTTTTGGGAGGCATATTTAATCGCTATACATTTTTACACTCTTCCTTGGCCTAATATGTACCTGCTATGTGTATAGAAATAATGCTGATATGATATACGAAACACAATCGGTAGTTGGCAAATATATTGTGTGGATATGTTTGTAAATCTGACTTTGAAAGAGTCAGTGCCTCACCAGCCACAAACCTCAACGCACGTCACATGGCATTTATGTCTCATCACAAAAGGGCAAACAAAACTGCCATTTACCATACAATCCTTGCACAACATACACTTTTATCTGTTATCTCTCTCTTTTGGTAGTACGTAATTTTAACGTGAGATTTTGGAACCCAGATCTAAATTTAGCGGGAACGGTTGGGCAGAAAATGGAGCAGGTTGGGCAGCAGGTGAACAAAGGCTGGCTATACAGCAGGAGCGGTCGGGTGCAGAATAAAACCTGGCGGGAGCGGGACTAAAAATTCAGATCTTTAGTTTAGTCTGAAATGTTCTCCTAAAAAGAGCATTTTTTTTCAACCTCCTATGTTTATGTTCAGTTATTTCACTTAAAAGGCAATAAAAAGAACTCATTTGTCACTATAAAAGTAAAATGACTGGGCCTACACACAGAATCTGAGAAAAATGCTAATTTTAGAAGAAAATATCAAACAACATTTAGAGGTTTTTGGAGGTTTAGAGGTTTTTTAGAGGATCTAAACTCTTAATTTCAAGAGTTCACACTTAGCTGATGATTGATTTTAAAGCTTGTTTGGCATGCTGTCCCGGGAGAGAGCCCTGAGCTCATTAGATCCTCGAGCCCGGGGCTCCCTCCCGTTTGCAAGGCGAGAGAGAGTTTGAGCTCAGGTAAATCTCAAGAACTCCCCTGCTGTAGTAGCTAATGAACAGATAGTGATTGCTCTTAAGAGATAATTACTTACTAGGAGCATGTCTATGGTGCTGATTTATATTAGTCAATTAAATTAAGTTGCATGTTTTTGGACTGTGGGAGGAAACCGGGGAACCCGGGGGAAACCCACGTGAGCACAGGGAGAACGTGTAATCTCCACACAGAAACGTCGGCTGGCTTGGTAAGGACTAGAACCATTGAGGTTCTTGCTATGAGGCAACAGTGCTAACCACTGTGCCACAATGCCACCCATCTAGGAAAGGAGGAGGAGTAGGGGTGAAAGGGAGGATTCTTCAAAATGAAGATGGCTGTTATTTGGAACTTAGGGTATTTATAGTGGCTTACTGTAGGAATCGTCTGATTGTTCTCAAAACTTGTTTATAAATAAACTTCACATAAATTAATAAATAAATTTACAAAACTTATTCATTGAATATTATGCTTACATTATTGAAAGATAAACACCCTACCGACTACATGTTTCTGATGAAAACTTAACCTACATACATAATCTCATGCAATCCCAGAAAATCCTAAAATCTCAATGTACTCCATCAAATATTAAGATGATAATGTTTTACCTCACATGGCTCTGATAATGTGAGGCTGTGCAATCATCCATTCTCACAGATCTTAGATAAGTGTCAAAAGGTTTTCTGCATGATCAGAATCCCTGATAGGGGAAATCGGGCATTAGGGCTGACCTGAAAAAACGTTCACCAAAAGAAGACGTCATATGGTTGAAACAAGAAAAGTATCCCAAGCTCAAGTTGCCCATAGGGATCAGCATGTTGACAATGTTTGAAGACACCACAGCTACAGCACCTTCAAAGCTTGATCCCTCTTTGAAGATTACCCACAATTCAACTGCCGCTTTATTCAAATGAAGGGGGCTTTTATGCTAATGAAGGCACACCGTAGGAGACGTGCTTCAGAAGTGCTTGAATGCAACAGTGGAAAGAGGAAGGCTGCGGGATGAGCGTCTTCATCTGTGTGGATCTTCCCTTCTGCTATGAGCTTATGAGTTTAAGAGCAAAATAATCCCTCTTTCTTCTCGCATTCCTCTGCTTCAAGACTAACCTAAAACTAATTCCGCACAGACGACAACACTCCAAACTGCTTGTGTAATTAAACTAGAAGCTAAGTGATATCAAAAACATATGCTTTTTAATTTATCACTGAAGAGATCACAAATGTCAAGCGCTACTTTCCAGCAAACGCAGACTCTACCTTGAAGGCAACGGAGGGCAGCTGAATGTGAATGCAAACACACAGATTGGCAAACAGTCCTTTGCAGTTGTCCTGCTTCAGCTCCATTACTGATGAAGCGAGGCTGTTAAATTGCTCTGCAGTGGTGTATTCAGAGCCATTATCTGCCATTTATCTCTTAATTGCGCTTTTGATGTGAATCGGTACAGATATTTTAATTTAGCTCGAGTAGATATGCAAAGCATTGATTAACTTTCATTTTATTCAATGTTTACAAAGACTAAAATGTAAAGCCTGAGCTCTGAAATGGAGAGTAATGGCATTATATCAATTACAGTTTAGAATATAATAAATGAGCTTCATATTTCTCAGAAGAGGGTTTTTATCTACTTACTCCAAATGCTTTTCAGCCTTTTCAGAGCATGAATTGTTCTGCTGAATGCTATTTTTTATACAATATAGATTGTTTAAAATCACAGTTAACATAATAATAATCAGGAAAATATCACAGTTAAAACTCAAGAATGAGCTAATTCATATAGTGATGGTATTAGACAGTGTTCATTTCTGTTCAGTTTAATTAAAAATATTAAATATAAAAATATTTAGCATTCATTTTCCTTCGGCTTAGTCCCTTTATTTATCAGGGGTCACCACAACAGAATGAATCACCAATTTATCCAGCATATGTTTTACACAGCGGATACCCTTCCAGCTGCAACCCAATACCGGGAAACATCCATACACACTCATTCACATACATACACTATGACCAATTTAGTTTATTCAGTTCACCTATAGCGCATGTCTTTGGACTGTGGGGAAACTGGAGCACCCGGAGGAAACCCATGCGAACATGGGGAGAACATGCAAACTCCAGACTGAAATGCCAACTGACCCAGCTGGGACTCGAACTAGCGACCTTTTTGCTGTGAGGCGACAGTGCTAACCACTGAGCCACCATGTTGCCCAATATAAAAATATTCAATCTGCAAAGTTCATTATTAAACTATAGTTTAATATCATGAAACTAAATCGATCTCAGCTCTAAACCCCTTTATAAAAATGAAAATAGTGTCATTACTTTTTTGTCTTGTTTGTATAGCTTATAGTTCCTGTATAGTTATATTGTTCAAATATCTAAAGATTCTTAAGTCAACATTTTCTTGACATTTAAAATATATGGTTTTGTTTTCAGAAATTAAGTTTGTTTTGTCTTGAAGCAAAGGGAAATAATCTGTAATGGTGTCAAACAGAACATAAGATTATTTTACTTTATTAAATAATTTATTTCTGAAAACAAAACAACATGTTTTACTTGTCTAAAAATGCTTCTTGATTTAGAAATTTTCAGATATTTGAACAAGAAACAATACTTACTATCCTTGGGCTTATGCTGTGTTCACACCAGATGCGAATGAAGCGTCAAGAGCGAGTGATTTACATGTTAAGCAAACGCGCGAATATACATATCCTGAGGTGCAAGTTGAGAGTTTTGTTTGTTTGATGTGAATCACTTGAAAAATCTGCAAACTTCAGAGAACATTCGCACCGCATTAACCAATTAGGAGCTTTTTCTTGTAGGGGTGTGATTATGACGTAGTGAATGTTGTTGGTGTCCCAAGGGGAAATCTTCTAGCGGACACCAGACAACAGTTTATCAAACTGGGCTCAACTCAGTAGAAAGCACCGCTGAAAGCTTCCATCATCCAGGTATAGTTTGTGAAGGTGTTGATGAACTCACAGAGCTGGGTGCACCTCTGAAAGGATCTAGTGGACTCAGACACGGCACTGAAGGAATGCACGCTGTTTTTCAGCGTTCCTAAAGCACATAAACACAGCTAATCTCTCAATAAAATACATGTTAGCCATTTAGCAATGAAGCTAGAGTCACCGGGCAGACAGAAGCCCTGCCCATGATGCAAATTCACGTCAATTGTGAAGTGAATTTGACGCGTGAATGAAGCAAATTTGACATGCGAATGAAGTGAGCAAACTCAAAATGTCCACGCGTCTATTTACACGCACATATTGCCATTTATTCACACGTTCCACACCGCATCCGTCCTTGATTTTTCACGAGTCACCACAGCAGAATAAACCGCCAATTACTATCATATATTTCATGCGACAGAAGCCCTTCCAGCCACAAGCCAGTACTGGGAAACACACACTCACATTCATTCACTACAGCTAGTTTAGTTCATCCAATTCACCTATACAGCATGTTTTTGGACTGTGGGGGAAATCGAAGCACCCAGAAGAAACCCACAGAACATGGGGAGAAGATGAAAACTCCACACAGAAATCCCTCCAGACACAGCCTGGGACTCGAACCAGTGACCTCCTTGCTGTGAGGGGACAGTACTAATCACTGAGCCACAAGTGGCAAAAATTCTACGTAAGAAAAACATTTTTACAAAGACAATAGTGTCATCATTTTGCTAATTTAACAAATTATATTTAACAATAAGAAAGCTTTAGAAAAATTAACAGTGGCATGAATTTTGGACAGCGGCATCACGGTGGTGCAGTGGGTAGCACAATCGTCTCAGGAGAAGGTTGCTGGTTCAAGCCTTGACTGGGTCGGTTGGCGTTTCTGTGTGGAGTTTGAATGTTCTCCCGAGTTCTTCCTCTGGGTGCTCAGGTTTCCCCTACAGTCTAAAGACATGACATGAGCTACAGGTGAGTTGAATAAGCTAAATTGGCTGTAGTGTGTGTGGGAATGAGAGTGTATGGGTGTTTCCAAGTGTTGGGTTACTGAATATATAACTAGGCCTTTTGTGATTATAGCAACTGCAATATTTATGCTACATCAAAATAATTCCCATTCCTGACTCCTGTCATGTCAACTGAAGTCTTATCATGTTGCACAGGCTGAGAATGTGAAGATCTAACATATCAAACACAAATCGATCCTCCCAGCTTTCCTCTTCACCCAAAGCTGTCTCACTCTCACACATTGAACATGTGGTCATATTGCCAAAAAAACATATTTCGGCCTAGCAGAAAGACAAAGATCTCCTGTCATTTCTAAACCTCTGATATTTTATCGATACAAAAGTCAGTGAGATTCACTTTTGGGATTGGAATTGAGCTGTTATGTTTTTGCAGGCAGACAAACACATCCCTGAATGGTTCTTTTTCTTTACATCTACTACTGTATATACAGTAAGGTGGTGTGATCATTGCAACATAGGCTCATTCTGAAAATGTAACCCTATATACATTTCTGAAGATCGCAAATTATGTAGCCAGAAGTACGTATGGCTGCATGTCATCTTTAAAACGAACGTTACAGGGAGGTATGACGCTGTTCCTTTTCGCGCTTACCAGCTTACTGCTTACCTCCATATGGACGGTTTTTCCGCTGTTACCAATTTGTCCAGTTAGTTTGTCCATGTACGTTGGCGGACTTGTGACGCAGAGAGGAGTTAACCACGACCACAGGGTTCAAGTCTGACGAAGAACAGTTCCAGGAAGCAGGTAAGACAAAAACAGAAGCCAAAAAATAAAATAAACAAGTAAAAAATCGGTGAGAATGTGGTAAAATCTGAAAACGTGGTAAAAATCAGGCGAGGGCTTTTCTTTTTCTGGATTGCTTTTGAAAACTGTTGTTTGGGTTTGGGTGGGTCAGTCAATCAGTCAGTCAAGCCTGGTTTATACTTCTGTGTCGAGTGATTGGCATGACCCACAGTGCCTGCCTTGTGCAGTGCTGTGCATTTATACTTCTGCGCGCTGTTTGGGTTGCGGGAACCAGCGGATGTGCAACAACTTTAATCATGAAGTAAACACAAAACAAAACTTTCCATCTGGACCTCCTGCAGGGGACTTGACACCTGTACACACTCACTCCATCAGGCTCGCACGGCTCTTGGTACTGCCCACACTCGTCAGCACTACCAGGGCCAACAAATCACAGAGCTTGCGTTATGCGTCATTTCGACGTGTAATTACATTTTTTGAAAGGTGCATGTCAGTGACGGGCCATGGCGAGGGCTGTGCGTTCACGCGCAGGCTGTGGCGGAGCATACGCTTGACACAGAAGTATAAATCAAGCACACGCTTGACGCAGAAGTATAAATCAGCCTTCAGTCAGTTGACAGTCATTCGACAGCAGCCTCTGGTGGAATTATGTGAGAACAGCAGGTGCGAAAGGAACTCGTGAGAAATTTGAGATTTGAAAAAGCATACACAGCATCCTCTGGTGGTATCGCAAAAAAAAAGTAGCTCCTGGGATGTATTTGGCGCTCTCCAGAAATGCATATAGTGGTACGTTTTCAGAATGAGCCTGGGTTGGATCATGGTGTAGAACTGGTGCAGCAGTTCTACAGGCAAACGAATCAACATTATTATCAGATACATGTATCCTCCATGGACCTTACCTACTTTATCTCAGCCAATGCCTTTAAGAAAGCTTATTGTGCCAGAGTAATAAAAAAAAACCTTATTCATGGAAGACATCAATGTGAATCTAACCTGAATTTGTCTGGAAGTGAAGCTGCAGCCTATGCTGATACCTACTGTCATCTATAACAGATCCAAACAGAATACAGTCCCGCAGAATATAGAAAACACTATTTCTGGCCTGTTTCCTTGATAGTGCTGTCTTAAGGTGACATCATTCACCAGATGGGGCGGGAAAAGGCAGAGAACGTGCAATGCATTTAAAAGGCAGCAATTTATATCCAATGTTTACTGTTTATACTGATTTTAATGCATAGAGCCATCATAATTATCCTTATCAGCAGAAGCTACTGTGGTCTGCCAAGCTCACGTACATAAATTAAAATAGCTCATGAATTAAAATAGTTGCATGATTAAAGAAATAGACATGCAAGTCAGTCATAATAACAGTTATTTTTGAGGTACTTCTGAGGAGGTATGTGAAGATGCAGAGAGAGGAGAAGGATGGACATGCATTTCTGATGTGTTGGTGCAAAATAAAATGTATAAGGAATAAATCCAGTGTTTATATTCATATATTGATTCAGTGAACACTACCTTTTCTGTAATAACAATGATAAATCATGTAACTCAATGGGAGCAGTGGACATCCTAGGGTCTTACCTGAGGGAACAGGCGCTACAGAAGGTTGCCGTCACTCTTACAAGAGCTGAATAAAGAAAATGAAGGAGTCCACTGGGGAATATAAGAAAAGTGCTGAGAAAGCAACTCCCAGCGGATTCCTCACGACGGTGGAGAGCTGTCAAAGACCTGAAAATGAAGTAAGCGAGTAATCAAAGAAGAAAAATCAGGACGACTTAACTTACCCCTCAAGGGTCCCCCAGGCATGAAGACGACTGACAGAATTAGTTCAATCATTTTATAAGAACACCTGAATCTTACAAACAAGATACTGCAGCTGCCCGAGAGGGACATGAGATCTTTAAGAACAATCTGCTGTGGACAGCATGTAACTACTGGCTTTGTTGCAGATGGTATAAAGATATAAGTGAGATTCATACTATCAATGTTATGTGTCAATTAGGAGAACAAAATTAATCAGTTTTCAGTGGTTTATATAGCAACAAATGAACATTTTAGGTTATATAATGAGTATAATGCACAGTGACACTGTTCATTTGGTTTAGGCAATATCCCTCCACTTTTCACCCTAATAAAGTATTGCTTGAATAAACGAATGAATAAACAAAGGACAAACGAGCAAATAAATGAACGGACAAATCAATCCATAACATCCATGTTGAAATGAGAAATTGAACATTGTTATTTGCATAGTACTAACATAATATTGCACACTTACTGAAATTCACCCATCTGACACTATTGCATTTCTGTTTTATCTTTCTTTCCATTATAACAATGAATGTCCAGCATTAAAAAAAAATCTTCTAACCCTGAGTGATCAGGTGCAACCAGTAGAATGGTTTCTGTACCATCATTTTCTAGAAATTTAAAAAATCATTTCTCGGTTTGGCATGGTCCTGAAAACAGATGGGTCCACCATAGTGTGTAGCTTCTAATGAACATATGAGCTCCAGTAGTAATGGGCTTTCCTCCTGATCATAGTGTGCTAGTCAACAATCATTACACAGATTTACACAGAAAGAGTCCTCGTCAATATTACAACGACAGTTTTCTGGCACAATGACTGTACAGATTATACTCTAATAAATATACTGTGCATAATATTTCAAATTATAATCAAAATATATAAAATTATAATTCATAATTCATATCATTAATCTGAAAAGTAACAATTATCAAAGTCTCTTTCAAGGAAATGAGGCAAACTCTACTGTATAGGGGGAACACATTTACCCAATATCCCAATATGGGTAAATTTCTCATAAAGAAAATATGTGCAAAAGAATTCCTAATATGGTACAGCGCGCTCATATTCTGAGCTCATTTGCTTGCCTATACAGTATATAGTTTTTATTGAATCATAAATAAAGTCAGGGTTTGACATTAACTTTATTGATCACCAGCCACTGTGGCTAGTAGGTTTTCAACATTAGTAGCCACTCGCCATTTTCACTAGCCACAATTTTGTTGTTGGGAAAATATATTTTACATGCATAAAATTTGACTTTGGCATGCTAAAATTACTTGATTTAGATTTTGTGTTACTTCCATCTCCTTCTGACTTTGCTCAATGAGCATGAGCAAACACGTTGTGGTTTCATAGTGTCGCAATGGTCTTTATTTCACATGACTTTTCAGGGCTGAACACTAATGAGCTCAGGTCGATCTCAAAACTCCCCTGCTGCTGAGGCTAAGGTGAACTTCCTGAGAGTAAGACATTTAGAAAAAAGATGTAAGCTTATTTTATCTATGATATAGAGCATATTTGGACGGTGGGACGAGACCAGGGAACCCGGGGAAAACTCACGCGGACATGGGGAGAACATGCAAACTTTGCACAGAAATACCAGATGGCTCAGCGAGGACCCAGCGCCATTGGTATTCTTGCTGTGAGGCAACAGTGCTAGTCACTGGGCCACCGTGCCCCCCTTTGTGGATAAAGGTGGAAGAAGGGGAGGAGGGGGTTTTCTGCCAGACGAAGATGGTTGTATAAAAGAAAAGAAGGACATATACAGTGACTTGGGATCCTTTGATTAGAGGATCATGATTAGCTAATATGGGCCAGCTAAGTCAATCATGAGCATGTGCTCCTCTCAAAATTAGTTTAATATTAAACTTCATTATGATCACATGAAAGATTAAAGCAAAAGCAACCTGCTGCTTACAAAAAGACCGTTAAAAAATCTGGAGCTCTTGAAGCAGCAGAACTGTGGGTGCATGAGCGTAACATTTTGTCCAGTTTTGTCCATTTTGTCCAGTTAAAAGAGAACAGATCAAACCAGTTACGTTTCCAGGCACGGATGATTTGCGCAAGGAACTGTTTCTTTTTTAAAACTTTTAAACACTCGCGTGCATCACATCACCTGAAATCAGCATTGACACTAAAGCCCTCGTCAGTGCATCAGGATGGCCTGTGTCTCACCGTGTACGTGATCATCATCTCATTCGGTATTCATCTGCTTTCCTTTGCTCACGCTGTAACGAATATGGCTGATCAAACACAAAATTATTTTGCTTTTATTCAACAAATGCGTCAGCAAACACACGGTCAGCTTCTACCATCCAGAAAAGACTGGATGGTCAGTTGTAATCCGATCCCAAGGTATTTACGACACAAAAGAATGTGCTCAGGAATGGACACAGAGACATGGTCAAAACTTCTATAAGCTCCTTGCTTAAGCTTTTAATGAAAACTTTTATTCTCTTTATGTGTATCAGGTGTTTTGCAACAAGACTCTTGCTTATGTATTAATATTATTGTTTTAATACTCTACCACAGCTAAACAAGATCATAGATAGTTCATGTTTGATGTCCCTGCAAAGCTAATTTGATGTACTGAATGATTGTTTACATTTCATGTTAATACATGTGCAACATTTAACATTTTAAGAAACTTGAACATTCAGTTTATACCAAAAATGCCTATGCAAATTAACATTCTTTGAAACCAAAAGTTAACTTTTCATTGGTCAACTTGGCCCTGGAAGGTGGGTACAAACCATCCTTATAAAAGCTACTAGCCTAAGGCCCCACCCCAGGCCAGAAAAGAACGCCCAAGCTAGAAGAAGACTACAGACCAGAGAAAGATTAAAACCCAACACGGAGAACCCCAGAGGACTCCAGGGAGCAGGCGGGGACCCAGACAAAATGGGTAAATCGCACAGCTATGACATTCCCATCTTTAATACCTTATTTCTTTCTTTTCCGTCGAGAGTCTTGTTAAGTTTAGTGCGCCGCAAAACCAGTAGTCAAACACGACTAGCCATTTTGCCGCTTCAAAACTGCCCTCCACCCCACTCCAAGCCTCACGAGGACAAAGACCTGATGACCAGCTAGCCACATGCTCAACAGAAGGAGTTCTGCACATCACAAAAGGAACACAAGTAACACTTCCAGACTACCACTGAACTGGTGTAAACTAAATGCAACCCCAAAGAGACCATAGAGGTGTTAAACTGATTATTTTTGGTTCACTTGGTTTGGTCTTACAAAATCCAAGGTTTTTCCATCATTACACTCTCTCAAACTCTTATTTTTTCTTTCTTTACTCTTCTCTACACTTGTATGAATGTGTGTTTATGTTAGGTGTTAGTTTCTGTTAGATTAGTCAATAAAGTTTCATTTTGTATTAAGAAAGGTACCTGTGCATATTTGTGAATCTTATGTTCTAAATTTCGATCTTGCTACCTTGCCTAAACATAAATGGGTTTTTATTTTGTTAGAAATAGCCGTAATTAAAGTCAACTGTCCGTTTGAACAATAGCTGGACGATTTGTTTGTTGGGATTTAAAGAGTCGATTCTTTTGAAGCCCCGTTTAAGTGAATCTTCGATTCCCTTTGAGCTAATTCGCTACAACGTGTTACAACGCTACAAGTTATTATTGTCATTTCTCACGCTGGCTTCTTATTAGGCAATCCTTATTGTTGAACTCTACAATTGTCTGAAAACTACATTTTAAAAATGATCTTCAACCAGCCAAAGTGGCTAGACTAATCCACCACAGCTGAAATCGTTAATGTCAAGCCCTGAATAAAGACTATATAGAATTTAGTCATTTAATATCACTAAACAGCACATTCAAATGTTAAATACAGTATTTTAAAATTTTGTCTAAATAGTGTTGTTCTTTCGCAATTGCCAAAAACATGTCGTCTGATCAGAAATCTTTGCTTTAAGGTGATCTAAATGTTTGTGTTTTGCAACAAATGCCAACTTGACAGGTCTGAACTGCCTTCCAGAACTCAACTTCCTCTCAGGATATGATTACTGCCTAAAAATTTCAACCATTTCCTGAGTTCATATCTTCATTTAGACCAGCCACATCCACACCTATTTCCATCTTTATAACATCAAACTTAATAATTAATACTCACTGTGTGAGAGAGAGAATTGAACTCAGAAGCCCTACTGACAAATGAAACAAATGACTTGCTTCTTGAAATGATGTGCTATTTTTGACTCGCACAAGCCATTATGTGTAAATAGCACACTTCCTACAGCAGTGAAAAGAGCCAATCAGGTGTGGTGACTCTTTTTTTCCAAATCCAGAAAGGAGAGAGTGTGCTAAATGCAGACCAAGTGTTTCATCAATCATTATAAGATGTACTTCTGTAACGTAATTCACTGCTTTTATTCCGTCCTATGATACATAAAAATGAACATGAAACTAGCTACAGTATTAGATTCACACAAAATCATATAGCACTTCCACAACCATGAAACAGAAATCGATGTACCTTGCAGAATTCAGTAGCAGAGCTCTTAGCAGGTGAGTGACTAGAATTTCATCAGCTTTCTTTCAGGTTTCACAGCAGCGTGGCAATCCACTTTGAGAAACATCAGTCCATTCTCTGAGATCTTTCCTGTCATGCTGCATAAGTTCTTCAAGAACATCTCCAGAAAACATCAAGTTATTTGAGATGCCCCTAAAACACTCTGGCATTCTGCATTATTCAGGGTATGGACAAGCAGCCTTTTGGCCTGAATAATAATTCCTCCTGTGCTGAATTAGCTGTGGCATAACAGGCTCTTTAACGGCCTGCAATACCTGCTCAGAAGCCCCATGTGACGGCTGGCTGTCTGAGTCCATTACAGTTTATCACTGGCTAACATTAGCCCGTTCACACAACAAATTAAAGCCTGTACATCCAGACATCCGCTTGGTACCTTCGGAATGGCTATGAATATTTTATATCACACACAAGCTGACAAACTCTAAGTGAGAGTGAAAAAAAAACAATTTGGAGAGTAAAAACAGCAGAAAAGAGCAAGAGAAGCATGAGGAAATTGAGAAGAATAGAATCTAAGATGGGAAAGACACGCTTTAATCCCAAACACCATGCCCATCAATATTTCATCAACCTTTAGGCATTGAGCCACGTGGTTTGCTGGAATTTTAATTACAGATTGTCCTGAGGCTCCTCTGACCACGGAGAAGCCTGTCCAGATGGCAGAGAGGAATGGACAGCACGGAAGCACTTGTTTTTCATCTCAAATGGAGGATAATACATCAAACAACGGCCCAAGGCCTTTCTCAGTCACAACAACAACAACTGCAGTGGAATATTGTCAACATCAGAGGAGATTGCCGCTCTTTGGCCTTTGTGCCTTGACTTGCAATTACAGTATGTATACCTTATTTTGGTGCAGAGTGTGCTTTAAAGAGGATTTGTGTTATGATAAAGTGTTAGGAAAACCTTTTCTTACATGTACGCATGTTATTAGAAGAGAATATCCTGAAGGACACACCCAGCTGCAAGCAGCACACACACACACACACACACACACACACACACACACACGCACACGCACACACACACTTTGGAAATAGTTTAGAAATCTAATTTATAGAAATGATCTTGCCTCGAGTAAGTTGTGTGCCTTGTTAGAATTTCACTTTCAAAGTACTTTAGTAGCATGACAGTTTTACAATATTGACAAAGTAACAGTACACTTTAAGATGTCAGTAAACATACAGATCAATGTAACAATGTAACAAAACCTTTTAAATTATGATTTACTCTTATTCCTGAAATTGGTCTTCAGCAACAAACAGGATAAATGAACATAATTTGAACGAAAATTAACTGAAATTAAAGAAGTTCCATGAGCTTTTAACCAGTAAAAACACACTTGGCAAGACTGAAATGTAATGCGTTGAGGACACTGATCTAAATAAACAAACCCAGGCTCATTGTGAAAACGTGCCTCTATATACATTTCTGGTGAACACCCAATACGTCTCAGGAGCTACGATTTTTTGCAGTTTTTGTTTTCGTGAATCCACCAGAGGCCGCTGTAAATGCTTTTTCAGATCTCAAATTTCTCTTGCGAGTGTCATTTGCGCCTACTGTTCTTGTGTAAACCCACCAGGAGAGATGTCGACTGACTGTTTGACTGACTGACTGACTGACTGACTGACTGACTTCTTCCCTAAACCCAACCAATTGTATTGACTGACTTACCCACCAACTTCCCTAAACCCAACCAATAATTTTTTTAAAAGCAATCCAAAAAAGAAAAGCCCTCGTCTGATTTGACCACGTTTTCAGATTTTAGCACATTCTCACCCTGTTATTTAATTGTTTATTTCATTTTTTGGCTTCTGTTTTTGTCGTACCCTCTTTCTGGAACCGTTCTTCACCGGACTCGAACCCAGTTGTCGTGGTCAACTCCTCTCTGCATCTCAAGTCAGCCAATGTACATGGCAAGCTAACAAGACAATCTGGTAACAGTGGGAAAGCCGTCCATATGGAGGGAAGTAAGCGGTGAGCAGGTAAGAGTGAAAAGGAACGGCGTCATATCGCCCCATAGCGTTCGTTTAAAAAATGAAATGCAGCCATATGTACTTCTGGCTCCATAATTCGCAATCTCCAGAAACATATATGGGGCTACATTTTCAGAATGAGCATATGTTGAAATAAACGCATGTGACCTATATAGTTTTATTAATTGATAAACTACAAATCAACAAACAGCCAAGTCGCATGTGTATTCTGTTTATCTGAATTTGGTGTTGCTTGGCCTTTACTTGAAACAAGTATGCTTGTTGTATTGTCCAAGTAAATAGCTACGTTTCTATCCACCTATTTTCATGCGCATTTTGGATATGCGCATTAAAAAAATTGGTTGATGGAAACGCCAAGATGTGCATAAATTTTGAAAATGCGCATAAAAATTGCATGTGCATAAAGAAGGAAAGATGCGCATAAACTACGACAGAAACACTTTTACAGAACAAATTCCAGTACATGCATTAAAGAAAGGTCATGTGATTTTCTTATAAGAGATCATGTGATAATAAAAATCGTCACCTTAAAATTATAAGGTTCTATCTGACATTTTTGTCGAAATTGAGTTATTGACATATTCTTATTAAATGACAACTTATTTACATTATGAGATGTTTATTTATAAGTTGTTTACATTTTAAGACGTTTTATGTAAAAAAACAAATGTTACACACATACTGTTTGCTATGGAATGTACAAACTTTGAAGCTTAATATCTCAAAATTTTTCAGAACGCAGATAGAACCTTATAATTCCAAGGTGACGAAATGTGTGAATGGATAAACCAGCAGGCTGATGGTGTTTTAGTCATTCTAAAATGCTGTAATTATTTCAGTATTAGTGTTATTATATTATTAATGACCTCCAGAACTGTCAGGAGCATCTGTGCTCCGCGTCTCATGCCTTCAAACGACATCACGCATTAATTGCATGTCGGCATCGTCTTCAGAGGCGCAAGTTATTTATTAAATAAAGAAAAGATTGACGCAGCTTCTTCTACTGCAGCAAATTCCATTTTTACTGTTGATATTTGATATTAGACGATTTTGCTCTCTTTGACTCATTGAATGGAAACACTGCTTTATCCGCATGTCTTTTATGCAATATTCCAGTTTTGCGCATACAGTAAAGTTAATTCGCATTTTTGGATTGATTGATACCTTTTCAACAACACATGAAATTAGATCTTTAATGATCTGTTTGTGGAACACATCACATTTTAAGTCAGAATTAATATTTATTTTGAAAACAGGCATATATTTTCAGCTCTCATTTTTGACATTCCCCACATCTAAATGACAAATAGATGGATGGTTCATGAGTGATAGTTAGAATGACAAGCAGAATGATAGATATACAGACAGAAAAAACGAGAGCGATAGACAACACAAAAGATACAAATCGATCAAGAGAGCAAAAACACAGAACGACACAACAAAAGAAACAATGAAGAGATGGGCAAATGTGTAATTTACTATCATCCTTTTTAAGTACTCAAAGCAACTCCTCTCTCCAGCAATGGCATCTCTGGTGCTTTCTGTTAAAAGGAACTCAAAGGGGTTTTTATATATTTATTTTCCCCTTATTTTTTAAACTATTTGGAGGAGATAACAAGAGGTTTTTCCTATTTACTGCTGGCAAAGAAACTAGTGCAAGAACCCAGTGATACTGTCAGATGAGAGGGGGAGACAAATGCGTAACTGCCCCTCACTGACACCCAAATGAAAATAATTACACTCCCAGTTCCCCTCACCTCGTTCTCATTACGCGGCAGGGGTGATTCTCCCAGCTGAGATACTGAGGCAAAAATAACACAGCAGAACAAAACACAAAGTTTGGAGGCTTACTTTCTACAGCTCGAAGGAAAACAAGAAGAAGAAAAAGAAGAAAAGAGTGAATTTGGAGAATAAAGGAGAACCACACAGACAGACAGAGAGGAAAGAGATAAAGGGACACCAGGAGAGAGAACGAGAGAAAGAGAGAACAGGCTTTTCTGCAAACTAGCCCTTTTTAGTTCTGGGATGTCAGCTTGGTGGAATTTAGAAAACAAGATATGAGAAAGGAAGAGAAATTGAGGGAGGAGGGAGGGAGAAATGAAGAAAAGACAGAACAGAAGACAAGGTAGAAGAAGTGGCAAAGCGATTTCACGGCTCTATGAGCAGGTACAATACAGGAGCTGTCTCGGTTGTTGGCCGTTGCTCGTGAACCCCAAGCACACCCTTTTCTGCCTGGCTGAAGGTCAGGAGAGACAGAGCCTGGCTGAACGTGCCGGTCGGTGCGACATCGAAAGCACTCAAGTTGTCAAGGTGCATAAACAAAACAACACACCTCTCATTTTCTCACAAGGAAATGACACCTTTCTGGAGAACTGCTTTTGTCATCGCATGGAGTAATCGGCTTGTGGAGAACAAGAGTTCACAGGGTGTACACAAACTGACTTTTGGCATACATCCTCTTGGGGGGGGGCAGTGAGATTCATCACAACACAACATAACAGTACATTACATTATGGTATGTAATAGCTGTGTTATTCGTTTCAGCGGTTGTTATCTGGCAATAACATACCTTGGAATGTCACAACTGACTAATCAAAATCAAGAATTCCAGAGAGCCCTGTAAATATATATAAAATATAAATACTTGCTTTAATTATGGTTGGCAACACAACGTGGCGTCTCTCTGCCATCTGAACACTGTATTAGGTAAGAACAATTCGACGCTATATCCTGCTGTAACGAATATGGCCGATCAGACACATAATTATTTTGCGTTTATTCAACAAATGTGTTAGCAAACACAGCATCAGCTTCTACCATCTAGAAAAGACTGGATGATCAGTTGTAATCTAATTCACAAAGGAATGGTCAGGACTGGACACACAGAGAACTTCTATAAGCTCCTTGCTTAAGACGGATGCTTTTAATTAAAACTTTCATTCTCTCTTTATGTGTAATCAGTCTCTTGTTCATGTATTAATATTATGGTTTTAATACTTCTGCAATCAATATTTAACTCTAAACAAGCTCATAGATGGTTTATGTTTGATGTCCCTGCAAAGCTAATTTGGTGTACTGAATGATTGTTTACATTTCATGTTAATACGTGTGCAACATATTAACATTTTAAAAACTTGCATTTCTGCATCAGTTTACACTCAAAATGCTTATGCAAATCACTACACTTTTAAACAAAGGACTATAAAACATGCCTTGGGGGAGTTTACCTTCTCATTGTTTTAACTTCTCATTAATCGCACAGCTCAGACATTCCCATCTCAGATACCTTTCTTTCTTTCTTTCTTTCTTTCTTTCTTTCTTTCTTTCTTTCTTTCTTTCTTTCTTTCTTTCTTTCTTATCCGTCGAGAGTTTAGCTAAGTTTAGGCCCCGTTTAAACTAGTACGTTTTAGTTTTAAAACGGCGTTTTAGAATAAAAACGATCCGCGTCCACATTAGCATTTCACCCAGCGTTTCTGAACAGCTCTCCGTCTACATTAAAACGTTGAAAACGCACATCACGTGACCACACACACACTCTCTGGCATGCACTGCAGCGTGCTTTGAGCACACACACACCCACATGAGAGCTGCGCAAGTCGGATTGTTCATCACGGATCTACCGCTGGATCTAATCTCACTATATTTGTTAAACGTGATATTTAATTCATCTTGTTGTCTATATCTGACGACATATTCCCCGACTTTGGCCTTTTGAATCTATTACTTGTTCTCAGGTAACGTGCTTTGGCTGAGCGCAAAGATAAGTTAGGTTAATATCTTAATTAATGTAATCGCAGACACCGATTCTGCACATCTGACTGATTGTTTGCCTTTATTTTCTCTATTGTAGAAACTTATTGTACGTTATACTTTTATAATGGCCATTATTGATCATTAAAATGGATATTCAGTGAAAGAGAGTGTATGTTTCGTATTTTCAATGAAAATGATAGGAGGCAGTAATCTTATAGGCTCCGTTTTGTTATATGCTTGAAGATGACACTCATATCATGCAGCTACACGACGCCTCAACATTTTTGATGTCTGTTGTTGCTAATATCAAAATGAAAATATACAGTTCCTCACATCATGTTTTCATTTTATTGTCAAGATCGTGAAACAGCATAGCCAGGGTGATGTGAATGACTTTGTAAAGTACACACTCAGGAGTTTGTTTTCCATATCAAACTTGCGAAGTCTGAACTTACACGGAGAGGATGTAAGACTGAACCGTGTGTAGGCTACTTAATATTGAGGAAAAGCCCCAATCAGATAGGCGAATGTCTGCAGCCCCGCCTCCGTTTTCAGATGTCTCCGTTTTCCCTCATCCACACTGAGACGGAGCAGCAGCGTTTTAGAATGAAAACGGCCTCTCCAGCGTTTCCAAAACACTCCGTTTTCGGGGCTCAAATACTCCCGCGTAGTGTGGGTGGATGGCGTAACCGTAGCAAAACTTACGCGTTTTAAAACTCAAACGTATTAGTGTAAACAGGGCCTTAGTGTGCTGTAAACCAGTAATCGTCATGACTAGCCTTTTTGCCGCTTTCAAAACTTGAAACAACTGACTCCACCCTACTCCAAGCCTCGCAAGGACAAAGAAACACCAGCTAGCCATGTGCTCAAGAGAGGGAGTTTTTTCGCATCACAAAAGGAACGCAAGTAACACTTCCAGACTACATCTGAACTAGTGTATGCTAAATGCAACCCCAAAGAGACCATAGAGGGGTTAAATTGATTAATTTTGGTTTGCTTGGTTTGTTCTTACAAAATCCGAGGTTTTTCCATCATTACATTCTCTCAACCTCTTATTTTACTTTCTTTACTTTTCTCAACACTTGTATGAATGTGTGTTTATGTTAGGTGTTAGTTTGTCTTAGATTCAACAATAAAGTTTTTGTATAAAAGAAAGGTACCTGTGCATATTTATGAATCTATGAGTTGATTCTTTTAAATCCCTGTTGAAATGAATCTTCGAATTCCTTTGAGCTAATTCGCTACGCTGCATATTAATGAAGTTGCATCTCATTCACAATAGAGCATGCTGATTGGTTCGAACCAAGTCTTTCTTAAGAATTAATGCTGAAAACTCAATGACGTCACATTGTACCGGCTGTTACAGACATCCAGTCTCCACGCTGGAACTTACACAAGAATCTCACGGCCATGACGTAGCTTCAAAATTTATTTTCAAACCGGAAGAACGAATTTGTTCGCAATAACGCAAAAACAACCAATTTTCACATTATTTTGTGAAATATATGTGTCCTAATAGTGTTTTTAGCAATGTGGGACATATATATGGACTGTCAACATCTCAAAAAATGTGCTTTGGTGTTTTATGATCCTTTAAATATAAGTTCATGTTTAGAACTGATATATTGTCAAATCCACAACAAGTAAACAAGGCTACATACAGGTCCACATGGGGTCTAAAATGTCCACATTTTTTATTTCCAGAGGAAAACAAAACTATCCACAGCCCACTCATTCATTTACTTTCTGCGCACTGGTAAACCATGTGAAATCCATTGGCCTAAATTGTATAATATATAACACTTACAGAAACACTGATATTAATCACACACACAATGCAAAATGTCTAAGAATAAATGTACCAAACTATTAGTGCACCGACTGAGAATGAATACAAATAATTAAGACAGGTTTCACTTCTTTCATCTGCTGTTGAGAAAGTAAAAAAACAATTAAAAAGAGATTTGTTCCACCCCCTAATTCATGACATTGCTATTGTTTGGGCAGGGTGCAAGCCCCAATTTAGTCCCCACTTGAGTAGGCAAGCAGAACCGGATGGGAGTGGAGTTTAGGGAGGTCCGTGTCACTGAGGTCAGCTATAGTACTCCTATTAATAAAACAACTACTAAAAGTTGTGCAGTAAACTTCACAACTTTGCATTGAAGTTTGGAAACTATTTGGTGATAGAACATACTGTATGACCATAGCTTTCTGACAACACATTTTAGGAAATGTGCCCCTGAACAATGCTTTGTGAGCTGCACCACAGAAGTTTGTGTTTATACCTTGAGGGGGATTTGATCTACAAAAGGCTTGCTCCTAGTGTAACTTAAAAATTTTCCTTGCACTTTATAAACAATAATCATAGCAGAAACTGGTTAATTCGTTCATTCATTTTCTTTTGGCTTAGTCCCTTTTTTAATCAGAGGTCGCCACAGCGGAATGAACCACCAACTTATCCAGCACATATTTTACGCAACGGATGCCCTTCCAGCTTCAACCCATCACTGGGAAACATCACTATACTCTCATTCACACACATACACTTCGGCCAATTTAGCTTACCCAATTCACCTACATCACATGTCTTTGGAGCTGTGGGGAAACTGGAGCACCCGGAGGAAACCCAAACACAAGGAGATCATGCAAACTCCACACAGAAATGCCAAATGAGCCAGCTGAGGCTCAAATCAGCGACCTTCTTGATGTGAGGCAACATCGCTACCCACTGCGCCACCCCTACAAACGGGTTTATGTAATTACTTTAAATAACATAAAATTATTGTAAATTATTTTAAATAACTAGATCATTTGTAAGGCCTAGTTAAAAACCACTTAATCTCCATGACTGTGTGAAAGGATTTACTTTTTACCTAAAAAGCATAAAGCAAGAAACCATATGAACACTGTTTATAAATTAGAAGGCTTAGACAAGAAGCTTTATTCAGCAGACTGATCATCCACTGTAAAAGCTCTCTCTGTGTATGATTCTGTGCCATACACCGGCCACAGACAGGTCAGCATTAGCAGTCAACATTAGCCAATATGGCAAGATTTTTATGCATTATTAATAAACACTACTTGTGCAATCATGCTGTTGTGAATATCAGCACTGCTTGTATACTGTAAGAGGTTAATATGTTAATTTGCATGTGCATGCTACTAACTCTAAGCATTCACATTCTGACACTAACCATAGTAAATACAGTGCTCAGCATATATAAGTTCACCCCTCACAAATCTATCTTTTAAAGTCATATTTTTAATAGGAAGCTATACAATATTATATTTGTGCATATACATTAGATTAGTCAGTATTGAGGTCAAATCTGGAGCTTATCTAACAAAATAACTTAGGATAAAGGTCCAAAATTAGTACACCAAATGTATATGTTATAGAAAAATATTAAATACAAAATTAAAAAAGAGGAAAAATTAAGAGAAGCAAAAAAAATTGAAAAATTTAGTTGAAATTTTGTAGGTTGAATTTTGTTTGAATTTAATTGTATTATGCTTAAATTTCGAAATATGATTGGTGCCTAAAATATTATTTTAATGAATAAATCTGTTTAATATATCTGTTTTGTTTAAATGCACCAAAATCCATTGTCTATATTCACTGAGAAATGGATAAAAATATTCATTTTCAAAATGGGGTGATTTTGAAAAGATTTTGAAATGCAATGTAAAGCTACAGCAATGTAATTTTCAGCAATTACTCCAGTTGTGATTCTTCCAGCATCTAAATGATTGTCACATAAAGTTAATTGTGAAAAAAAACATTGAAAATTGGGCTGTCACGGTGGCGCAGTGGGTAGCACGATCGACTCACAGCATTTCCGCTAGCATTTCTGGGTGGTGTTTGCATGTTCCCCGTGTTCGCATTGGTTTCCTCTGGGTGCTCTGCTTTCCCCCACAAATATATGTGCTATAGGAGAATTGAATAAGCTAAATTGGCCATGGTGTATGTGTGTGAAAAAGTGTGTATGGGTGTTTCCCAGTGTTGGGTTGCGTTGTAAGGGCATCCGCTGCTTAAAACATATGCTGGATAAGTTGGCAGTTCATTTCGCTGTGGCGACCCCTGATTAATAAAGGGACTAAGACCAAAAAGAAAATGAATGAAATGGAAATTTGAAATATGTGACAAATGCATGGACGTATGATCTGCTAAGCATCAGAATTTGCAATGAGTATGCCCACATTAAGAGACCTCACCTTAATTTGATGATCATTACATGCTTAATTTACATTTCTATATTCAACATCTATATTGCTTAGTACTAATAAGTTGCCACATTATAATTTAAACTCTACACCCTGTGGTTTACAGTAGATCAGTCTTCTCAGCTATTTGATGTGTCTTGCTTGAAATGTTGATGTCACATTTGTCAGCTGCATACAGATACCAATGGTAGTGTATAAGAATTAAAGGATCCTACAAAAAGGATTTTTTAAAAAATGTATCTTGAGTCATTAAGAAAGGAAATGTCGATCTTAACTATTAGTAAATACATTTTGAATATAGTGGGAGTAACAACAAATTGTTCTGCCACATGAATATTATCAGCCTAACATAATTATATTTTATAATCAAGAGCAACAAAAACATTTCAGGGATAATTAATTAAAATTCCTTAAGCAATTTTACAGGAGTAATATCTGTATGCTCAAGGGTTAAGGAGAGACATATTAGACGTGATAAGTCTGTCTGTGCCAGTGTTGCTGTGAAAGGACATGGTGAAGTGCCAGTGGCAGGAACAGAATGAATGGACACCCTGCACTTTATTTAGTTCCTCTGTTCACAACATCAAGCGTTGTCAGCTCTGATTTCCTCCCCAAGATACCAGCAGCTAGAAAACAGCCAGTGAATCACCAGCAAGGACAGAATGTACAACCGTCAGCATTAATGCCTGCTGGACCTGCTCTTAGCATGATGTTCAAACAAAATCTGTTCGCATTGGGCTGTCGTGTCAGTAGGCGATGTAGACATATGTTGCGAAGCCATGATTTGTCTGCTACAAATTACTTCAAGACACAGTTTTGAAAGACACAAGCTGCAGCGTGCATGGCAGGAACTTGAAAAATATATAGCTTCAAAAACTAACGCTGGCAAACTGTTATATACACTCAATCTCGAGGGGGAAAAAACACTCTAGCACCTCCACTTTAAGAAACATCAAGCACCAGCCCTGACACCCTATTATTCTGAAAATAGAGCATTTGCTTTCAAGATTTGTTCTAATTAGTCACACAGAGTTTGATTATTTTCGTTGTAACTTCGTGTAACAATTTACCACTCACCAGTCCTTTTTTCTGTTTCACTGCAAATTAGATGGACTTTAATAACAAGTTGTAATTTGTAAAGCAGCATCTAAAACACTCAAACAAGTGCTATTTAGACTACCTTGTAATTTAAGACTACTGTGTAAGATTCAGTGCGCATAATTACCAAACTAATGTCTCAGGATATGACTGTAACCAAGGTTCCCTAAGAAGAGAAGCAAGACACAGTCTTTTGAAGTTATGGTATGCTCTTTGTGAAGTTTATTTCTAAACTAATTTCGAGAGGATCACATGCTTATGATTGACCACAGCTGGTCCTGGATTAGCAACTAACCGGATGATTCCTAACTCACTATAACTAATCAGAGTTTCTTACCTTAGTTATCTTCGTCTTGAAGAATCCCCCATTCCACCCCCACTCCTACCTCCTTTCCTTGACAGAGAAGCACGGCAGCCCAGAGGTTAGCACTGTTGCCTCACAGCAAGAAAGTCATTGGTTTAAATTCTTACTTGGCTAGTAGATTTTTCTGTGCGGCGTTTACATGTCCTCCCCGTGCTTGCGTAAGCTTCCCCCGCGTTCTCCGGTTTCCTCCCACAGTCAAAAAACATGTGACATAGGCGAATTGGCCAAAACAAATTGGCACCATTGAAGAACTCTTAATCAGCAATTCTTAACTGCCATTAGCCATAAATAAGCAGGTGAGTTCTCGAGACCTACCTGAGCTCAAACTCCCCTCTCGCCTTACAAACGGGAGGGATTCCCAAGCTCGAGGATCTTATGAGCTCAGGGCTCTCTCCCGGGACAGCATACCAGGCACACTTTATAATCAATCATCTGCCATTTGTGAACTCTTGGAACTGTCACTGTTATCTGAAGAACATGTGTCAAACGGTACAATTCTACTAGTCAACAACTAGTTCAATGTCATTACCCATGCCTAGTGATCAGAACACTGATATGGGGTGAAGCTGCGCAGCAGGCGTACCGAGTTCAGTACCTTGTGAACCTTTCCAGAGCCTATAACCTTCTCTCTAACTTCACTTCCTGTCAATATATTTATTGTCCTATCATAATAAGGACAAAATTGCAAAAAAAATGTTTAAAAAAAAAAGAAAAGAAACCAGTCCAATCAACGGGCAACTTTTTTTTTTTTTTGCTTCCACTGTTCTTCAGAGGGTTAATCTCATCTGGTTGTGCTTCTAGTCTTTAGACTGTTGTGGGCCGGGCTCCCCAGAGGCTTTAGACTGTTATTTGGATTGGGGTGATAGATACCTCTTAAAGACTGCTAAGTACATCTTTACCTCCCTTGACCTTTCAATACCTGCCTCGACAGATATGCTAGAAAGCTTAAAAGGTGAAACAAATGCATCAAAGACATTTTGTTTCTCTACAATATCAGCGAGGTTCATTTACCATTGCTTGACTAGTGGCAGACTCAATAATAACTCATTCATTTGACGGTACCACAAGCTGATTCCTATCACTCGCATTACGAAGGCAGGTATAGTCTGTCCTAGGGCTGGCCGATTAATCTAATGTGATTTTCATGCACATTGTGTTAGTAAAGCCGATTCTAGTAAACCTCCAGCATGTGCACTCAGGCGGAGGAGAATTTACTAAATAAAAACTCAATTAAATTCAATCAGTCGATGAAATTGACAATCATTCTGCAATAATAATAGCCACTTGTTCTCAATGAATTACGGTTTAGTGTAGTAACTGCTGCTCATAAAATGACCAAATATAATAACATGGTTTAGCTCCAACCTCACCTCATAACTTCAGTCGAGTGTTTGAAATAAATCCTTCTGTGAGATTATTTGGTAGTTGTGTCTTTATTAGTCATATGCTGAATCAATGAAAGCAGTCAAATATTCGGTTTATTCAGTAACTGGTAGGAATTTCCTAGGTTTCTTCTTGAGTAATTGGAGGGGTCTGTGGGTTTCAGTGAGAGCGCCCTCTAGCCTTTGGAGAAGATTTACTACTGATCAAACCATGCTTCCATGACAAGATGTGCATGACAAATCGCAACTTTCCTCAGTTGCGTTTGCAATTTTAACTCAATTAATCACCCTGCCTTAGTCCGTCCATGGCATTGGTCACAACCTCCAACAGTTCCTCTTTTGCAAGACTAGCAGAATAAGAGGGCTCACTCAATTTAACATATTCCCATTTCAGAGTCACAAACAGTACTTTTTGGCTGGACCCCAAGAAAACCCTCTCTGCTGGATCTGACAATTCTGAAGAGAGAATGTCTTGTTCCGAGTCAACCTACAGTCCCCACAAATTCACTTTCTGCTTTGCCTCAGCCAATGGGGCAGAGACACCTGGCCAGCATAACTCGAAAACAGGGACAGGTGGGAAATTGGGAAATGCAATGGATGCATTCAGCTTCTCACCCAAGTACATACAGAAACACACTTGAATGCAATTCCTTAAATGTTTAGATGGCAGTTTCTCCATAGTAGTAAGACAAAACTGATCACTGATATATTTTGTATGTGCCTCTATTTACTAACACATGCTTTAAGCTGCTTTTGCATTTTAATTCTGGGTCCTCCCAACCAGGTCGTGCTGAATGTTCACCTCAGCTAACAATGAGAGGAACATCTGGGCTTCTTCTATCTCTTCTACAATGATAATGCTACCATTTCAATTGTTGTTTTCTCTCCATTTAAAACAGTTAATCCTTTTAACAAACAAGACAGCAATGGCTGCTCATGACTATTTAATAATAGCATCTTTTTTAGTATTTGGATTTGTGTCACTTGTCACAAATCCAATGATGCTCGTAGTGACGATTCACTTAGACAAATCGATGATCATCATTGTGTATCAGTTTCATTTTGGCAATGCTAAGATTAAACCACACCTGAGGTAGTACTAAAAAAGTACCAGGTATTATATACGAAACACAGTGGAAAAGTCCCAAAAAGTGAGATGTACCAAACAGAATGATGAGTAATTCTTCTTATTGTTTAATTGTTTTGTTTCCAATTAACACTGGAAGTTGCTCCAGTTTGTATTATTCTGTTTGCATTCACTTGAAAGGGTGAATGGCATCCATTCAGTAATCCTTCACTTTAGGTTCAGCTTGAATCTTATAGGAAAAAAAGAGATGGTTCACTCTGTACCATCCTCATCCTCGCTCTTTCTCTCTTACACTGTCTACAAACTCAATGCAAGGCAACAGAGCAAAAAGCAATAAAAGCTATCTCTTCAATATAATAGGCAGCTCACACTGACTAAGATTTGCAGTAACAAAGCAACCAGAAATCATTGCCTTTCACCAAAAGATGACTATTTCCAATTGCATGACTGAATGCTGGCAATGCAACAACGTTAAACAGAACACAACCTTAAGCAGATGATGAGAATCACCATGATGCTGTGACTGCCAATTACAGTATACATACACAAAATCCAGCTGCAAAAAAAAAAGACATTTCACTTTTATAACTTAATAGACAGATTGATTGTTTTGTGAAATATCTTGGACTGAATCCAGTCAAGCGATTGTGCAGTCTAAAGTTCTGTTTGAGAATTAAAAAAGTTGAATTGTGCATAGCAGTGCTTCCCATACTTTACTTGGGCGGGCCGCCCAGGTATGTAAAGGGCCGCCTAAGTACTGTATATTTGGTGATAATTTTTTTTTTTTTTTTTTAGATATTATTATCATTCTTTTACACTTTTTTTAATTTCCACCCAAGATAACCAAATAACTGCGATCGATAAACCAGTGGAAAATTGTCTCTCGTTTGCCCGTTTTGTAGGCTACTGCTGGTTCTGTGGCAGACCCACAAAGATGTGCCTTTTTGGCACATAAAACACGCATCTAGCTGGGGTTTCTAAATCTCCTAATGTCCGGTATTTGGCTTTCCCTTTTGAAAGTTGTCGTTAATTGTATGCATTTTTACATTACCTTTTTATTTAAACCAACTTCCACTTGGCTTAGCAGCTAATTGAGCACACACAGGCGTGAGAGCGAGAGAAACATTAAATAATTAATTCTTTAATAAACGACTTAGAAAAACTTTAATATATACTCAGAGGGGACGAAATGACAACTTAACTGGCTACAAAATATTTGTACACCATTAGAAATGGTTAATCAACTAATTTGCCTTATTTAAATAATGTGCACTTATAATTATTATGTTTATGAGATATATTGTCAGTTTTTTTCTGTCATTTATTTCTCATTTGCTGTATATTTTATTAATTTGATAATGTTAATATATTACATCGACTATTTTATACATATCTAAAATGCTTTGGAAATACTTGTGAGATAATCAAATAACAATAAAAATAAAACAATTATACAATAATAAAATCTTTTTTTTTTTTGTCGCATGTAGTTGACAATTTATGTGCTGTGGGTAAAAGGTGTCCTTCAATCTGGCTACCACAGCAAGTATATCTCAAACCTGTGGGAAGCACTGCACAAGTTCAAAACCAACAGAAAGCTGCTTGGTTTGATACTTCTAGATGAGCAGCATTTTTCTACATTTCTTTAAGTTATACATTTACAAACTTATCAGAGAATACAAGTACTCTACAACTAAATGTTAACTTAGCTCTAATTATCCAATCACCTCAATGCATTTAGGCATGTAAACATTGTCTTCTGAAGCTTAAACCAAGGATCGATTAAACTTTAACCAAGCATCAATCGACTTTAAACGTGGCTTTGTGTTAGTGTTGGGTAAGTTGAATTAATATTTTAATCCATTTCTCAGTGAATATAACTAATGTTTCTGATGCACTTAATCAAAACAGGTTATTTAGACAGTTATATTAATATAATAAGAGTTTGATCACCTCACATTTTAAAAATAGAAAAATAGTTCATTTAAATTCAAAGACTTTCTTGCAAAAAAATAACAATTCAAACGGCTGATCTGCTGGCGTTTTTATGCGCAATTATCTCAGGTTTTCAGAGAATGGTTAGGCCTTGTTGATGCCAAAGGCCAGAATGGTGCAAGCTGATAGAAAGCCAACAGTAACTCAAAAACCCAATGTTACAACCTAAATCTGCAGGAAAGCATCTCTAAAAACACCCACACATCAAACCTTGAACAAGTTTACCAAAATTGTTCATGGTACAAGCAAGGTATACCTAATATGAGTGTATACTGTATTTCGTATGCATAGATAAAATCACCCTATCTTGAAGAGTCCATTAACTTGATGCGTTCAGATGCTGTCAAAGCCTTAATACTGTATGTTTTGAGTGTCTATGCAAATATACAAAAATTGCATTTATGATACAACCAAACAAATTATTACTTATTCATGCATGCTGTCCATTTATGAATTTTTGTGGCCTCTCTGAATGTCTCTACAGGAATTGTTTATTTACTGGTTGTCTGAATACTGAATGATTTGTAGTCCTGGCAGCATGATCAAACTCACTTGAGCTTTTAGGCTTAAATCAAATGTCCAGAAAGCCACTAATACTACTGGTACTACTGAGTTGTAAAATACAAGTCTTTGTTTTTTCTTGGTCTTGGTAGCTGTAATTTTGATGGTGAAGAGAGGGCCCTTAAGGTTTAGAGGTCTCCTTTACTGACTCAAGGTAATTGTTTCAATTAAAACTGTAATTACTGGATAGGCTCAACAGTCAGAGTTGAAGAGACGACATGCACAGGGGACTAACCATAGAGTAAATTAAAGAAGCCACTTCTGCCTTAGTCAAGTGGTGTCTCGTCTGTATTTCATTTACTCTCTTCAGCTGCTCAGAACATGAAACAATGTCCGTTTGAATTGAGAATTGTGCTACAAAGTGATGTTTTATGTAATATGAGCATTTGAAAACCCAACAATAGATTTAACATTTAACATTTCAGGTCACTTCTATTGTTTTTTTTAAACTCTGAGTTTCCTTCAGGTTGGAGACCTCAAGCCCAGCACGCATTTCAAACCTCTTAGCATCTGCTCTCCTCATTTTTCTTATGACTTATGGCTGTCATACATAAAAGAGATGAATTGGGCTTCTCTTTTCCAACTTCTTGTTCTGGTAGTTCCGACAGTGAGAGCACGACAGCAATTAGGTTTTCCGCTTCCTTAGCAAAACCTTCTATTTAAATCCTGTTGCATCAGGCCAGGAACACCGGCTGAGAGAATCTCTAATTAAAGAGTGGCCCGGGTGCAGATGAGCTCTTCTACTCCCTGCTATCCTCAGTGCCAGACGCAGCTAAAATCAATGGGGCCAAGGAAACGTCAGGAACAGGCCTGCAATGATCAAAAGCTGCAGAGAAGAGAAGAGAGACAGATGAAAGAGAGGAGAAAGGCCAAAGCACTTTTGGATGTCACAGAGAAATTATCTAACTGCAAAACATGTGATGGTGTTCAGTCACGCATACCTATGTTTTTTTTTTTTACTTTTAATATCACATTTCTGACCTCTAGCCAAAAATCTACTGTGCAATGCATCACAGGTGTCTGACTGATGCAATGGTTTCTTTCTAAAAAGTAGGCAACTGCTGACTGGTAATCCTAACATTATATTTTTGGAGCCAAGATTTTTTAATGTCTATTTTTTATGTGTCTTATTGTCACCAAATTTGCATGTATCATTTTTACATTATAACATTTGAAAACAACAGTTAACTATGTTATCATTTTCCTCTCTTCTTATTTACCTAATAGTAGTGTGAATTGATGGGCAGAGCCTAACATGCAGCAGATGCTCATCTTTTCCTGTGTGTGACGGATGGCAGGTGGGCAGATGAAGGCTCAAAACTCCCAATATAATAAAAATTACACCAGTTTACCCGAATAAGCCACTTTAGGAATTCGCCCTAGGAATTACAACACATGCACCACCTATAAAGACAAGTTCGCTCCACCAATTAGACTTAGAGACATTGGCACAGTACAAAAATAGTTTCTTTATTGACAAGTCTTGAATAAAAACACGATTAAAACCGATATTGACACAGTAGCTTGTAAAATCATAAATTGTGCCCAAGGGCCAGAGCTCAGTCTATCGAATTCCACCCAGCCACTTGCCAAAGGAGATCAATGTTTTAATCAAAAGGCAGTTGTCACATAGTTTTTGGTCAAAAAGCCGCCACAGCAAAACAAACTCAGCCACGCACCTGCGTCTGGTTCTCGCAGCTTTTCCAGTCTCTACACTCACTTATGCAGCTTTGGCATTATAGCCAAACAACACTTTAAGTAAAGCAATATCTAACCCGATTAGTATTTCGAGTGCCCTCGACAGGCCTGGAAAGTGACGGAAGCGAGTTCACGACGCAGCAGCCGATCAAGTGATGCATTCCAGGTAGCAACTGTTATCGGCCTCATCCGGAACGGCGACGAGTCTGCATACAGACAGGAGGTGGAGCGGCTGGCTTTATGGTGCAGATACAACAACCTGGAGCTGAACACGCTCAAAACAGTTGAGATGATAGTGGACTTTAGAAGAAACCCCCTGCACTCCCCCCACTCACCATCATGAACAGCACTGTGGCTGCAGTAGAGTCATTCAGGTTCCTGGGCACCACCATCTCTCAGGATCTGAAGTGGGACATTCACATAGACTCTATTGTGAAGAAAGCCCAGCAGAGACAGTACTTCCTTCGTCAGCTGAGGAAGTTCAACCTGCCATCGGAGCTGCTCGTACAGTTCTACTCAGCTGTCATCCAATCCATCCTCTGCACTTCAATCACCGTCTGGTTCAGCTCAGCTGCCAAACTGACCTCCGTAGACTACAGCGAATAGTCCGGACTGCTGAACGAATCACTGGCACTACCCTTCCTACACTTCAAGAACTGTACTCTTCCAGAGTGAGCAAAAGGGCTCGCAAAATCACTCTGGACGCCTCGCACCCAGCACATTACCTGTTCGAACTGTTACCGTCTGGGCGGCGCTACAGAGCACCAAGCACAAAAACAGCCAGACACAGGAAAAGTTTCTTTCCTCAGGCCATCTACCTCATGAACAGTTAAATATTCCCCTACTGGGCAATAAACGTGCAATACTTTCTCATACGCACTTGTACACAGCACCTTATAACAACATACAATGCAATACTTTCTCTATTCGCATTGGTACACAGCACCTTGTAACCTGTATATTTACAACATATCTGTACATACAATTCAACATTCAGATATTTTTTACTTACTGCATCTCTGTTTAATGTCTAATGTTTATCGCCTTTTTCTTTTTTCATATTTAATATTGTGTTGTCACTAGGGTTGGGCCGATAGACGATGTCATCGTCCATCGCCGATGGCTGATAAACTTCACGATGCTTAGCCGGCATCGTGATCCATCGCCCCGCCCCACATAATTATTGATATATAACTTATTATTTGCATGTCATCTTGATAGCAATAACGGTCTTTTCATGAGCTGTGTTATATTATAGCTGCTGTTTGCACGGATGACAGCATCGTGAGGTTTAAATACATCGTGAGGATTATACAGCACCTCTCGCGCTTAAAATGTGTAGATTCAGTGGCAAATGCTGTTACCTGTAAACCCCGTCCCACAGACTTTACAGTGAATGGCTTTAGTTATTTTCATAGCGGACTTGAAGCCACTGGACGTCTTTTATCCACTCTTGGAAAAGTGTAAATGGTGGATTAACATTCAGCACATGATCACTAATAGGATGTGCCATTATTTAACTTTAGGTGGTTTCTAAAACTAAATCTGTCAGTGTTATTTTCATTCTCTCATCTTTAGCGCTTCACATTTCCGCGGCTGTTGCTCCTGTCATGTGAAGGCAGAAGGCGTTGACTGAGTGATTAGGGTTGCCACCCGTCCTTTAAAATACGGAATCGTCCCGTATTTGAGAATGAAATTGCGCGTCCCGTTTTGAATCAATACGGGACGGGTTTTGTCCCGTATTTTTTTATCATTTTTTAGCTTTTCATGCAAATTATTCCACACGCATTTTATGAAGGTGCCTCATTTCCTACTTTTGATTGGGTAATACTTAATGTCATCGTTAGTTTGATTGGTCTTTGTCCAGTGTGGAGGGCGTGTCTTTTAAGCAGAGTCTGTCGAGTCTTGACAGAGAGTAGTCTAATGGCAGATGCTTCTCCAGGTAACCCCTCGCGTCTTAAAGTGTCAGTGTTTAAACGCAGGCGGCTGCAATAGTACCACAGAGAGTGGGAGTAAACAAATACCTGGCTGCAGAGTGGCAGAAATTGTTATCAATCCAACTGCACGACTTGTCGGAGAGCGTTCTGTGTGGCTCATGCGGGACGTGCGACAACATGCGGAGAGCAGCATTCTCGCAATGACAGCGCTCACAAAAATCAATGCACAGACAGACAGTTCTTCATACCCCAAATCTCTCCTGAAGCAGACAGGGTAATGACAGTGACCCAGTCTGTAAAAATCTAGCTGGAGTCATTTTTTTTGTTTGTTTCTACATAAAAAAAGAACAGTCTGTAAAAATAATAAAAATATTAATATTAACTGAGTAAAACCATATCAACAACTGAAATCACAGTCAAATGAATGGCTACAATCAAACTTTCTCTCAGAATTAGATTTGGCCTGGTTTTCACACACTGGGTCACAAAGTGTAATTTGTATAAATTCTGTAAATACAGTGTAAGTGGATCACGGTCCAATGTAATATTATGATTTGTTAAGATTAAGTCAGGCACATAGGCATTAATTTATTACATGAAACGTTACATTTAATAAATTAATAAACAGCGTAATGCCCATGTAAAGAAAATAAACTAGAAAAATTGCAACTTTCCATATTTTTAAATAGGCTATTTTTACTTTACTAGCTAATGTTTGTAGCTAGTTTAAGCACGTGCTGTTTCCATGTTTGGATGGTGTTGCTGCAAATAATGACAAATATTTTAGCCAAAATCTGTTATCAATACCACCCTTTAAAATTAGGTTGATTAGTATTTTCTCCTGTTCTCTAGGTTACAGCAGCTGAGTTAACACAGGTGTACCACACTATTAAACACAACATCAGCTATAACAGTGCTGCAGAGCTGTAAAACAGAAAGACTGACTGCATCTGATCTGTTTACACAGATTTCAATTAAAGAATTTATTTTGATGTCCAAGTGTTCATACTTTCCTGAAAACATATTTTAAGTTGCGATTTACCATCACTGGCATGCTATTGGGCCTGTGATTGGGGATGTGGCCCCCGCTGCAGTATGCGTCCCTTATTTTTTTGTATTAAAAGTGGTAACCCTATGAGTGATTGACAGCTGATATTAACCAATCCATTCGCGTTCAGTTCTAGCGCAGTGGGCCAATAGGAAGAGCACAAGGGCGGGGCAAGCATTGTAGCCTTTTGTACTTCAGCAAGTTCACAAGCCATTATGACACATCACTCCGCCTGATCATGCCAGAGTCCCGCGGAAAAAAAGTGATTGACAGGTGGTAATTTGTGTATAACTTTATTTATTTATGGTTTGGTCATGGGTAAAGCAAAGACCATGTGGGTCAGGTAGTGAAAACGATACGCTACAATTATTAAATTCGTTATGAATTAATTGATATTTAACAACAAAGACCCCCACCCCGCCTACGACGACGATACCATCGTCCATCGCCGATGTTCACATTCGACATCGTACGATGCCAAATTTGTCAACATCGCCCAACCCTAGCTGTCACTTGTCACTTTATGTACACTGGAAGCTTCTGTAGCCAAAGCAAATTCCTTGTGTGTGTGAAGCACACTTGGCAATAAAACTGATTCTGATTCTGATTCAAATGTTTTCCCGTTTTTATAGACTAAATGATGTTTAGTGATAGGGCAGAAACAAAGACCCAGTAATCCGTGACACAAAGAAACTAATTACCTCTCCTGCCACACGTGGATGTTAGTTTTAGACAATAATGTAATAAAGAAGCACTACACAACCTGTCATTTTGGCAGACTGACTTCAATATAAGATGACCTTAGACAAAGACTATAGAATAAACAAGACATGTCACTCGTATAGTTTTAAGTGATGAAAAGTGTAACAGTCAATATCGTAAATGAAGCCCCGCCTACTAGTACAGGAGCCAATCATTGATCGCTATAGACTGGCGTTTCTCCGGGAGAAAGCTCGAATCAGACGTGTGCTTTTATGACAGTTTGGTGGTCAACAAATGCACTGGAATCTCAGCAAATACTTGCTTCACAGACATAAGAAATATATCAACATAAAGCTTGAAAGCTGTACTTTACAATGAACCAAATGCACTTGATAACAAAAGTTTTCTGGTGTTTAATCTGTATGAAATGAATGAGAGGTGCAGTCAGTCCTGTCAAATGCACATCATATGACAGCAGCTACTCAAACGCCCACAAACTTGTACAGAAAGAGTCGCTGTCATTTCTGCAGGAGATTCGCCATCAAGACCAAGTTGTGAATTACTTCAGAAGAGCAGCGCGATCAGGCGAAGCATTATTCAGAGGACGATAATGTGTAGAACGGCCATAATTAAGGTTGGTGTCGTTATTTCATTCCTTTCGAGTCCACATGCGGGCAACCTAAAAATAAGTAGATTTTGTTTGATTTTATTTATGGTTCCAAATACGTAATGCAATGAGGCATTTCAAAAATGGCCGCCGAGTGAAATGACTTGCCTTAAATCAGGGGTGTCCAAACTCGGTCCTGGAGGGCCGGTGTCCTACATAGTTTAGTTCCAACCTCAATTAAACACACCTGAACCAGCTAATCAAGGTCTTTCTAGGTATACTAGAAACTTCCAGGCAGGTGTGTTGAAGCAAGGTGGAGCTAAACTATGCAGGACACCGGCCCTCCAGTACCGAGTTTGGACAACCCTGCCCTAAAGGGACTTTGCCTTAGACTAATAAGAAGGTTTTAAGTTCTAAATCTCGCATGATGTTTTTTTTTTTTTTTTTTTTTTTTTTTGCAGTACAATGAACAGAAAACAGCGAATTTAGATTTCTCTGTTCATGAGCTCTTTAATTGAAACACCAACCTGGCAGAGGTTCTTCTTGACAGGTAAGCTAAACTTACACAGCTCTTTACTGTCAAGCCTGAGATAATACTGTAAGGATAATAATCTTAGGAAAGGGCACTGTGAGTATAAGGGGTGTCTGAAAAAGTTGTCTGATAATAAACTTCACCTTCACAGTTTTTAGTTCTTCCTTCTCTTGATTTTATTCGAATCAATTGTAAATAATTGTTTTCATCTTTCTCTTTATAATTAGTAAAGCCATCTCAGGCATTGAAATAAAAACAAGCAACACCACCACCATCTGTCACTGGATCTGTACTTGTATGAAGGACCCTGCTTTGATGACTGGTAAACTGCCAACTCCAGCTTACCCAGAGGAGACTACAGCAGGGCCTTGAGGATTTAGACAGGACTCCGTTTGAGCTCTTGCCAAATCCAATCTCATCATTTCCTGGTTCTTTCTATAGAAGAGCTCCATATGAGCTGTGTTTGCAAACGAGGGAGAGACTGTCCTAATTCAAACACGGAGGTTATGCTGCGGTGTGTGGATATTAACCTCGCTAAGTGGATTTAGGGCAGTTTTTATTACAGACCATGCTCAGAAATCTCCTTCTGTTGAGCAGAGAGGAACCTGTAGGGAACATTTCTGCATAAGCTTTTCAGAGGAAGGACGTACAGTGAAACTGATTGAAATAACAGCATTGATTTAGATGTCTGTTCATTAAAAATAAATAAATGAATTGTCAAGAAGCTTATTTTCGCTCCCCAAAAGAATGACAATAATTAATGCAAATAAGGACATATTCTTTGTAGGCATAAATGAGTAATGCTGGCAAGACAAAGGAAAGTCATAAATTGTGGGATGGATGGAATGATGGACAGGTGGTGAGATTTATGGAGAATTTCATTTGTAACCATGGAAACTCCAGGGAAAAGTCAGTGCTGTCCTTGGTCAAGGATGACTCACAAACTTCCAGGATTGTTTATCAGAGCATCAGAACAAAAATGAAAGATGTTAAATAAATCTGGACCAACTTCAGATAACATACAAGATAACATATAACAGAAAAAAACTACTTAAATTGTCAAAATCATACAGTATTTTCATGTACACTATGTATATGAATCATATCAATTTATTGTATATAAATAGGGCAGTGCGGTGGCGCAGTGTGTAGCGCTGTCACCTCACAGCAAGAAGGTTCGAGCCCCGGCTGGGTCAGTTGGAATTTCTGTATGGAGTTTGACTGTTCTCCTGTATTGGCGTGGGTTTCTTCCGGGTGCTCCCGTTTCCCCCACAAGTTTAAAGACATGCGGTATAGGTGAATTGGGTAAGCTAAATTGTCCATAGCGTATGTGTGTGAATGAGAGTGTATGGGTGTTTCCCATTGATGGGGCGCAGCTGAAAGGGCATCCGCTGCGTAAAACATATGCTGGATAAGTTGGCGGTTCATTCCGCTGTGGCAACCCCTGATTAATAAAGGGACTAAGCCGAAAAGAAAATAAATGAATGAATGTATGTAAACATATTGTTGAAAAGTATATGCACATATTTCTTTTTAAGGGTGCTTTCACACTTGGTTCAATTGCCTGGAGCGTACCCAAGTTTGATTGTCCACCCGTGGCACCTTCTCGGTTGGTTTGTGTTCACACTGTCTTTTTTCCTTCTGAACCCCGATACGCTTGCATCATAGAGCTGCTGTTTTGTGTACGGCTGTTGCTAGGTAACGGACACTAAAGCGGAGTGCTAAAATGGAAAGACGTCCGCACATCGCAGTTGTTCTCCTTTTACTGAATCTGTTGATCTTGGACATACATAAAGTGACTCGCGTCCATCTGCTGCAAAAATATTATGAAAGTTCAGAAAATAACACGATGTCTGCAGAAGCTGTTTTTGGAGAAGACAAGCAGACAATATCACTGTGCTTGCCCTGGCTCAGTCCAGCATGTCACCACGGTACAGTACGTGATACATAGACACACACACACACACACGAAAGTACAAAAACCTTTATAGTTTGTTGTACAGTTGGTGGTTCGCATGAACCGTACCCCAGACCATCTCTTTCAGGCGGACTCGAGTACGGTTCACGGGTGCGCACCCGAGTTCAGAAGACACGTTCATACTAGCTAAACGTACCGCACTCTGACATCAAATGAACTGGGGTGAGGACCAAAAGTGCTAGTGTGAAGCACCCTAATACTGAATGCAGGTATTCTTTTATTTCAGTGATTAGTTTTACATTATTGACATAATTCGTCAAAATCTTATAGTTACATAATCCTACTATGAGAGTGAAAGATGACAATGTGTTTTGAAGAAAGTGCTAATGAAAAATGGCAAAGAACAGGATTGATGGAACATTGATTAACATACATGTCTGTCTTCAACACAAATTAAGCTCAGTCAATGGCACGTAGATGTCATGATGACATTAAAAACACATAAAAATTCTAAATCGATTTGATGTCAGTTGTCTACCTTGATGTCAAAATGACATCAAATTGACTTCTAACATTGCCGTGATGTAGAAAACATGTGGTTTGGACATCAAGGTAGTTCACAATACAAAATCTAGTGTAAATTTGGGGGGTTTGGAATTTAAATTGATGGATTTAACTGTACTTACATTATTATACTTGTCATTACTTTAAATTATATTAAAATATTTGTCAATTTCTTGTCAATACGTGTCATTATTTTGGTGGTCAAAATGGCATCAATGTGTGGATTTGAAATGGATGCCAAGATTTTCACATCAAATCTATTTGCATTTTTGACATGATAGTTGATGCCAATTTTATGTCATTTTGAGGGTAGATGGTTGACCACTGGGTTGATAAAACAATTTCTATTTTGGCTTTAAAAATTGAAAAATAAATCTGTTAGAATCCATTAAAAATATTTGAACAACCATATGCTGTCCACCACACATGCAGTCTCTGACACATCTGTGCAGCTCACACAGAGACAACTGACAAAGCAGCAATGTGAATGGCATGTAGCCTGAGGATTGTTCAGTGTGTGGACATCAGCAGACCCTCAGAGCCAGTGACGCATCCCTGATTGAGCTAGACAGCATTACTACTAAGGGGATCTTCTCCAGCATACTAGGCTCTTTCTAATTAAAACTAACATGACATTTTACCACAGAACTGGTCAATACTCTCTAAACCATGTGCAAATTCAATAAGGTTGGTAAAACATTTCTTTGAGATAATAATCACTTAATTACCTGGGCTGTAAACAAGTCTGTCTCGTTTAAAAAGTCACACCTTCTCCTCAGTGGGGATTTTAGATATCTTACAGCAATTAATAACCTCTCTTGGGGATTGCTTTCAGCTCTTTTGATAAATCCTCTTTGGAAAGAAGGTAGGAAGTGAATAAATTGCTGGAGGGTCTGTACTATCAGGCTGTGGAAACTGAGGAAGTACAACTTCAAACTTCTGCTTGCATAATGTATGGTGGGAAAATAATTACTCTAGGATTTCCCTTTTTTATAAAAAAAAAGTTTGAAGAGAGTTTTAATTTATCCCAACACTCCAAAACTCATAATAACCTTCTTGAATATAAATATAAATGTTTCTGTTTGTGGGCTCTATTGCTATAGACACTGAGGGGGGTAGTGGGGCCACCGCAGATCATTTGAAAATACTCCACAATATTTCCTCTTTACGTTTAGTTTTGGTATAATCAGTGGTCTAACAATGCTGTAGTGTCAAGATGAGTGGGTCAATCAAATCAAACAAGATGAGGCTTTACTGTCACTGAAACCAAAGATGAATGCTTTAGCTTTTAATGGTGAAAAAATATGAGATCAGAGTCAAGTACCAATTATCAAACAAACATTTTTCACAACTTAAAGGAAATGTAAAATTACCTTTGATTCAAAAAATACCTGATATTCATTTCATATGTATCATACTGTATGCATTCATTATGTAATAATTTACATAATTCTTAAAGGGCCATGAAACCCCTGTCTCAGCAGGGTGTTTTCACACCTCTAGTTTGGAAAAAGTCAGGAAAGTGGACGTGTCCAGCTCTGTTTAGGTGGGAGTGTCGGGGGAGGGAAAGAGGGAAGGATTTGCAAATATGGGAGTTTCTGTTTGGGCACACAGACGCAGGGGAGAAAGACAGTGACTGTTTACATGGACATCAGTAATCGAATTATTTGCCAAATTATTAATTTGTCTACTTTAACTGCAGTTTGGCACTTTCACTTTTAATTCAGGATCATTTCTTGCATGTCGCCCGTGACAAACGAGATATTGAAAGCGAGGAACTGCTGGAAGAGTTTTAATAGTATGTTTGATACCGCACGGCGAATAGGAGAAAAAAATCCTCCGCATTTCTCGGTAATTTAGATGCACTCGGTAGGTAGCGTCAGAAAGCCCTGTGTGTATAGACTATCCCATGGTTTCCGCTACATTCATTCTTCCATGGCGGGGCGCCACACCAAAATTCATCCCGCCACGGCTATATTACAGCTTCCCATACAAAACATTTAGTCATTGTAGTTGTTGTTTTTAATAGTGGGTTATAATCGCACCAAAACGTATTAAAAGAATTATAACAGTGCAAGCTTTTCTGTAACCGTAGTAGTGCTGTGCGTCATTTGTTTAACCCTTTACGGTGACATGCTGACTGACTGACAGGTGCGCGCGTGAGACGTGAGACCAGCAAACACGGCGTAGCTTTCAGTTAAGATGAACACAGTTTCCATAATTATACTGTATAGATAAAGGTCTATGGTTCTGCTTACAATGACTTTATCTGGCTAGAATTTATAGCGGTTTCACTTTACTTCAGGACTGTTCAGCTACTTCAGCTGTTTCACTTTACTTCAGGACGCATTAATGTCGCTCTGTAGATCTACCGGAGACATTCATAAATATTCCTAGCAAATCTAATAAATGTTGGAGATGTACTCGTCACATAAACGCACTAAATCGCACTTGAGCAGCATATATTTCAGGGTGTGAAGTTGTGCACGAACAGAGGAAATCAGCGCGCAAGCAGAGATTCGCATGCTCGTATTACATAAATGCACTCACAACATGTGTCATTGAAATAACACCCATAGGTAGTTGGTACATTCGTGTAAAAGTCCTGCCGCCACAGCTAGAAAAAAATCTAGAGGAAACACTGCTATCCTGTCACAAAATGCAGCGGAAATCCTACACAACAGTAAAAGTTTGATTGTGTTTACATGTTTACACTCGGAGAGCAGCATTTACAGTGGATCTTTCAGTCTATAATACTGTACTATAAGATTGCAGTGATATTAACATACTGTAAACTTAGTAACTAAATCATTTTGACTATGGTCTGCCTTTAAAAACTCATAGAGCACTGCTAACAATACAAAGTAACTTTGCCATCTGAATGAAAAAACAAAGGGCACTGCTCTCACACACACTTACCAAATCTGTAGAGACAGGACAATCAAACTGAAACTGTGTCTTTTTTTAAAAGGAGACGAGCACTCGGGTAAAAATGTTCCTTACAAACGCATTTCTGTTGCGTGTCGCGTGCACTGTAATCCACATGAGTCCAGCTGCGCTCTCATAGCGGGGAAATGACAACAAAACCTTCGTTGCAGCACATTAATAACCGCAGCACACTAATAAATGCAACACTGACGACCCGTGTCTCCAAATTCTCGTTCTTTCACTTGTTTTGGCAACACAACGTGGCGTCTCTCTGTCGTCTGAACACTGTAACAGGTAAAACAGTCTCCGAAGCTATCATGCATATTAATGAAGTTGCACCGCATGTTTTGTGACCCTTTAACTGAATGTAATGAGACTAGAAACAACCATAGCCATTTTATCTACTTTTTACATTTACCGTTGTATTAAACAAACATTCACTCTTATTGTTAAGTTTTTGAAAAAAAATGAGGCAAATGACAAACTCAAAGTGTGTTCTTGTCTCATTCCTGAATGAACCACTGTTTTTGTTTTGATTGTTTTGTTAATGTCTGTCTGAACTTCTTCATAAAGGCAAGGCATGTTTGTTTATACAGCACATTTCATATGGTAATTCAAAGTGATTTACATTAGTAAGAAGAATAAAAAACACAGAAGTATAAGAAATAAAAATATACAAATATTTAATATAATATTTAATATTAAAATAATAATGTTTAAAAACAGATTTAAAAAAACCTGCCAGAAATATTCTGATGAGCTTTGTTTTGTAAATGTCACGGTCATCAGCGATCCAGCCTGTGCAGTTCACTGAACTACAAATCTGACACTTTAATGAACTACAAATCCTGTCATGCACCACACACTCACACCTGTTCCAGTTTTCCACTGATTGCTAAAACACACAGCTGAAGCTGTTCAGAACTGATTATATAGACTTAAAAAGCAGCAGACACACGCACACCAGATGCTAAGTCTTGTTAAACTCTACTGTGAACATTACGATGTCTTGTCTTACTGTGTTTGATCCTCGCTTTGTTTTATTGTTTAATTCTGTCTGCTGCCTGCCTTTTGACCATCCACCTGTTCACTGACCACGACTCTGGATTTCCTGTATTCATCTGTTTGCCCCTGTGTTGACCGTTGCTTGCCTGACCATTCTCTCAATAAGCCTGCATTTAAATCGCCGACTCAGTTGTCAGCTTTCAATCACATTACAATAAGGCTGGTGAGGAATCAGTCAATAAAGACAGTCTCTTGTTATGTTTTCATCCAAAAATGCAAATTAACTTTATGCGCAAAACTGGATCATCGCATAAAAGACGTGCGAATAAAGCAGTGTTTCCATCCAACGAGTCAAAGCAAACAAAATAATCACTTCCTGATTAACTGGCACCAAATATCAGCAGTAAAAATGGAACTTGCTGCATTAGGAGAAGCTGTGTGAATCTTTTCTTCATTTAATAAATGACCTGCGCCTCAGAAGGCAATCCTGACACACAGTAAACGAGCGCTGGCGTTTGAAGGCATGAGACGCAGAGCACAGACACTCTTAATTCTGAGGTCATTAATAATATAATAACACTAATACTGAAACGGTTGAGGTGATTTAGAATGACCAAAACAACATTTCAGATGTTTTACAATGTGCTCAGCCTGCTGGTTTGTCCATTCACACACATTTTTATCCTACTCAGTTATGCATATATGTTTTTTATGCTTTTCAAAATTTATGCGCATCTTGGCGTTTCCATCAACCATTTTTTTATGCGCATATCCAAAATGCGCATAAAAATAGGTGGATGGAAACATAGCTACTGTTGGCCAGCTAGAAACATCTCTGCAACCTTCAGAAAAATGTCATGCGCATACTGGCAATCTATCAGGAACAAACACAATTCCTTATGAAACCCTGCTTTTAAATTGCTTAAAAAACATCAAAATGAAATGGCCCTTTAAGAGAATTTAATAAAGACCCCAAATTCACCATGAAAACTGAAAAAGTGTGTTTCTCTCTTCAGCTTGCTGTTAAAACTGCTCAGTTTAAATGGGCAAAAACAAATTGTCGACAAGAAGGTAAACGCTTCTGACATGCGCTGGCACAAATTGAATTTTTTTTCTTCTCTGTGTTCCCTCCGTTTAATAATTCCTTCTCTTGGCTTGGGGAAACTCCATTTCTGACCCCAGACAAGAGCTGTGATAAAGCAATTAAGTGAATTCTGTGTGGGTGGCTCAGGTTGACAGGCCCAGTCTGGGAAATGGCAGACCCACCGAACTGCCAGAAGAGAAGCCTGCTGTCAGCCTGCCTCAGACTGACACACTCCTTCACATGAGAAGAAATCCATTTGTCTGATGGCTGTGAGTCAGTCATTGAGACAGACAGGTATGTACTTAATAGACAGCATAGATTACATTTTAATAAGATTTTCTACCTTTGGAATAAATCACCAATCTGTGGTGTTGGCATTTCTCCTTGAGCAGCTGTTTGACTGGATTGCAATATCTGATAAAACAGATCTTTTTTTCCTTCAAATTATTATAATTGTTTTATCCTGAATGTAATATGTCAGACAGATTCAGTAAAAACAGAAATCAACTGAAAAATGATGGAAAACATGCTATATTGATCAATTCATTGTCAAGGTATCCATAATCCTGCACCAGGCCGTATCCTGAGCTGATGCTGTGGTGGTCATGGAGGAGTGGAGAGCGTGAGACTGATTCCCGAAAGACCACAGTGACAGACGAGTCTCCACATTAATCCTTTGGGCCAGCCCGAACACAACTTTGCACTGAAGGGTATGGACATACCGCATATTACATAAAGGCACATTCGAGTTTAGATAAATATATATAGTAGTATAAATCGGTGCTCACGCTCATCAATGTAATCCTGTTCTGTGAAAAGTTTCCAAAAAAAGCAACAAATATAATCTTCATGGAAACCACAGAGCCTTTCATAATGACCCATATTGCATTCAATCACTTTGCATGCTTTTATCTTGGGATTAATTCATACATCTCTGTAATATTAAGCATTAATATTACCAAATGATATTACTTTTATTAAATTCAGAACATTTTAATAATCTTCAGTGCCTAAAGATGGCATGCAATTTGTCATACTATTTTCATGCTGGGGAGACAAACTCATAAACACACTGGTGAAATCACAGAAATCACATTTTCTTAATATCTTTAGTCTGAAAAACATTACAATCATTTTTTTTTGAACGCTTAACTTTTTATAATTTTTGAAGAAACGACCCTTCTAAAATACTAAAAATGTATTGCAGTACTATAAGAAATATCACCATCACATCCTAATATTACGACACTGTAGACATCTGTTTTAATGTGTACCACATTATTTTTAATGTCCAACCAGATGCAACCTTACAGTTTCCAGAGACCTATCGGAGCACAAAGATGATTTTCTGCCCCACCACTCAAACCAAACAGCCCATCAGTGACGGACGGGACAATAAATAAATAAACAAACAGCAGAATTTCAGATTGGGCACAGAACAGAGTGAGCCGTCTTTCTTCCTCTTCAATGATCCCGGCAGCAGCTTCCTCGGGACACACCAGTGTTGGATCCTTTTAAGCCGAGAGAGCTGCTGGCTCAGCATCCAGACCCGAATCCAAGCAAAGTGCTTTCTAAAAGGCCCTCAGAGTCTGTGATCGTCCACACATCCTCAGGGGCCTCCATGCTAATGCAGATGCAGAGTGGGTGAAGCAGCTGTGAGCGAGAGTGCTTTCTGATGAACAAACACCCGAAGGTGTTTATCTTCAGCGAGCTCCATCTGCCAGAAACTGCCTAGATCTCATTCAGGACACCTTGGAGTCTTCCGTGAGGCTATTCAGAACAAGTACAAAGGTGATAATGAGTCATTTAAGGCCTCCGGTGATTTGCACTTCTGAAGATGTTCATTTTGTGTGCAAATTAATGATGCATGTATTCAAAACATGTAATGAGCAACTTTTTCCTTCTTGTTTTGTTGACCTCTGCCACGAATGAAGCGAAGCATTGGGAATTGCACACTGGATCGTGTTTGCGGTAAAGAGATTATTTGCAACAGACTTTATAACATGATTACCGACAATGCAAATGGACACTACTTTTGGATATGTTCAAAAGTGAGTGTTTTTATGCTGAACCTTCCATTTCCACATGTCAATGCACATAAAACTGAGATCAATGATCATTTGAGACAGCTTAGAACAAATATGCATACATTACCACAATGATGACAAACCATATGCGACATATTTGGAGGGAAAGTTGAAAGAAAACAAAGATTGATGGCCGCATCAGCGCTGGAATGATTACTGTGATTGACAGTTATCTAATTATCATAGTTTAATCCAGACTGATATACTGGTGGCGTGTAGATTATTCTCTAAACAGAGGAATCATATCAGCCTGGCAAGTCATTAATAAATATGAGTGAACGGAAAAACAAAATGAATATTAATTGAAGCCTTAAATAAATGCACATTCAGATTCATTCCCAGTAGCATCTCACACTGTGATTTAGGAAAATGAAATTTAGCAGCAATAGTTTGTTGTGTGTGTTTGGCTAAGGAATTAGAATATACCCCAGTGAATTGTCTCATGTTTCCCTGCAGATATTTGTGACAATAACAAAAATCACATTGAAAGAGAGATAAATTCTTAGGTAGTGTTTGCAAATCTCTAAATGCAAGCAGTATAATTAGTGTCAAACAATAGATTCAGAGATAAAGGGATGTGACATAGCACATATTGTTGTTGGTGAAAGGTTTTTCACACAGAATACAATTTGAAAAGATAAATAAAGTTTACGACATGCAAGGTAAACATCCTTTAACCCACAGTGCATCCGGAAAGTATTCAAAGCGTTTCACTTTTTCCACATTTTTTTATGTTACAGACTTATTCCAAAACTGATTAAATTCATTTTTTTCCTCAACATTCTACACACAATACCACATAATGACAATGTGAAAAAAACATTTAAATTGCTGCAAATGTATTAAAAATAAAAAACCTGAAAAATCACACGTACATAAGTATTCACAGCCTTTACTCAATACAGTACTGATGCACCTTTGGCAGCAATTACAGCTTCAAGTCTTTTTGAATATGATGCCACAAGCTTGGCACACCTGTCTTTGGGAATTTTTGCCCATTCCTCTTTGCAGTACCTCTCAAGCTCTATCAGGTTGGATGGGAAGCGATGGTGTACAGCCATTTTCAAATCTCTCCAGAGATGTTCAATACAATTTAGGTCTGGGCTCTGGCTGGGCCACTCAAGGACATTCACTGAGTTGTTGTGAAGCCACTCCATTGATATTTTGGCGGTGTGCTTTGGGTCATTGTCCTGCTGGAAGATGAATCGTCCCCCAGTCAAGAGAACTCTGAAGCAGGTTTTCATTCAGGATGTCTCTGTACATTGCTGCATTCATCTTTTCCTCTATCCTGACTAGTCTTCCAGTTCCTGCTGCTGAAAAACATCCCCACAGCATGCTGCTGCCACCACCATGCTTCACTGCAGGGATGGTATTAGCCGGGTTATGAGCGCTGCCTGGTTTTCTCCAAACGTAACGCCTGACATCCACTCCAAAGAGTTCAATTTTAGTCTCATTAGACCAGAGAATTTTGTTTCTTATGGTCTGAGAGTCCTTCAGATGCCTTTTGGCAAATTCCAGGCGAGGAGTGGCTTCCGTCTGGCCGCTCTACCATACAGGTCTGATTGGTGGACTGCTGCACAGATGGTTGTCCTTATGTAAGGTTCTCCTCTCTCCACAGAAGAACACTGGAGCTCAGACAGAGTGATCATCGGGTTATTGATCATCTCCCTGACTAGATGGCCAGTCAGCTCTAGGAAGAGTCCTGGTGGTTCTAAACATCTTCCACTTATGGATGATTGAGGCCACTGTGCTCATTGGAACTTTCAGAGCAGCAGAATTTTTTCTGTAACCTTCTCCAGCCTTCTGCCTCAAGACAATCCTGTCTCGGAGGTCTACAGACAATTCCTTTGTCTTCATGCTTTGGTTTGTGCTTTGACATGCACTGTCAACCCTGGGGTCTTATATAGACAGGTGTATGCCTTTTCAAATCATGTCCAATCAACTGAATTTACCACAGGTGAACTCCAATTAAGCTGCTGAAACATCTCAAGAATGATCAGTGGAAACAGAATGTACCTGAGCTTAATTTAGAGGAAAGGCTGTGAATACTTATGTACATGTGATTTTTCAGGTTTTTTTTTTTTTAATAAATTTGCAACAATTTCAAAACATATTTTTTTTACATTTTCATTATGGGGTATTGTGTGTAGAATTTTGGGGAAATAAATTAATTGAATCCATTTTGGAATAGGCTGTAACATAAAAAAATGTGGAAAAAGTGAAGCGCTATTAATACTTTCCGGATGCACTGTAAATGCCATATATTTATTTATGTTTTAATCACAAGACACTGCAAAAGACGTAATGTGCTATCAGTGGTTGAAAATTATATATCAAGCATATTTACACAGAAAAATATCACCAAGATAGAATGCAGAAACCTGTAAAGAACATATTAGGTGATTTTGTAATTTGTTTTATATGTTGCCTTCAGCTCATGGGCATGAAACTCTAACATTTCCTAAAAAAAAATCTACCTTAAAATACACAAAAAAAATAATTCACCATTTAGGTTCCTTAAGGGTAAAAATGCAAAATATAGAATATTACAATGGTGAAACATATTATCAATTTGTGAGTAAAAGTTTTCTATAGCATCAAGAAATATAACCTGAAAATGAATGGGTGTCTATGGACCCCTGCTGTATTATTATTATTCTCAAATGAATAATAATCTTCATTCTCATCATCTCATAAGGCTGAAAAATGTAAACAGGCCCTAATATCTAACCTGCATTATCAGTAACACCTCTAAAGCAGTGTGTCCTGATGCTCAGAATAATAATGATCGGATGCTCAACTGGAGTCTGTTGATATGATGCACCTGTAGCCAAAGCCAAGACCCGCTCGGCCGTTAAATGTTACAATATTCTGGTAATAGATGGCCTGCAGCTGGGAAGAACACCTGAATACCAATAGCCTGATTAGATGGATTGTGGCTAAACTGAAAACTTGATCCCCTGCTCTCCCTCTACCCTTCTGTCCTTTCAAATATCTGCTCTCTTTTTTCCCTGTTCTCTCTCTCTTTATGGCTCTATCTGAAATCGCCCCTATACACTCAAATAGTGCACTATTTGGAGAAGCCGTTTATAGTGATGTTCACTCAATCAATCCCACAATTCACCACAATAATGAGTGTACGAACGATGTACACTCATTGGCTAGAGAATACCCATATAATGCCGTTGTCACATTAGAGTTTGTGCGTATGAAATTCTGTTGTACGACACTGCAAAAAGGGGCGGGATTAAACAAGATAATTAGACATTAAAAAAGCAAGCTATTGGTCCATTTTTTAAATTTCTGCCCAGAGAGGTCATGTTTCGATCTTCAATTGGTCTCATGCAATCATGTGATGCGATTTTGCAGGTCTTGAACTTTCCAATGCAGCGAAATTTGTTGCCTGAGCTTGCGTTTCCGGTCTGACGCATTCGTGTGCATATAGTAAATAGAAGTCTATGGGGAGAAAAGTCTAGTGTGACCGCAGCTTTACACTGTACTCAATTCTTATACCTAATTCTCATGTCTGAACACAAGATGGCTTCCACACATTTCTAAATAAATTACTGAATTTAGGGCTGCACGATCGAAATTGCGATGTGTCAGAATTATTAGCCCCCTTTTGAATTTTGTTTTCTTTTTTAAATATTTCCCAAATGATGTTTAACAGAGCAAGGACAGTTTCACAGTATGTCTGATAATATTTTTTCTTCTGAAGAAAGTCTTTTTTGTTTTATTTCGGCTAGAATAAAAGCAGTTTTTAAAAGCAATTTTAAGGACAAAATTATTAGCACCTTTAAGCTAATTTTTTTTCGATAGTCTACAGAACAAACTATCATTATACAATAACTTGCCTAATTACCCTAACCTGCCTAGTTAACCGAATTAACCTAGTTAAGGCTTTAAATGTCACGTTAAGCTGTATAGAAGTGTCTTAAAAAATATCTAGTCAAATATTATTTACTGACATCATGGAAAAGATAAAATAAATCAGTTATTAGAGATGAGTTATTAAAACTATTATGATTAAAAATGTGTTGAGAAAATCTTCTCTCTGTTAAACAGAAATTGGGGAAAAAAATAAACAGGGGTGCTAATAATTCAGGGGGGCTAATAATTCTGACTTCAACTTTATATACAGTATATATATATATATATACAGTATATATATATATATATATATATATATATATATATATATATATATATATATATATATATATATATATATTTTTTTTTTTTTTTTTTTATTTAAAAGAAAAAAATCTATCATTTCTACATTTTCTATTTAGGGTTCTAAATTATTCTGATATAAATCAACTAATTCAGACATAGGGGTTCTTAAAAAACAAATTGCACAGCACATATTTCTTCATGTTCTTCATGCATGCAGTAGCCTAAATTAAATATTTATATTATATAATATATTTGCTATACTTGCTATTATTTTAATTATTGTAAGTTAATTGTTAGTAATTATTAGAACAAGTTGAGTTTAGCTTATCACAATTCATTTGTTTTATAACATGTTATTTTATAAACCACTCAGGGGTTTTAGCTGTTTTTTTTTCTTGTAAGTGTCGTTTCATTTACTGTACCAAATAAGCTCACCTTTGTCAGCATAAAAGCAGCATTTATTATTAATTTCATAGCATATTAGATCCTTGATTTGCCTTTATCCGTGACAGTTAAGTTGTATCTTAAGGAAACAACCCAAAAGAAACTATAAAAGATGTTTGTTCAGTGTTTTTATTATACTTATATGCTTATTTATAAGAGATAGGCATATGTTTTTATATTCTATGAAAATGTTTACAAAATTACCCAAAATATTATAATATTATTATTTAATTTTTGAGCAGTTCAAAATCCTGAATTTCTAAATATCGCAATATTGCAGGAAAAAAATATATCGCAATGTAATTTATTTTTTCCAATATTGTGCAGCCCTAATTTAATTGTTCAATTAAGTTTGTATAAATGACAGAAAACTAAATACATTGCTTAATTACTAATAGACAGCTATAATATATATATACAGAATATAATAAACAGACAATAAGACTGTTAAATAAATATCACAATATGTCTAACCAATAAGTTAAAAAACTAATTTGTCTGAGGCATTTATCAACCATTAAATTTAAAACAAAACGGCTTCTCTTTCAGTCTGCTGAGTGCTCGAATTCTCTCACGTGTTTTCATTCACTCCTTTAAGTGGACTATATTGGTAGACTATTGTAGACAATATTGAATGAGGGTATAGGGGTTGATTTCAGATAGATCCTATTTCTCTCTGTATCCACCCACCGTTTTGTCAATATGCAGGTTAAATAATAAAGTTGCATTACTTCCATTTATGCACAAATTAAATCAATATACTTATTGAGATCTTTACTTACTATAATATATTGTATTTATTCTGAGACAAATGTCTTGCAATTCTTTAATATGCTTTTTTTCTAACAATGCCTGAGAGTTTATATAAAATGTTTTGTCACATTTCATTTTAATATGCATTTAAGGCTATTAACAAACCATTAACTAAGACTTTGAGCTTAAACTACCCATTACCTGGTTAAAAATAGTTAGTAAGGTAGTAGTTGGGTTTAGATATTAGATAGGATGTAAAAAAGTTTCTATTTAAGTGCTAATAAACAGTTCCTATCTTAGCAATATGCAGGTAATAAGTCAGTAGTAAATGGTGTGAATTGTTATAGAGTGTTACCAAATTTAAATATGAATTTATATACGTACATCTTGTATATAGAGCATATTTTTATACAACTAACAATATTACATTTAAGTGAGTGTCTACTGTACACAATCTGCATGACAGTATGATAATATGATCATGTCATTCTTTATATTTTTTCCTAATGTTTTTTAAATACAGTACTTTCAGTCTACAGCATGATTACTGTAAAAGTACCTAATACAACTACAAAGAGTTCGAAATGTAAAGCTGTTAAAAATAAATAATACTAATAATGCTTGAAGTTGTAAGACTTTCGCAAAACCATGAGATGAGAGGCTTTTAGAGCTTTTTGTTTACCGAGCGTGTTTGCAGGTGCGGTTTGTTTAATTGACGCTGATGAACCTTGTGCAGATTTATGCCGATTGATCCCCAGTGAGAGGTTGTGATCAAAGTATCTTGGGTGCAAAGGGTCCATCAGGTGAACTCTACGAAAATGTTCAAAGGCCTCTTTGAAGTGGTTATTTTTTGCACTTCTGTTTGGAATGACACTACAACATGGCTGCCATGATTGTTCTCCTTTCAAAGTGCTCCGTGAAGGCATCATTTATGTCATCTGGATTGCAGCATTTCTCTCTCAGTCAGTTGCAGCTTGTTTGCTGAAAGGGTTTTAATCGCTTTGGTACATTATGTCTGTTTGTGCAACTGTTCTGAATTTAGCAGGTAAATGAGGTCTGAAGTTATTCAAGCTATTTACTGTATCATTGATATTATTGATTAAAGATTGTTCAATTCAAAGGCTTTCGCTCTGAATTTTTCCCAGCTTTCACATTTGCCTTGTCATCTTTGAGCAAACTTTTAATAGCCTGATTCAAAGCATCAAAGGGTTTTGTTAACTGAACTATAGATTCTGTGTTTCCAATTTTACCGAGCATACTTCTGTAAATCCAATTAATTTCTGTCACCAGTATGAGATTTTGCTTCTGTTTGCTCAAATGTAACCTTTTTTTAGTAGAATATACTGTAGACACAACACTTCTTTACTGCATAAACAGTAAATAAAATGCTGGGTTCCACACAATCGATTTGTGTTGGGTCAACATGAAGGTATTAAGTTAACTTATTGAACTTTAAGTAGGATTAAACATAAACCAATTTTGTTGTCACAAACAAAATCAAGATTCGTGTTGTTTCAGCTTATTTTAACTAAGTAGTTTGAACACCAGCAAACCTCATTGAGTGTACATTATTACAAACTGCTTTTAAAGTAAGCATTTGCTATTTTTGAGGGCAAAACAAGACGTTCCTTCACTGACCGCAATTCATATTTACCATTACTTTAGAACTAATATAGTAAGACAGTGATATTAACAAGACCAAATTCAATACACACTCCACTGATAACACAGTCTATAAACAGATAAATAGAAGCCATGTTAAGCACTGCAAGCAGTGAACATTTAGATAAACATCTAATATGGGTTGACAGATTAAGACAGCTTCATATTGTGGGTTTATCTTTCTTTCTTAAACTATATTTTGAATTTATGTTTCACTATTACTGCAATACTGTACATACACTAACCGGCCACTTTATTAGGTACACCTGTCCACCTGCTTGCTAACGCAAATTTCTAATCAGCCAATCACATGGCAGCAACTCAATGCATTTAGACATGTAGACATGGTGAAAAAGATCTGCAGTTCAAATCGAGCATCAGAATGGAAAAAAAGGTGATTTAAGTGTCTTTGAATGTGGCATGGTTGTTGGTGCCAGACGGGCTACCCTGGGATTTTACTACTGGGATTTTCACACACAACCATCTCTAGGGTTTACAGAGAATAGTCCAAAAAGAAGAAAATATTCAGTGAGTGGCAGTTCTGAGGGCTCAAATGTCTTGTTGATGTCAGAGAAGAATGTCCAGACTGGTTCAAGCTGATAGAAAGGGAACAGTAACTCAAATAACCACGTGTTACAACCAAGGTATGCAAAAGAGCATCTCTAAATTATTCTGATATAAATCAACTAATTCAGACATTAGGTTTCTTAAAAAAACGAATTGCACAGCACATATTGCTTCATGTTCTTTATACATGCAGTAGCCTAAATTATATATTTATATTATAAAATATATTTGCTATATTTGCTATTATTTTAATTATTGTAAGTTAATTGTTAGTAATTATTAGAACAAGTTGAGTTTAGCTTATCACAATTTATTTGTTTTATAACATGTTGTTTTATGAACCACTCAGGGGTTTTAGGGGTTACGTATTTTGTCACAATTCCTTAAGTGTCTTTTTATTCACCAAATAAGCTCGCTTAACACATCAAACCTTGAGGCGGATGGGCTACAGCAGCAGGAGAACACACCGGGTGCCACTCCTGTCAGTTAAGAACAGGAAACTTAGGCTACAATTGGCACAGGCTCACCAAAATTGGACAATAGAAGATTGGATAAACGTTGCCTGGTCTGATGAGTCTCGATTTCTGCTGTGACATTCGAATGGTAGGGTCAGAATTTGGCATCAGCAACATGAAAGCATGGATTCATCCTGTCTTGTATCAACTGTTCAGGCTGCTGGTGGTGGTGTAATGGTGTGGGGGGTATTTTATTGGCACATTTTGGGCCCATTAATACCAATTGAGCATCATGTCAACGCGTTCATCCCTTTATGACCACAGTGTATCCATCTTCTGATGGCTACTTCTAGCAGGATAATGCGCCATGTCATAAAGGGCGAATCATCTCAGACTGGTTTCTTGAACATGACAATGAGTTCACTGTACTCAAATGGCCTCCACAGTCACCAGAACTTAATCTAATAGAGCACCTTCAGGATCTGGTGGAAGGGGATATTCGCATCATGGATGTGCAGCCGACAAATCTGTGATGCTATTATGTCAATATGAACCAAAATCTCTGGAGGAATATTTCCAGTACCTTGTTGAATCTATGCCACAAAGGATTAAGGCAGTTCTGAAGGCAAAAGCGGGACCAACTCAGTACTAATAAGGTGTACCTAATAAAGTGGCCGGTGAGTGTACATTTCCATGTTTGCAATTCTGCCACAGACCTATATATGAAACACAAATGCACAAAATGTGTTTAACCACATGTAGAGTGATTATAAAAATTACCCCTTAATTATTTTTCAAATACTTACCAATTCATGTTTCTAGGAAATATTAATAGTATTTCATTCATTCATTCATTTTCTTTTCAGCTTAGTCCCTTTATTACCCTGGGGACCAACTCAGTACTAATAAGGTGTACCTAATAAAGTGGCCGGTGAGTGTACATTTCCATGTTTGCAATTCTGCCACAGACCTATATATGAAACACAAATACACAAAATGTGTTTAACCACATGTAGAGTGATTATAAAAATTACCCCTTAATTATTTTTCAAATACTTACCAATTCATGTTTCTAGGAAATATTAATAGTATTTCATTCATTCATTCATTCATTCATTCATTCATTTTCTTTTCAGCTTAGTCCCTTTATTACTCCGGGGTCGCCACAGCGGAATGAACTGCCAACTTATCCAGCATATGTTTTACGCAACTGATGCCCTTCCAGCTGCAACCCATCCCTGGGAAACCTCCATACACTCCAAACATTCACACACACACTCTACGGACAATTAAGTCAATTCACCTATAGCGCATGTCTTTTATTTGTGGGGGAAACCGGAGCACCCTGAGGAAACCCACGCCAACACGAGGAGAAAATGCAAACTCCACACAGAAATGCCAACTGACCCAGCCGAGGCTTGAATCAGCGACCTTCTTACTGTGAGGCGAACGTGCAGCCTTAACAGTATTTCCTCTAGTTTATTTAAAATTTTTTTTTATGATTTTAATATTATTGGTCCCCTCAAGATTTCAATTAACCAAACAAACCACTATTTTCCAATGAGCTGTCTAATTATCCCAACTTGATTAACTTACAGTGCAATTAAAGACTTAAGGTTAATACTAGTATCTTGCAAATCCTGTCATTGCAGCAAAGACAAACAGTTATTAGAAATTAATTATTTAAACTATTATGTAAAAATTTCACCAAAGGGCTAACCATTTTGCTTTCAACTGTTTTTTAGAGATGATCCAAATATTAGGACTGTTTATATTGACATGCAGGTTCATTGATCAAATCACAGATAGTCAGGAGAGAGGCATAAATCCACTGCATATGAAAGTGAAAGAAGACAAAAAAAAACTATACAAAAAGCAGCAACTTTCGTTTATGTGCTGCAAAGCCACAAATCTATAAAACACTGTGGAGTTTTGTTAGAATCAGGACTGTTAAAGCCAGGACACACCAAGCTGACACCAAAGAACTAGTGCCAATAAAACCAGAAGATGAAATGAACATAGACAAAGTGCAAACACACAGACACATTAATTACACACACACACAAACACTAATGTAATAAAGGAAGTAGTCGAAAGTGAACAAGCTTAAAATGTTTCAGACCCCATTCATATGAAGTCACGTTCACTTGTGACTGGATCTACAAAACCATTTTTTATGACAGATGTAAACAGGGTCTCTCTGACATATCCACCAGCATTGTTGTGTGCATCAGGCCTTCTTTTAGAGCTATAGAGTTTAAGTTTTAGAGTTTGATAGTTTTAGAGTTTTTTTAAACCACAGCCTGTAAACTAGCAAAATAATGAACACTGCATGAGAAATATGTAGAAAACCCTTGAACTGAAACTACAGTAGTCAACATTTGAAGTGAATCAAAGCCTTTCATCAAAGGTGTCCTAAAACTATTTTAAAAACATGCATTCTTGTCTCAAGACAATTTAAACATTTTTTTTTATTCATTTCAATTGTGGACTACCAGTTCAGTTAGGATTTCAAGATTCCATATGATTTGTCAGACAAGAGCATTTTAACAAACTACAAATAAAACAAACATTAACAAAGTAGTCCAAATAGTGTTTAGTTCATGTTACTGCTCTGCATTTTTTAATGAATTATGGCCATACTATTATAATTGTATCTCACAAAAAAAAACTACAGCTTAAAACGTGCATTGCAGTAATTGGCCCCAAGATGAGCTCTTATTTTTGTGACACTTGGCCGGACTATCTGCCCGACTGTCACTAGAAAAATATTGCTCTCATTTTAAGTAAGTTCAGGGAGAACATTGTTTGGCTTGGTAAATGTTTTATATTTTATGCTAATTGAAGCAATGGTGTTATCAGTTTGGGTGCTCTTTTGTGAAATGGGAACACGGTTTATATCTGTGCATGGCTGAACATGGCTAGATTTGTACAATAGAATATGTGGAGAGCATCTGAAGTGAATATCAGAATCAGGTCAGGTAAACAAACAGCTGCTCTCCGGTTATTTCGGTAAAGGCTTTGGTAAAGAAGAAGAGGAGCTAAACAAGTTTTCAGGGCAAATTGTACAGTGAAATGCATTGCATGCTTGCAGGTCGAAAAACATCCATGGATCATTGTCAACAAATCCTTGTGATACACTATTTGGCCAAAAGTTTGCTGACACCCGCTAATTAATTTATATGAAGGTCTCCAGTTCAGTCAGATCTGGGTTTTATTTAGGTATTTTAAGATCTTCTGCACCACACACGGTAAGTAATTTCGATTTAAAGATTTCTTTCTTCTATAGAACATAATGAAATAATGATTATTGTAGATTTTCATTTTACAATCCTGATTGGGTTTATTTTATATTCATATTTCTTCTCACACTTTTAAAAGACAAAAATATGTTTTCAAAAATACCTGTGTAAGTATGGACATGACCTTAGAAACTCAACTGAAAACTCAATAAATCTCTCAAAATCTCAGCTCATAGGGATCATTAAACAACTCCACAAGCAGAATCAGCAGCTTTACTTATTACTAAGCTGTCTGACTATTTCTGTCAGATGTCTACAAAAGTCTGTAGAGAGATTTACTGAAAATGCCTGTTTTGTTAGATGTCATCATTGTGGTATATATATATACTTTTGTGTTTTTACACTAGTATTTACTTTTTGACTCTGGATTCATTAATTTTCTTTTCGGCTTAGTCCCTTTATTAATCCAGGGTCGCTACAGCGGAATGAACCGCCAACTTATCCAGCATATGTTTTACGCAGTGGATGCCCTTCCAGCTGCAACACATTGCTGGGAAACATCCATACACACTCATTCACACACACATCTGTACAGCATCTCTATGGACTTGTGGGGGAAACCGGAGAACCCGAAATGCGGGGAGAACATGCAAACTCCACACAGAAATGGCAATTGACCCAGCCGAGGCTCGAACCAGCGCCCTTCTTGCAGTGAGGCGACAGCACTACCTACTGCGCCACCGTGTCGCCCTATTTATTTATATATATATATAATTAGTAATTATAATTTATTATTGCAATATTTGTAATAATTGTCTTTAACTATACACAGTATTTATATATAAATATATATAATTCCTCTGAAAAGCCCTCACAAACTGTTGGGAAATAAAAATGGACACTTTTAAAGTATGCCATAGAAGAACCAAAGAACTTTAAATAAATAAAAAAATTATATATATATATATATATATATATATATATATATATATATATATATATATATATATATATATATATACATATATACACACACACACATATACATATACACATATTAGTGCTGTCAAAATTAGCATGTTAACGCATGTGATTAATTAGAAATATTTAACGCGTTTAAAAAAATTATCGCAATTAACGCAGTTGCAGTTTTTTTTATTTTCTGTTGTGGCCGACGTGTGTTTAACGTGCAAAGAAATATGGATAAGACCAAGGAAGGACTTTTAGAAGGAAAGTTTCAGTATAAAACAACTAACATTGTATCACCTGGCTATCCAGCGTTTCCTCCAGAGTTTCATGTATTTTCGGGTGTTTCATTTTTGATTGTTCGACTTCAACTGCAGTTTGCCAGTTTAAGCAAATTTGATGAAAGTGATCATACTGTATGTGTTGACGTCACCGGGTGAGCTGTACTGTGCTCGTTGTGTGTGTGTGTGTGTGTGTGTGTGTGTGTGTGTGTGTGTGTGAGTGTGTGTGTGTGTGTGTGTGTGTGTGTGTGTGTGTGTGTGTGTGTGTGTGTGTGTGTGTGATTGCCGACAGTGTCCATATCCCTCAAAGTTGTTTAGAATTAAGTGTTTAGAGATGGTGTGACTAAAGTCCCTGTAAAAAGTCTACAGTCTTTGGTGTAACAACACGTACCAGTGAGTGCCTTTGATGTAGGCCTACCCCTTGATGCTTCTTACGTCCTTGTCACAGCACCAGTGGCACCAAAATTAGGCACCGAAATTCATATGCTGATTTGCTGATTCTGCTTGTGAGAGACTGTTCTCACCCTCAGGTCAGATCATTCAAAAGAAAAGGGCCACATTGTCGACCAATAATGTCAACAGACTGGACTGCAGGGGCGTCGCTAGACCCAATTTACTGGGGCACGTGCCCCAGTAAATGCTTTGAGATATGATTTACTTCATTTGGAAGTGTATGTATTAAGAAGGGTAATCCCGGAATAAAGACGTTATTCTCTATGTGCAACCGAACCAATGCTGGTGAAAGCAGTGCAGTTTAAATCAAAAAGCAAACAGACGCATATATAAAAAATTATATATATATATATATATATATATATTTATATATGTGTGTGTATATATATATATATATATATATATATATATACATATATACATACATATATATATATATATATATATATATACACACATATATAAATATATATATATATATATATACACACATATATAAATATATATATATATATATATATATATATATATATATATATATATATATATATATATATATATATATATATATATATATATATATATATATATATATACACACATATATAAATATATATATATATATATATATATATATATGTATATATATGTATATATATATATATATATATATATATATATATATATATACATACATATATATATATACATATACATATACACATATACATATATATACATATATATATATACATATCGCATTAATAGTCCATGAAGAACCTTTCAAATTCAAACCTACCTACCCAAAAAAGGTTCTTTACAGTAGAAAAAGCTTTTTTTAGGGTCATGAAATAGTTATTCACACTATGAAAAAAAAAACCTTCACTAAATGTGTTCCTCTACACACTTAAAAATGAAGGTGCCAGAGGAAAAAAAAAAACTAATCAAAACGGGGATTTAAAGTATGGAATAGCAAGTCCATTTCTCCAGGCAAAAACAAACAACTGTAACAGCCAAATCTGTTTATCAAAAGGACATTTTCGCATGCTTTGGCCAAATAGTGAACTATCTTTGTGATACAGCTGAAACGAATGCTGAAAGCTGTGTGGGCTGGGAGATAAAGGACTCTCAAGACTTTGCAGGTGCATTAATGAGCTTTTACAAGAATATGAAGAGATTGGGTGTCTTTTCTGATGACCAGCGTGCTTTTGCAACCCCTCCAAGTTGTTTTCCTCCTTGCTCTCCTAAGACTACGACACACAGTGTGTCATATATTTAATGTATACAGCACAAAAAACTGGATTTTTCTTGTTTATTAAGGGAGAAAATCCTGCCCAGAACAGATATGGGGAAATGGTTTATGACCTTGCGGATGAACCAACAAGTCATATCATTCAATGAAAAATAAACTAAACTTAGATATAATGCCCTGTATGTAGAGTTATTCAACATATTCAATTTATTCAATCTGTCTTCAAGGAAAACCCTTTGAAAATGAGCTAGTTTAAGTATTTCGCTGTTTTTTCCCCATTATAGGGTGATACTAGAGTAAACCAGAACATCGAGATAAAGGTATGTGGAGGCAAGTTTCTGAGAAATGATTTTGCTACAGGGGAGAACACTGTAAATGTAACCCCTGAGAAGAGAAATAGACATATTTACAATGCAAATAAATATGGAGTCATAAGAAGAGAACAAGCAAAAGCAGAGGGAATTGCCCCAGATCTAAAACAGTTTTTCTGACCTCTTTTGAATGATTTGGAGGGGTTTCATTCTGCACTATCACCACAATACACATCCTCATGTTCACTGTAGCTAACTGGATCAAATATTTACGGTGGGACTTTCCAGCCCTGCATGATTTTGGGAAATGAGAGCCTTCAGCAAATGTTCATTCTTGCTGACAATGCAGTAAAAGACTTCTGTAAACTGCAGTTCATAATGGATTTCCGTAGATATGATAGTTTGCCTCAATTGAAGGGATATAATATAATGCTAGACAGAGAAGCAGTGATATCGAAATAAAAATTAAAAAAACAGTAGCTTAGCATAATGCAGAATAAGTGAGTAGGGAAATAATATTCTCATGGTCACTGAATAATATTATATATATATATATATATATATATATATATATATATATGGCATGTCAAAATAGATCTGTGCAGCTTTAAATCTAACAGACCTGCCTCTTTCTTGTGATGTTTTTTGTGTCTTATTATTATTTTCTTTTTCACTATCAAGATTCCATGTTACAGGATCTTCACAAAACCATAGATACATATTTAAATATAAGAGTGAACACTTAAGGTTTTTTTATTGGCATCTTTGGATCACAGAAGAGGTGAAAACAAGATGGAAATGTGTATTGTTCTTTTATTTGAGGTCCTAATATCGGGTGAGAAAAAATGTTGTTCCTTTGGGTAGAATTTCTTGAACTGTTTGTGTTTCTTGCAGCTGTTTTCTTGAACTTAGCAACTACATTTTATCGTTCATTCATTTATTCATTTTCTTTTCAGCTTAGTCCCTTTATTAATCTGGGGTCGCCACAGCGGAATGAACCACCAACTTATTCAGCATATGTTTTACGCAGCGGATGCCCTTCCAGCTGCAACCTAGCATTGGGAAACATCTATACACACTCATTCACTCACATACACTACGGACAATTAAGCTTACCCAATTCACCTGTACCGGATGTCTTTGGACTTGTGGGGGAAACCGGAGTACCTGGAGGAAACCCATTCGAACATGGGGAGAACATGCAAACAGAAATGCCAAATGACCCAGCTGAGGCTCGAACCAGTGACCTTCTTGCTGTGAGACGATCGTGCTATCCACTGCACTACCGTGACGCCTACATTCTATCATTACTGTAAAAAAAAATGACAATTCAATATCTGTGAAAAAACAAACACTACATTCCCATGTAACGTGCTTACTTTTTTACAGCACTGTATTTAATATCAAAAGGATAAACCAAAACACAGAACAAGGTAAGACTGGGAAAAAAGAGGACTAAGGAAACAAAATTTCATTTTCACTTGAAATGGTGGGAGAGGACAAGAGTGAAAGAGTCTGACTTGCTGTCAGGCAAATGATGGCCATTAAAAACATGGGGCCCATACATGCTGTCAGGCCTCAGCCTCTCTGCTCTGCCTCTCCACACTCACTAATTAGAGTCCCCTGTCTGAACACCCTTCTCTTCCCTTTACATCCCTCTGTGGTGCGTGTATTTCTGAAGCAGACACCTGAGGCAGCCGTACCGGACACTGCTGCGGTTCATGCTGTCAGATCGCACATGGCTGAGTGCAGCTGCTAAATAAAACCCACATCACATTCCTTGATTGATGTTTTCACTGAGCAGGCTTCAAATAATATTGTACTGCATCTTTGGTTTTGAACGTCATTTGAAATATACATGTAGAATTATATTTTCTATTTAGGCATGTATAGTAAAGTAGAAGTTTTATTATTAATGGCAAAAAAAATATTGTAGTAATAGTGGACAAGGAACATTAGGATTTTGTTATAATATACTGTACAGTACATTTAAAGGTTCCAAAGCATGAATTGAAATAATGTGTGAAATATTATCTGATATCTACATACAGTGCTCATCATAACTAAATACACACCATTTTAAAAATGAATATTTTATCCATTTCTCAGTGAATATAGGCAATGTTTTTTGGTGCGTTTAAACAAAACAGATTTATTAAACAGATACAGTTGAAGTCAGAATTATTAGCTCCCCTGTTTATTTTTTTTCCCCAATTTCTGTTTAACAGAGAGAAGATTTTTTCAACACATTTCTAAACATAATAGTTTTAACAACTCATCTCTAATAACTGATTTATTTTATCTTTGTCATGATGACAGTAAATAATATTTTACTAGATATTTTTCAAGACACTTCTATACAGCTTAAAGTGATATTTAAAGGCTTAACTAGGTTAATTAGGTTAACTAGGCAGGTTAAGGTAATTAGGCAAGTTATTGTATAATGATGGTTTGTTCTGAAGACAATCAAACAAATATTTAGCTTAAAGGTGCTAATAATTTTGACCATAAAATGGTGTTTAAAAAATTAAAAACTGCTATTATTCCAGCTGAAATAAAACAAATAAGACTTGTAAGAATATTATCAGACATAAGAAAAAATATTATCAGACATACTGTGAAAATTTCCTTGCCCCGTTAAACATCATTTGGGAAATACTTAAAAAAAGAGAAAAAAAATTTAAAGGGTGGCTTAAAATTCTGACTTTAACTGTATATTTATTAAAATAATATTTCAGTCACCAAACATATTTAGCAATTGAAGGATAATACAATTAAATTCAAGCAAAATATTGCAAAAAAAAAATTTTTATTTTATTTTTTTTTATTGCTTCTCTTAATTTTTCCACTTTTAAATTAGTATTTAATATTTTTCTATAACATATAAATTTGGCTGTACTAGTTTTGGGCCATTGTCGTAAGTTATTTTGTTAGATATGCTCCAGATTTGGCTTCAGTACTGACTAATCTAATGTAAATGCACAATATAATATTGTATAACTTTCTATTAAAAATATGAATTTAAAAGATAGATTTGTGAGGGGTGAACATATATGCTGAGCACTGTACAGTAGAAGATATGTGGCATACGTGGAACAATTCTCCAGAAATGGTTTTTCATGTGCATTTGCAACCCTACGATTTGCCCCTAGAATAAAATGGTCTGTTTTTAGAAGGGTCATGAATATTAACAGCTCTGCTCTGATTGTCTGTTTCACAGAGTGGCTCACAAAGCAGATATCTACTGTCCGGCATAAATGCAGGAGCTGTAATGTGCTTTGAAATACTAGCACTGTTAATGATTTTTGTAAATAACACTTTATTTAACTGTAATATTAACTGCATTTCACTGTAGGACAGTTGTGCAGTATGTTACTGTATTTTAAAGTTGCATTGTGTATATTTTACAGCAATGATACAGATAAAATTATTATACTGCAAGATAAATGGTGCTGTAAATATAAATACTGTATTTTTGCTGGCGAACTGCCGCTAGTAAGTTATTGTAGATTCTAAAGGAAATTGTTAACATATAACACACACACACACACACACACACACACACACACACACACACACACACACACACACACACACACACACACACACACATATATATATATATATATATATATATATATATATATATATATATATATATACACATACATACATACATATATATATATATATATATATATATATATATATATATATATATATATATATATATATATATATATATATATATATATAATCATATATATAATCATAATTTTTTTTATTTAATTATATTATTATAATTTTTTTACAATGTGATTATATATATATATATATATATATATATATATATATATATATATATATATATATATATATATATATATATAAAAATCACATGGTAAAAATAATATATATATATATATATATATATATATATATATATATATATGTATATATATATATATATATATACATATATATATACATATATATATACATATATATATATATATATATATATATATATATATATATATATATATATATATATATATATATATATATATAATTTAATTATATTATATATAATAAATTGAGTATATATATTCTCCATTGAAAATCATTTCAACTTAAAGTCGGCATGAACTGGAGGCTGTGACCCTTTTTTTTCCTATTGTGAAAGGTCCCAAAGAAAAGAAATATTAAATGAGAAAACAGGGGGTGGGGTTTGCTTTTTTACTGTGAGCTGACTGAATGTAGTAAAGTAGGCATTTCATTCAGAAAGATCAGGAAAAGGGTTTCAAGTGAGTTATTACAACCTAACAGACACCTCCTCCTCACCACTTTTGTTTGTTGTCAAACTGACAGTTGGTGGGCGTGGTTAAGTATGCTAGCCACACCCTATACCTCAGACAGACGTAATCTGAGAATTTAACTGAAAACAAACAGGAAGTGCATTTTCAGATTTTAATTTTAAATTACAAGAGCAAGCTCTTTTTCTTAATGGCATGCACAGATGAACTGTTCACCACAAAACTAGCAATATGAGTTAAAAAAAATCATGTGGTTCATTTTCATTTCATTTGTATTTTAATTGGGGGAGTACAGCTGTATTTCCAATAATGGTGCAAATGTGCAGATTATTCGTGGTTCGGTTTGTATCACAATTTTAAGGTCACAATGTCAGTATGGTTTAGTATATGATATGTTCAATGAAAAACATTAAAAAACAGGATGCTGTCAAATAAAAATCAAGACAAAATCCAACAAGAAGCAAAAATAAAAACAATACAGCAAAGGTACTAATAAAATAAACAGTGCATTTCAGGTTTTTCTCTAACAGTATTTTTCAGATACAGAAACTGAATAATAGATTTAAATAGAACACTACTGTATATAATAAATAATGTTTAAACATTATTGATGTTACAACAGTTATTCAGTCATTTCATTAACATTTGTTTGATTAAAATTAAAAGCACAGACAGCAGGAATATGAAGGTTCTTTTTTAAGACAATACACACATGCAACCCACTGAAAAAAAATACAGGCACCATAGAAATGCTCCAGTATTTACATTAAAATACATAACTAACTGAATAATCGTCAAGTCAAACAAGTTGATGGACATAATCACTGGACACAATAAGTACTACCGTTCAGAAGCTAGACTTAACTAGTACCTTCCATTCTGTTCTCAGATAAAATAGCTTCTTTTTTTCCTATTGCAGTGTAATGGCTTAGTGAACTACTGAAAATCATGGTTTTCACAAACACATCTAAACAAATGGCTTTACAATCAGCACAAAGTCAATGGTGCTAGTAAATGAAACTCCCATTTAGATCCCAATTGACTGCATTGCTGCTGTAATGGCTGTCCACTGAGTAAGTAACTCTCTTTTCTGCTTCTTGGCCTTGCTTTCTCTCTTGGGGTGAGAATCAAACTGCTGTGGATGTGTGAGAACTGAAGTGCAGCAGTTAGACTCACCACATCTTACCACAAATGCTTGTTATCCCTGTCTGTTCACCTGAAGTGCCCCTGGAACCATGGATTTATAGCTTTATAGATACAGTCAATTGTATAGGACTGTAGACCAGCCCCAAAAAAACTCCTGAAGTCTGGCAAAAAGAAACTATACAACTACTGTATATGTTGCCTCTTGTAAACAATAGCCAAACATTATAAGCAAACATTAAAAATCAGAGTAAGATGCAAAATAAACTCTAATTATGAACAAAATAAAAACATAAAAATGTAACCACTTTAAGTGATAGTTCAGCCAGAAATTTGAGTTTCCTTCTTTTGTTGAACATGAAAAAATATACATTTTAAACAAAATCTGGTAACAGGGACCCATTTACTTGCATTGTATTTTTCTTTCTTATCATGGAAGTCAATGGCGACCAGTTTTTTTTTTTAATATCTCCTTTTGTGTTCAACAGAAATTTATAAAGGTTTAAAATACACATGAGGAAGAGCAAATGATGAGGTCATTTTCATTTTTGGGTGAACTGTCTTTTTAACTGAATGAAACAAAGTGGAATATAATCGTATATATAGAAACCTGACATGAAAGTAACCCAATTCATATTATTTTTTCTGCTGCTGAATCAAAGGTCTCAGTCGTGTTGCTAGCTAGGACGACGTTCCATAATTAATCAGGCCAAGAAAACAGTGCAACTGACCAACATTTTTCATTGATGGTGTCCTCCCTCAGTGTAATTCTCACTGGTCAAGTGTGAAGTCCTTCTGCGCTGACATGGCCTAGATGCTCATACACTGGAACTTCTAACACTTTTATATTTGCCCTGTTTCTTACAAAGAGTGTAGCTGTCATTCCAATTCCAAGTTCCATTCCTGCATTTTACATTTGTTTTTTGTTTTGTTTTTGTTTTTTAACTCAGCTTTGCCATTACAGGAAAAAAAAAAAAATCTGTAAATACATAAAACATTTAAAATCTTAAAAATCTTACCTACCCCAAACGTTTGAACAATAGAATGATATATAAATACTCAAATGTAGAGTATGCACAATATGATTTGCAAAAGAAGTGGCACTTTCATTTCAAGAAACTGAATAAGCAGAATGTCTTTGGTATAATGCTGTTTGAAAATTCTTGCAGATGAATCACCAAGCCTTCTCTTCCAATAACCTATTATGTCATTCCAATAATTTAACCAAATTAACTACTACTGTATTTAATTTCCAACTGGTGTGTATTTATGCAATTTCTAATTTTGAGGGGATGGGCACAGGGGTCGACAAGCATGAATAAATAATTGGCATTTTGAATAAATAATAAATGAAGTAAATAAATAAAAATTTATGTATAATTGCACTTCTGCCCAGATTGTGAAAGAAATTAATTCAGTGCCTGCACTGCGCTGTGGAAAAATGACTATAAAAATCCTCACAGATTTGAGTTCTGACAGCAAAATTACAGCACAAACAATCACAGCACTCACAGAGCCATGAGCAAAAAAAAATCTGTTGTGAAGAAAGTGGGAAGAAAAAAATAAATAATTTCACACTAAGTGAACCCTTCTACAGGAGAAAAAGTTTTTTTTTTCTTCATTTTTCTGCTTTAAAAGGTCTGGCCACAGTGTGGGTATTTATCTGTTTATTATTTATCTCCAACAAGCCATTAAAGGAAAAAAAACTCTCCCATTGCTTCATTAATGAGTTAATCACAAGGTTAAGAATGGCAATTAGAAGCGCATAAACATATGTGATTTACTAACAAATGCTGTTGGCAGTAAAACATAATTTCAAAAAGTGGTTCATCATCTTCTTAAAGTTTTTAATTTTCAATCTGCTTCACTTTATTCAGAGAAAGACTTAATATTAATTAGTTACTCTGCTAAACTCTCACTTTGCAGTGTTAAACCTGGCATTTGTCTGGCCTTGTAATTGGAGGTGATTTCGAGACAGAGGTCAAAGTCATGAAGAGTCTGCAGGAGCAGCAGTTGCTGTCGGCCATTTTTGAGACCAGCCCTGATCTTCCCTGCAGTATCTTTTTTTCTTTTTTCTTTTCCCTGTCATGTCCTTCACAATGAGTCCCATGCGGGTCTGAATGTCACAGTCATCATTATTCGCTCACTGCTCTTCAAATGGTCGAATCTGAATTCCAGCCTCCTCTCAAGATTGGCCCTGGGCTTTCATTTTTAAAGGTCAATATCTGGTCATAGTGGATTCTGTTTTCAGAGAAGGCCTGCATTTTAAGTTCAATCTCATTTTAGACAGGATATCTCAGGTGTAATATATTTTGAGCAGAACTAGTTCCAGTTTTCCTTGTATGGGTCTCTGATTTAATGCTATATCTCTTCTCTATCTCATATATAAAATAGGCTAATGGCTGGATTTTTTGATGGACTGGCTCATGTTCAAGGCAATATCTGCTCTCCAGTTGTTTAAAGGGCACCTATGATGAAAATCATCTTTTGGAAGCTGTCTGAACAGAACTGTGTCGTGGGTATAGTGTGTCCACAGTCATATTGGGGTGATATAAACACAATAAGTCTCTTTGTTTTAAACTTCCTGATGTTAAGATAGTATCCAAATCCCTCCCATTTTGAGGCCTGCCGCAACGTGAGGTAGGAGTGTGGTTTTCCCACCCACTGAATTGACTGACAGCCGCATATTAACATGTCTCTGTAGTAACGCGTATAATCAAATCCACAAGACAGGATGTGCGCAAAGCAACTGGGATTAAAAGATCTGTTCAGTTCGCTGTGATCATCAATCATCATCAAATGTGATCAAGAATGAGTTTTACAAGTTTAAAACTGCACGTTTGTAATGAATTACAGCGATTGTACCATCTTTATCACTACAGCCGCATAGTGTCAGTACAATTATAAAAGAAGACGCTTCAATCCCCGTTTGTGGACTTAAATCAGGTTTATTTTAGACATTAACATAATGAATATCCATACAGCAGTGGACATTAACGTGTATCCTGTCACATTTGCCAAGCAAAAACTGTGTAAAGTTAAACGCGCACACTGTGTGTGTGTGTGTGTGTGTGTGTGTGTGTGTGTGTGTGTGTGTGTGTGTGTGTGTGTGTGTGTGTGTGTGTGTGTGTGTGTGTGTGTGTGTGTGTGTGTCCACTGCGTGAACTTTGTAATGACATTATGTCTGACTCATCGTTGCAACTCCACAACAAATGCATCAAATAATCATTGAGAAAGTTCTTACTGTAGTATTTATCACAAACGTTACGTGAGATCTGCTTACTTCATATCTGTCACTGTGCTGTTTATCTGACGCAGAGATGGCAAAAGTACACACATCCTTTACTTAAGTAGAAGTACAGATTCTCATGTTTAAAACGACTCCGGTAAAAGTTGAAGTACTGATTACATTTTTGTACTCAAGTAAAAGTAAAGAAGTACGCCCTTAAAAATTTACTCAAGTAAAAAGTACCCATTACTACTACACATTTTAGTTTTAGTAGTAGGTAAATATCCGGTTTCATCCTGATGCAAACTCACAGCGTTTATCATATAGTTTTGTGGCTGTTAGATCAAAAACAACAGCTGCCATTCATGTTCTTACACTCAAAAATAATTTTGTGGCGCTGTCTATCTTCATAAATAATGTCTTACATTTTACACTCAATTCTGCCCAAAATATATTTAAAAATGTAATGTTAAATTAGATTTTTTTATTGAATATATTTTTGTATTTGACTGCTTTTTTTTTGCTTTAGCAGCTCTCACACATAACCTGTTATTTTAGTGTTTTTTTTCCAGGGTATTGTGGATATTTTATTTAATGGATAAACATTAATTTTGTTAATACATTTATTATATGCTAAAAGCTACATACACAGGCGTGACTACAACCTCTAAAACAAGTGCATGATCTTTTATTCACGTGATAAATACAAGATCTTTAAAGTATTTGGTTAAGTACTAAAATGTACAAATCTTTACAAAAAGCACTTTTTTTGCAGTCTTTGAAAGACCAGAGAAATCCTGTGCAGTAGAATCAGAAGTAGACAAAAGACTGTTTACCTTAAGCATTTAAACGGCATTTTTTTTTTACTGGAATGTGTCTCTCTTATTTAGCTGTAATCCGATCGAGCAAATTGTGTCTTATAACCGTGTAAACAGGGCAGCATCAGTCATGTTAAATCCTGAGAGCAGAAAATTCCAATATTCTGAAAGGTATAATAAATAATCTGATGGGTATTTTGAGCTGAAACTTTACAGGCACATTCTGGAGACACAAAAGACTTAAATCTTAAATCTTGAAAAAGGGGGAAAATAGGTGCCCTTTAATATAAGAATAGAAACTGTTTATTGCAGATCATCAGAAATCTCGATTCTTGAAATTGATAAAATAATAAAACTGTAAATAATTTTTTTTAATAACATTGTAAATCAACTAGGGCTGGACGATATGGCAAAAATTTACATCACAATATATTTTTTTATTTCGGTCGATACAATATAATTCCGATATGGATATGGACAATATTAAAAAGAAAGGAAAAACTGCCAAGAACGCACACAATGGATGTCTGTACCTACAAATGTCTGCAAAGTGAATTTGCAAAGTCCAGACTCTTATAACTTTTTTTTTAAATAAAAACAGTACAAAAAAAATTGTTCACTTTTTATTTGTATTTAGCCTATACAAACAAGAAATGTGAAATAAACTATCAAATAAATAAAACTCTCAGACTCAGCTTATAATATATAGACAGTTTGTGGGGGTTAGCTTGACCAACATGATGAACAGAAACTTTTATAAGTGTTTTTTTTTTTTGTATATGCTGAATATTTAACAATCAAAATAATACCAAAATCGTACAATTATGACATCCACATCGTAAAAAAACATAGAAAAAGAATAATAATTATAATAATAAAAAATCATAAAGAGTAAGGCTACATTAATATTTGCAATAGAAGAGTTGTTTGAGTATATTCATACTTCTAATTGCTTTTCATCTTGAACGTCCTTTAAGGGTTTATTTGTCTATTATATTTGTGTCTGTAATTACCTAATTAAATTGAAAGGTTTAACATAAATATCTCTTATATATTTTATATAGTCTATTTATATAGACTAATATTTTATATAACACGTTTTCATTATTTAACAGATTTAATAGCTCTATTGATCACATTCTTTCTACTTCATCAACTTTGCAATAACCTGATTCCTGATAAATATGTTTGTGAGTTTTATTTAGTAAGTGCCAGCAACGAGTTTGTGTATGTGAGTGTTAATTTTGGTGTTTATGCAAGGATTGAGTTTGTTTGTGCGTGTGTTAGTGTGGGAGTATATGCAAGGATAGGCGAGTTTATATGCATAAGTGGGTGTATGCATGCATCAAGTTTATATGTATATGCGCAAATTTCATACATGTTTTGAACATTCAATAGTATAGGTGTATATGGAGTGATTTATAGATGTATATGCACGTGTTGATAAGCGAAGTGAGGCCACAGGTTGGCTTAAACTTTTGTGTTGCCTCATCTTCTGACTCTCAGTATGTTTTATCAGGTGGAACTGCTTCAAATGGTGAAACAGATTTGATGTGTTCCTACCGCTAGTCAGCTACTCTCTCTGGCACACTTTGCAGAACACCGAAACAAAGTTTATCGGAACTTAAAAAGCCGAACCACTTCCACACCACTGCATTAGTCTTTCCTTTCTTATCAACTATTTCGTCTGCATTCTTACTTGTGGAAGTTTGTTCATTCGCATCTGTATTCAGAGCACTCATTTTGTAGCTAAAACTTTCTGCGGCGCAGCTTAACCAACTGCTGTGCTGAGCGCTGGCAGCGTGTCTGTGTTGTTCGTCATCACATAAGTGACGTCAGATCATGCTCTTTCTGACGGCTGCACTGAATGTCATTCAGTGACAAGTGATACATGTATAAGATCTTATATAAATAATAATATATATATTTATATATATGCAAATTTTTATCGAAATATCGGAAATGGGTTTAAAAATCATATCATCGATATTGAAAAAAATTATATCGCGATATATATTGATATCGAATTATTGTCCAGCCCTAAAATCAACATTGTAAATCAAACAGCTAAACTTTACCATATGGATCATATTATTATTAGGTTTTTTTTTTTTATTAAAGCTGGGTTGCATACTACACTACTGACACTTTCCACATTTTTTAGATCACCAATTTTTGGATGATTTTCTGATGAATAAGGTTTACAAACAGACAAGTCTCAGAGGTGGCTGTGTTTGTGTCTATAATTCTGGATGTCGTCTGGGTCCTCAGGGAACCTGACATCCAGCATGCAGAGAGGACAAATGATACACCGGTTGAAAAAACTGTCCCCTGTATCAGACACTTATTCCTTTCATTTGTCACCATGAGCAGACCTTCTGCAGGATGAACAAATGCTCTCAATCCCTCAAGCTAATGCTATTGAACAAACAATGACAGAATGAACTATCAGCATGATACTTGATTGATCACAAATAAATAGTAAAGGTCATAGTTTAACTTTTGATCTTTTTCTAGTGCTTGATATACAGTTTGGTTGCTCTCTTGCATCATAAGGAATTACACTCACCAGCCACTTTATTAGTTACGCCGTACTAGTACAGGGTTGGACCCCCTTTCGCCTCAGAACAAGATACTGGAAATAATCCTCAGAGATTTTGGTCCACATTGACATGATAGCATCATGCAGTTGCTGCAGATTTGTCGGCTGCACATCCATGATGCGAATCTCCTGTTCCACCACATCCCAAAGGTGCTCTATTGGATTGAGGATCTGGTGATTGTGGAGGCCATTTGAGTACAGTGAACTCATTGTCATGTTCAAGAAACCAGTTTGAGATGATTCGCACTTTACTACACAGAGTGTTATCCTGCTGGAAGTTTGACACACTGTGGTCATAAAAGGATAGACATGGTCAGCAACAGTACTCACGTAGGCTGTGGCATTGATACGATGCTCATTTGGTACTAATTGGCCCAAAGTCGGCCAATAAAATATGCCCCACATCATTACACCACCACCAGCAGCCTGAAACGTTGATACAAGGAAAGATGGATCAATACTGTCATGTTGTTGACGACAAATTCTGATCCTACCATCTGAATGTCACAACAGAAATTGAGACTCATCACAGCAGGCAACGTTTTTCCAATCTTCTATTGTCCAATTTTGGTGAACCTGTGCGAATTGTAGCCTCAGTTTCCTGTTCTTAGCTGAACGGAGTGGCACCTTGTTTGGTCTTCTGCTGCTGTAGCCCATCCGCCTCAAGGTTCGACATTATGTGTGTTCAGAGATGCTGTTCTGCATACCTCGGTTGTAATGATTATTTGAGTTACTGTCTGGCCATTCTCCTCTGACCTCTGGCATCAACAAGGCATTAGCGCCCACATAACTCTTTTTCTGACCATTCTCTGTAAACCCAAGAGATGGTTGTGCGTGAAAATCCCAGTAGAATTTTCAGCAGTTTCTGAAATACTCAGACCAGCCCGTTTGGCACCAACAACCATGCCACGTTCAAAGACACTTAAATCACCTTTCTTCCCTATTCTGATGCTCACTTTGAACCGCAGCAGATAGTCTTGACCATGTGTACATGCCTAAATGCATTGAGTTGCTGCCATGTGATTGAATGGTTAGAAATTTGCGTAAACAAGCAGTTGGACAGGTGTACCTAATAAAGTTGCCGGTGAGTGTATAACACCATACTGCATGAAGTCTTAGAAGCAACTCCATGGTGGGTTTCTGGATAGATCAAAATGTAAAGAGCATAGTGCATATATATATATATATATATATATATATATATATATATATATATATATATATATATATATATATATATATATATATATATATATATATATATATATATATACACACACATACATACATACACACACACACGTACATATGCACAACATTACAATAGAATGGCAAATTACCTGCCATATGCAATATACAGTATATAAAGTTTATTTACTTCCTAATTTTGAGTTTCTGGTTCCAGTTTCTAATTATAAACAACACACATATCGGCATTCCATTGAATCTGAACGGTGCATAAATTAAGTATTTCTTAAATACGTTCTTAGCTTCACAGGTAATGTAAAAATAAAAATGGTCACAACACAGAAATGATAAGCAGACGGTTCTCAGATGATTTCACAGCTTCTATTTCACGTTCAGTCATTCTTACAGCAGTTTAAAAATGACTTCTGATGCAACCAATTATTGGATTACATGAAAAGCCTTGCAATAAAGGCTATTTCACTCTTGATTCACATCAGCCTGAATAAATGTGCTCAGCTCCATTTCACGGCTCGCATTGTGTTCTTTTATTCTTTCCGTCTCATCATGCCAAAAATAAATTAGCTGGTTTGACTCCGGCATCAACCATAAAATAGCAGGATTACAAGGATCAGGGGGGAAATAATAATAACTTATTGTTGTTTTTGTATATCTGCCTTGACTCAAGTTACTTTTTTTTTATTTAGCATAACAGACCCTGCCAAGGTTAGAAGTGCTGTGATTATACCACCTAGGATGTACGCTTTTTCACACTTAGTTTTAGCCTGTAATATCATGGGTTTTCAAACCACACACTGTTAGCCTCTCAGTAATGATTTCTGCTATTCCCTGCTCCTCAACATGCTGCGTAATGGATTTTTATCAAACAACCTTTTAAAGCTCCTCTCTGTAATGATCATGTGCAGCCAATCCAAGTGTAAGAAACTGTTTGGTTTCAACAGCGCAAACAACACAAAACGTTTCCAACATATTGTTAATTTTACCCTAATGCTACATGATTTGAGTAAAATACTTCCATGAAGAAGTCGTGTTTTGCTATTCTGAAATGTATCTCACTTCAAATTAACAACACAAATGAAAGCAAGTTTAATTTTCCACATTTATAAGTGGATTTTTGTCTGATATATGCAATGGAGAACAGCTACAGTAGGAGTTGTGCGAGTAAGAGATGCACTAGAGACTGATGTTGGAGGCTGCAGTCTTTAACATCCATGTTAACGTGCCTGCCTCCCATGCTGGAATTGCCAGGTCGAATCCTGCTTGGAGCGGGTCAGTAGAACCAGAGGGGTTATACTGGTGCCGTGACCCGGATGGAAGTAGGACTTAGGTGGGAAGTGTATTGAAGGCAGCTCACTCTCGAGAGGCATACTAGCAACTGATGTTAGAGGCTACATTGTCAGTGTGCTCGCCATCCATGTCAGAATAGCCATCCCTCTAAATCCCGCTCAGAGCAGGTCAAGTAGAACTGGAAGGGTTAAATAAATGTCTAATATAAATGCAAAGCATGATTTTAAAACTGGCAGCAGAAGGATATGACATCTGCCCACGACAGAGTAGATCCAGCCCTGGATGTCAAATCATGTCAGGAGACATCCATTTTGTCTGGTATGTGAACAACCAGCCAGCAAAGCTGTCCAATACCCAAAACCTGTTAACAGCAAGTCATTCAACACTTCTGTGGTACCCATAGCTGTACTTACAATCTTTCATCAGCCAAGAAGTTGAATGAAATAGACAGAAAAGAGGAGAAGAAACAGAAACAACGTTATAGGTTTCGGTGTTCTTCTTGTATATAAGTGAAAATATTAAGCTGCTAATAGGCATGGGATGATGGCTTTCCAGGTAATACCACGGTTTGGAAAAGTCAAGATTTTTTATTTACGTTTTTTTTTTTTTTTTGCTTGTGTTTTAGGACAGTATCTCCAGCAAGAAAGATCTCAAAGATGCCATTTTAAATTGTAAGGAAATCTGTGTTTTTGAAACTAATGAAGACAGCAGGAAAGGAACTGATGATTCCATTTCATTATTCAGCCTGACATGTTTATTGCTCGAAAATACTTAAAATGTTTCTCAAAATAAAATATATTGTGTTCAAAAGAGAAAAAAGTTTTTGTTTTTTACCCAGACATTTAAAAAGAACTTATTTTAGAGCATTAATCACAATACCGTGAAACCATGATATTTTTACCCAAAGTTATCACACTGAGGATCTTATGAGCCCATGCCTAGTTGTTAAGGACTAACATTAAAAAACTGCAATACCAACAGCCTTCACTGAATTTAAGTAAATTATTATTAAGATTTTTTTTATTATTAAACGGGCTGATTAAATCTACTATACTGACATCTTTAGCAAAATCAAATGTTTAGAATTATATATTATTATTGCTCTTCATTATTACTATAATGAGCAGCCGAGGATTAGTTAATCCAATCTAATATCAAAGAAGAACAAGTCAAACCAAAGTTGTAAGAATACCCTGACAATTTGACATTCAAGGTCATGATTCTTTTGAGTGATCAGTGATTTTGCTCAGTACTGTAGGAGAAAATCAGTTCTTCATTTCCAATGCAGCACAAGCCCTCATTTTTTGCTGTGAAAACTACACACACACACACACACACACACACACTACTCCCACACACACATACACCAGCATGCACACACCAGCACACACTCTTCAACATCTATCTTCCTGAAGATCTGCAATAGGCTTCTATTGTATTTTATACTGACCTAAAAGAATTTAACATAAATTTAAATCCTATGAATTATACCAAAATCATGATTTCCACATAAGCAGCACAACTATTTTTAGTGAAGTTTATTTATAAACTAATTTCGAGAGGAAAATGTAATTATGATTGTCCACAGCTGGTCCTGCATTAGCACGCAGGACTCACCAATCAGATGATTCCTAACTCACTCTAGTTTCTTACCTTAGTTATCTTCGTTTTGAAGAATCCTCCCTTCTACCCCTACTCCTCCCTCCTTTTCCTTGACAGGGTGGCATGGCAGTCCAGTGGTTAGCACTGTTGCCTCACAGCAAGAATGTCATGGGTTCAAATCCTTACTTGACCAGTAGACTTTCTGTGTGGACTTTACATGTTTTCCCTGTGCTTGTATGGGTTTCTCCCCGGGTTCTCCGCTTTCCTCCCACAGTGCCAAAGATGTGACATAAGGTGAATTTACCAACCAAATTAGCACCATTGATGAGCTCTTAATCAGCAATTCTTAACTGCGTGATTAGCCATAACTAAGCGGGGGAGTTTCAGGAACTACCCGAGCTCAAACTCCCCTCTCGCCTTACAAACGGGAGGGAGCCCTGGGCTTGAGGATCTTATGAGCTCAGGGCTCTCTCCTGGGACAGCATACCAGACACGCTTTATAATCAATCATCAGCTAAGTGTGAACTCTTGAAACACTGATAAGAAATCACCATATCAGAATGATTTCTGAAAATATACCACAAAAATAATAAATAATATTTATTTTAAAATATTAAAAAGAAAACAGTATTAGATTTTCTTTTATTTATATTTTTTTATTTGTTTATTATTACATTTGTATTTACATATTAACTGCATTGCATGTTAGTTATTTTATAATTTTTATGGTCCTTTTCACAATCCTGTTATGACTCGTTTAAAGGTCTTCATAATCTTAAATCCTTGAAAGTTTAAGTTAACATTTTTTTGAACATTTATATGTATTTATGTTTGTAGTATATCATCTTTGCTTCAAATGACAAAAAAACGAATTACCGCTTTCTAATGCAGCATCTATGGGACAGGACAGTAAATTCGACATTATTCTCTCCTCTGGCTGCCGTCATCAGTCTCACACAATTTTTTCCTTTTTCTGAAAGTTTTTATAACATCATCGTGGAGTTTTTCTTTTATTATTTGAGCAAATAAGATTGTAAAAAAATATTTGTTGTATTCTCCAATTCACTGCACTCTAAGTTTTCCCAACTATGACGACTTCCGCTACTGAGAAACCCGGAAATGTGTCTATTTATCTTTTTTTTATTTGACATTCTCTGTTCTAAATACTGTTCTTGAAGCTAGAATTTATGATTGAAATGTATATTTGATTGAGTGTATTATGTTTTATTCAGAGTAAGAAATTGTCAACTTATTTTGTTTTCTGCTGATAGACTGGAACAATCGATGTCTCACTCATTTTTTATATTTAATATTGTATCTCTTTGATTTATAAGCATCAATAAAAAACAAAGTTAAACTAATAAGCTTTAAATAAAGTAACAATATTTCACAATACTTCCAATGAAATGGTTGCAGCCTTGATAAGCATTACAGACATCTTGCAAAATCATTTTAAATGTTGCAAAATTGTAAATGGTACAGTAGTGCAATATATTTAAACATTACTGTACATTAGAGGTACTGTCAACACCCATAGTGGCATTAAACTTAACGGGCTGGCTGAAAACACAAGACTAATATCACCTGTTCTCCATGAGAGCTGCCTTATATTTACCATTCCAAGCTATTTTCCAGATTGTTTGTACAGACGATGAAATAGCTTTTGTCTCTGTGACTAGCAAACCACCGTGCCTAACACACACACAGTCAAACTCACACAAACTAAAACTCACAAGCCACATCCATCTCCCAAGTTCTTCCTCTTTCCATCAATAATAAAGCCTCCTCGGTGACTGAAGGATGTCTTAATAATGTGTGTGCAGAGCTGCTGCTCCTCCACTGAGGGTGGGAATGGACAATCAGCTTGGCTGTGTCTCCCCTTGAGGCAGCTGGGCCGTTTGCCCTTTTGCATTTCTCTGAGTCACTGCTTTTCTAGGAGACTCCCTTCCATTTTATTCCAAGGTTGCATCCTCCTCTGCATCCCAATAAGTCTTGAGCTGAAGGAGGTTATCGTGCACCTGCTGCCAGGTGATGTGTCACTTAAAAAAAGAGATCTGAGCGAGGATGAAGAGCAACGGTCTGCTGGCAGAAAACAAGATTTGTTAAAATAGACGTATGAGAGGACGAGGAGCAATGCTGTTCATCATCGTGGTGTATTGGCAACGATGTGGCACAAGGGATTCCTTTAACTGCGTTGGAACTGCATCTCGTATAATATACACTTACAGATGCAGGCTGGAGAGCAGATGCGTGTGCATGCCTGGTGCTCATTGAAACAGCTGTTGGGTTGGGTTGTCTTATCCTATCATAGACTTCAATGCGTTTACTGCTTTTACAGTCCTGAGCTAAACTGTCCACTTCTGAAAATTCTCCAGGTTTCTAGTAAATTCTGCATGTCTGGTGACTTTCTAGCAGTGATTGTATGATATTGAGGTACATCTAGTCACGTTCCCCGAAATAATAACAATGAGAAGGATACAGATGCAAGGCCATTAATAACAGATGCAAAAGACAAACGGACCAAAACAGAAAAAAAGAAAAATAAACATGGTGCTGTAGGAAGGAGCTGGTGAAATCCAGATCAGAGTGGCTCTCTGGAAAACAACTAGCGGTCCCGATAAAAACAGTGTCCCTACAAGACATAGAGGGTGCTTCCCAAATCGCATACCTAACAGTTTGCGTGGTGCCGCGTTTCATTTGAGTTGAATATAAATCACTTTGAAGAGATTTTGTCTAAAAACAGCTTCGCCTGTACAGACATCTTTATGATCCATCCACGCGATTCTTGGCTAGAAATTGCAACATTTTTTTTTTCTTTTTAAATATTTCCCAAATGATGTTAAACAGAGAAAGGAAATTTTCACAGTATGTCTGATAATATTTTTTCTTCTGGAGAAAGTCTTATTTGTTTGATTTTGGCTAGAATAAAAGCAGTTATTAGTGGAGCACAAATGTTCTTGATTCTGGAGGTCATTTTAATAATAACATTAATACTGAAATAGTTAAGGCATTTTAGAATGACCAACATTTCAGATGTTTTACAATGTGCTAAGCCTGCTGGTTTGTCCATTCACAAACATTTTTATCATCACATGATCTCTTATAACAAAATCACATTACCTTTTTTTAATGCGCATACTGTAATTTGTACGACAAAAGTGTTTCCATCGTAGCTTATGCGCATCTTTTCTTATCAAATAAAGTTTATCCAACTCAGTTATGCGTATATTTTTTTTATTTGCATTTTAAAAATTTATGCACACCTGGCCGTTTACATCAACCAATTGTTTATGCGCATATCCAAAATGCGCATAAAAAAATAGGTGGATGGAAACGTAGCTAGTGAAAACTCTAAAAATTGCCATTAAATTACCCAGATGCTGCACTTATTCAACCTAAAAAAAAAGTGTAGAATGTTGGACACTTCACGCACTCAATGGCCGCAGCTTTGCTTGTGTCGCGGAAGGGCGGACTATCGAGCACACATGTTGAATATTATTCTGCATTGTGAAAGCACACTTCTCTTATGAGAGTGATTGTACCATCTCCCAATGGTGAATGCGGCTGATCTCATGGTATTATTTGATATTTTGGTCATTTATTTTACTAATTTGGCAATTGAATTTCTGATTAGTAAAAAAAAAAAACAACAATACATACATATACTATGCTGTAGAATGTGTAAATGCATAAGTACATAGTGCATAAGTGCATAGTGTGCCATTTGGGAAGCAGTGTAACAATGTAGCAATGTAACAATGATGAACGAAAACGAACTGACTATGACAAACACCCAGTGCTCAGATATAGGCACGATAATTAGCCACAGCTGCTGCAAATGATCAGCACAGCTGATCAGCAAAACAATCAATCAAGTGACCAAAACAACACCAACACGCCACTACAACACACATGAATGAAACAAGACAAAACCACGTGACAATAACAGACACACCAGGAAGTGTGCACAACCTACAACCGTGACACATCTTTACACACTGAGAGACTCAAATGCAACTATAGAATTAATTTTTTTGACGATACAAAAATCCATTAGCAAGATGTTTTGTAAGGAAACATTATGTATTACAATTACTTTTTAAATTGAGGGGGTCAGGATAAATTGTACTTATTTTGCATTTTGTGGAATCTTTTTTTTTTTGTTAAAAAAAAAGTTTTTGTTCTTATTTTTCCACTTAAAAAATACTTGTTATAGTTTTGTTAATTGTTCAGTATTTCCATTAATGACTTCCACATTTCATACATTTTCACAGGCTGAGTGAAATTATGCAATTTATATTCATAATGTTGTAATTATGGCATATCTCCAATAAAACATGCTCAATTCAATATGCAAATATTCATGTAAATGTTCCTTTCAGATTAATGCTTTTTACTGGGATCCTGTTTTCTATGTCATGTGTTTTTTAATTATTACTATTATCATATGCATTTACACTTTGAATAAATAAATTGTATTTGAAAAGGTGTATATTTTTGCGCTGTAACAACTGAACTACCAATAGATTGTATTATTTACCACAATAACACTGTGGCATCATTCTGACCATGCTAAACCTACATCAAAATAAGATATAATTTAACATAAGTAAATGCACATTGTTCTTAAGGGCTGCATTTAAACACATCAATCCAGAAACAAACGGCTTCAGCCTTACGATGTACAAATGATAGAGATAATGCATATTACATTTACAGCTTAAGAAGAATTTTGTTTAGACAACCGTATGTTTGGCTCTTCTCATTTGTACTCAAGCAGTTAAGATTAAATGATAGTTTTACATTTAGCACTTGGGCAGTGGCTTGTCTGCACAGCGCATGAGTGCACTGTTTTCTTTCATCAGTGTTGTTGAATACTGCAGGAAGCTTCAGACTCTCCGGGAAACTTTGTACTCATTTTTTAATTGGCATTACAGTAGCAATGTGAGCCCATGAGAGAGAGAGAGAGAGAGAGAGAGAGGAGAGAGAGAGAGAGAGAGAGAGAGAGAGAGAGAGAGAGAGCGAGAGAGAGAGAGAGAGAGAGAGGAGAGGAGGGCAAGTATGCAACCTTGGTGGAGGAGCAAAACTAGGTTTCATAGCTGAGGGGCATACTCATACACACCACACAAAAAATAAATTGATAATAAATACTATATAATATATTATATATATATATATATATATATATATATATATATTAGGGGTGTAACGGTTCACAAAATCACGGTTCGGTTCGATACGACACAGTGGTGTCACGGTTCGGTATGTTTTCGATACAGCAAAAAAAAAAAAAAAAAAGCCAAGGATTTCTCTGATTGAAATCTTTTTATTGTATGAAAACTACATAATAAAGCATGTTCTCTCTCTTTTTTTTTTCTTTGAACTAGGGATGTCAGTTTCTACAAAATCCTGTGATCAATGATCATTTAAATTAACGATCAATTGATCTATTAATCGCTCATTCTTATAAAAGATCCGTTTAAGTCTAGGCTACCAGCCTGTTTGAGGCTACTGAAAATGAGCCGAATATGCAATGCATTATGATCCTTGCTTAATCGTCACAAACGAAAAAATCCCAAACTAGGCTACAGGCTGAGTAACCTATACATCAGAGGTGAATGCGGCACACGCTTCTGTTACAGCTTCCGTGAAGAACGAAAGCGAAAGCAACTAAACACTGTTATGCCATACAATTATTTCATTTTTAACAATCAATTAAATTACACAGCGGTTTTATATCAAAAGTTGATAATATATAAAATATACTACATTTAATGGTAAAATAATGATTTAAACGACGGCTGTTATTTCTTTCAGCATTCAAACATTAAATAACTAATGCAGCAAGTGAAATAAAAACGAATATGAAACAACCATAGCAGGATTTAAAGCATATAAAGGACTATTATATTTAGCAAAATGCTGCTCTTTTTATCTTTGTATTTTTTATCATTTTATTTTTGTTATTTTTAATATTTTTTTGTCTTCATAATTAAAGCTATTGACAAATTCCTGCTTGACATTTTAGAAAATATTTTGCGTAGCTACCCAGTATATATTAAAGATCACCGAGAACAAAAAACAAACACAAAACATGTTACATGGCCCCATAAATGTCCAACTTATATTTAACTGAATCGTATAAATGATGAAATTGCTCGTTCATTTTTTAAAACATTTGTTATTTTTTTGAGTAAAAACAATATCGACATTTAAGAATAATTTTATTAATTCACTCATTCCTTTGACTTGTTTATTGGCGCATAAACAGGCTATAATTTAAATCAAACAACAGTAAATTGGACCTCTACAATGCCACTAAGCTTTCAACAAAAGTCCAAAAATTAAAGAAAGATTGGACTTTATCCGGTGACGGCCGACACTGAGCTCAGTAAATGTTTTTTGATAAGTTATTAATAATCTGTTCAATAATTCGTTAAAGCCAAAATGAATGGTAAATAAATATAGGCATTTTAAAAAAATATATATAAATAATAAAATGGCCTAACATATTTTTAAATAAAATTAAATAGGCTATTTTCTGAAAAATGCGCCTGTCTGTGTTTATCATTCAATCGAATTAATTTGATCGCAACACCTGTTATTCAGAACAGAACATTTGAGCTAGTTTCAGTTCTTTTCATTTTCTTTTTTCTGTAGTTCATTTTTACAAATAATTTTATTTAATTTGTTTGTTAATTAAATTTTGTTATTTAGCTTATTTTTTATGCAACAAAGTTGCAAATTAAGTGCTACGAGATGTGGCTGTGTATGGTAGTGCCAGCGCGCGTGAACTGCTGCTGAGAGAGAGAGAGCGCAATAGAAACAATTAATTTTCGCATGCTGATTTATGTGAAATTGCGAATACATGACTATAATCGCATTGCAATTTTAAAAATTATTGTATTTTTTTCCTTTAGGAGGAAAAGTCTATTTCAATCATGCTAAAGACACGTGGTGCTGAAGTCCGAAAGTGCCGGTGATGGAACAGCTGAAGCTGTCAAATTATTTTTAGTTTAGCCTATTTATTATTATGATGATGATTAAAATAATAATGCTATTTATTTTATTCAATAATGTAATTAAAACATGTAATATATCTACATTAATGCGAAACAAGCTAAATATCATCTTTAAAGTCGTCATATGTCTCAGCTCTCTGCAATATCTTTGCCTATATCCTCCTCAATACATGATATCCTCTATTAAATCAAATAATTTGACCACAATGTTGCAGAACAGGCTTAACAAAATTCGCAGCACTGATATGTTCCCAGACTGAAAGTGATTGATGATGAGAAAACTGAGAAACCTGTGAGAACGGAGATGTTTCACCGCATATAGCCGTGAGGAGCGATTTTTTAAATGAAAGCATATTTTGTGCCAATCTGTCAAGATTGCTTAAAACACCTTAATATTTTAGAGTAAATAGTTAAAGTTTGCATCACCAATAATTGATCTTACCCACGCGTGACCCACTTATACTTAATATCATGCACCTATTTTTTGATTACCTGACTCGCGGATTAACGGCAGCACATGTGGAATAAACCCGAGATCTGCTTGACCGTCAACTGGGCAATGGGCTTATGAAGGAATAATGAAACGAGGCTCTATTACATGTAACATTTTCTTAAAACCCCCGAAATTTCCACTACTACCGATTAAGCATTAAGGTCTACAGGGAAACCAAAGTGCTCCCAAACGCCAGACCCGCTGTTGGTTTATGGAGGATTACATTAATGTTACTAGCCCTTTAGCTGTAGTGCAGTCAGTCCGCGGCGCGTTCCCCACCCTTTCGTCCGCAACAAACCCTGCATCATCTCAGCGCCCCTCGGCCTTCGCTTTTTCCGCGACAACCCCGCATCATCTCAACACCCATCTCCGCCGGCTTTTTTGGATTGAAAGCGGCATAACTTTCGGTTTGAGCGCCAGTAGCTTACTCCGACACTGAGTCAGTGTGTGCCTGACTAGAGTAGCGTTGAGGTGGGCGGGGAAGGCAGATGTTTGCCTGTCACGTCATTTGGGACTTATTCTCTTTTATCTTTTAAGATATTAGTCTGAATCGTTCGGTTTCGTATGCGTACCGAACCGAAAGCCTCGACCGAACGGTTCGATACGAATACGCGTATCGTTACACCCAAATATATATATATATATGCACTTTGTGTCATAGGACTATTTCAAACGCGCGCACACACAATTGATTACATATATATTATTGTAGTCAAAATTATTACCCCCCTTTGATTTTTTTTCTGTTTTAAATATTTTCCAAATGATGTTTAACAGAGCAAGGAAATTTTCACATTATGTCTGATAATATTTTTTCTTCTGGAGAAAGTCTTATTTATGTTATTTCGGCTAGAATAAAAGTAGTTTTAAATTTTTTATAAACCATTTTAAGGTCAAAATTATTAGCGCCTTTAAGCTATTTTTTTCCAATAGTCTACAGAAAAAACCATCGTTATACAATAAATTGCCTAATTACCCTAACCTGCCTAGTTAACCTAATTAATCTAGTTAAGCCTTTAAATGTCACTTTAAGCTGTATAGAAGTGTCTTGAAAATATCTAGTAAAT
>LR812527.1:30438408-30478408 GCA_903798195.1 Danio kyathit
TGCAGTTTATTAAAGACAGGACAGTGATAATCACCACACAGACACACTCTCAGTTCTCTGTTCTGTGAGAGTTGCAAAAAAGAGAAAGTGAAGCACTGTCCCCATTAACACTAAAGCAGGCTAACAACTCAAAGATAATATGACTACAAAGACACAACTTAGACATAAAATGACAATATTTCTTGACAATTTTAACTGCATGACGATTTCAAAGACATAATCCACCTTTTAAATTATGTTTAAGTAGCAAAGTCGATAGAAAAGAGTTTATAATTAAAAAACTGGCGAGGGCGGAAATTTGAACCAAGTCATTAACAGCTCATAACCATAAACTGTAAAAGATATGGACGTAGTATCCGTGACGTCACCCATAGAGAATTACCAACCTACATCACACATGACGTCACATGGGTTCCTGGTTGCAAAAGAGACCGGTTGCAAAAGCAAACATGTCGTGTTGTGCGGTAGGATGTCAAATTCGAAAATAAAAACTTTTTCAAAAATAAAAAAACTGAACTTTTACCGTACACCACACTGCTTTTAATGCCAACCGCAGACATCTTTGGCTAAAAGGGAGCTGAATGGAGTGACGACCTATATAAAAATGCTGGACTCTGCAGTTCTCATTTCATATCAGGTAAGTTCACGCTATGCTGAATCATACACATTACTCATTTTTGATTGCAGCAATGATTTCAGCAAAAACAGTTAAATATGGTTAATTAAACTGCGGACACTGAATGCTTAGAATGAAATGTAAACATGTAAATTCACATACCCTGCCGTACAGGTGCAGTTCGCTGTCAGATTGCAGTTGTTTTGCTTGTTGATGATTACCCAGGCCTTGTATAGCTCCGTCTTTTTTCCTTGTCTTTGGCTAGGCAGACAACAGCAAACCCTGTACCGCATCGGATGTCATTCCCTCACTGTAAATGCTAGTGCTCCCGGTTTTTTTTCTGCTACTTCGCTGCGCGCGCATCCTGAATGTTTCAAACATGGTAATTCGTCTGTAGGTTTCGAAAGAACCCAGAAGCATTTTGCTTAGACGGTTTTCCTATGGGAGAAACGCTTAATACTTCATTACCTGCGACTCGCTGTGTTTCTGGCCACTTGTGCTTGGTTGTACACTATATCAATAAAGTGTTTAGACTTTTAAAACACAGTTCTAATCCATTGAGCCACTAAACATTGTACTTATGACATTTTTCTACAGGAGGAAACCCAGATTACTTCCAAACACTTAAAATATAGTCTGTGTTAGTAAATGCAAGGCTATTTATGAAATCCAGGCATAACACTGTATGACAACGTTTCAGATGACCTTTCTAGAGCCTACAGCTAATCAATCTGTCAGATTCTGGAGTGCATTACAGTTCTAAAGAAATATAAATCATAAAGATCTTAAATAAACAAATACATTTATAGATATGGTATATACGTATATAATTTCACTCTCCTGAGAAATGGAGGCCAGGTGAATGGGTTGAGAGCACAATAAGTGCACAGAGCATGCCATATCATCTGATAATTGTAGGAAATAATTCCAAAAGGCAACTGACTGTGTAAAGCCACATAAAACAAAACAAAAATATGATGTACATGCAGAGTTCGGCCAGCTACAGCCAGAATCAGCTGAGGTGACCAGACAGCGACCAGCGAGACCTAGCTGTCACTCAAGTGACCACAACCTTAATTATGCAGACTTAATATAACTCAATATAAAGGAAACGGATGAGTTCTAAAAAAATTCACCCCCTCACAGTTGTCACGAAGGGTAATATTAGCTATATGAACCAAAATCGTTCTTTGTACCAGGCTGTAAACACCTATTTTCTGCTGTAAAGTTGGCCATTTTAAAAGTGGGGTCAATTAAAATGTGCTCTATTATGGAGCCAGGACTAGCGGAATTTCGATAAATTGCAGTTTCAGTTACTTCCGTTTAGCTTCACGAGGGAGAGCGGGATACTGAAAAATAATGCTTAACAGGCACACTATTCGACTCAATCCAGCATCAAAACATGTCATCCACTGATATGAACAAACATTTAACTTAATCGGCTATATTTTAACCTTATATCCTGGGCACATTCACAACATACCGGTCTCACTCAAGTGCAGGACGGAAGCTAAAGGAAGTGACATTACTCAACGTAAAACTGATTTAAAACAAAAAAAAATGATATTTCCCATATACTTTTATAAGGTTATTAATAATGTTATTCTGATGAAAATTAAATAATAAGAAAATAAAATTATTTATTTATAAAAAAAATTAAGTTCACTGGAACAGTCCAAACAAAAACACTACAAGACAACTATGGAGACTTTTAAAGATGGAGGAGAGACTAGTTGTCACTGTTTCAAGTTATCCAAAGCTGTATGACTTTACAAATCTTGAATATCACAATATTATTAAATATTACAATTATTCCAATCAACAGCAACACTTTCACACAATACGCAGCTGATTCAGTCGTTGCCTAGTGACAAAAAAAACGCAGTGCTTCTTTTTTTCTTGTCAACAAAAAGGTAATGTGGGCGCCTCACATTTTTGGAACGTAAAAGTGCGTTCAGTGTGATTGACCTCATACTCTCTGTCATTCTCTCTCTCTCTCTCTCTCTCTCTCTCTCTCACACACACACACACACACGCACTCTCTATCTCTCTATATCTATCCATTAAAATCAATACATTTGAATTTATCTAGCAAGTCAATCCCTATGTCTATTCTTTAGTGCATCTTTATTTGTCTATCCAGCCATCTATCAATCTCAATCGACATCTATCGTTTCATACTGTGTATCTGCAACATTGTTTGTCAGCTCCAGAATCAGCCTACTAGAGACAGTTTACTTCTTTCTTTATTTATGAAACAAAGAGAACACATTGTAAATATTTGTTAGCGTTATTGTTTCTCTTTTCATCGTCTGTAGATCTTGCTACATGTCACGTCACACTGAGCACCTTTCACAGATTTAAACCTACAAACAGGGATATTAATTACCTCAATTTGTCACTGTCACAGCTGCCCTGGTTTAGATTTCATCAGAATGCGAATGGGATAAGAGATAAATAAAGTCGATTTCATGTGGCACACAGCAAAGCGCATTTGTAATTTCTGAATTTAGAGATGCAATTTAATAATGCCAGACCTCCTCTCTCCTCTGCTTACAATTTACCACTGATTACAGCCTGACGCTGGCGCAATTTGAATATTTACTGCATGCCAACCAATCCACCCCACCTCATTTACATTTTGATTTACATGCCAATAGATGCAGAGTGTGGGATAAATAGGGACCGTAATCAGCTTCATTTCCAGTGCTGAAATAAGCAAAGCCTTTGGGTACCCCAACTAATGGCGAACACTGAGCTATTAGAGGTCAACAATACTAATCCCAAGGAGCAAATTGGACACAGTGCATGACTTGGGTGATTGGCCGTTTTAACAACAGCCTTGGGTTGCTTGACTTCACCCGTCTTGATAGTAATCTGCCTCTGCGATTTCATCATGTTTGTTTGTGCATGTGCAGCTACATTGGGAAAGCACGGTGCCATTAGACGAATCATTGAGCACGTTTCTATGAGTCTTTGCTGCCGAGGAGAACGTTTCTTTGGGAATTCAATAGAGGGGTCAATTAACAGTCTGTAAATAAATGTTGTGATGGCTGGCCATAAAATGTAATGCGAAGGGGTTTATAGCCCATTTTAAAACTGAAGTGAAGGATATTGTAAAGAATCTAAATTATTCAGGATATTTTAGAAAGCATGTATTCACGTGGTTTAATGGGACATTCAAGTTATTTAAAAGTAGTTGGAAAGCAAAATCTACTTCTCTGCCTAGTGAGCGCAGATGACACAAATCTGATGATCACTAGTTTCAGCATCAAGCTAGATATTTTGCAACCCAATTGTAGAGTGGGTGCATGGTGTTCATCTGCTAAATAACTCATTAATGGGACAAACACGGAACTACATTCATGCTAGTCTCAACAGACCACTTTGGCCTTTATAAAAATACAACAGCCAAGAGCACAAGCGAGCTTGATCCAGATTCATAAGAGCAGCACTTGCCAGTGTAATACACCTTTCACAGGGCAGCATTTCAAATCAAGACAAAGCGTAAAGATCCTTAAACAATACTAGCTGCTTCTAGAGCAGGGGCAGAGGTGGAAAGAGTAATAAAATATTATACTTGAGTAAAAAGTACTGTTACTTCCAAAAGTTTTTACTTAAGTAAAAGTAAAAGTTACATGTCTATAATCCCTCAAGTAAAAGTAAACTCATTAAAATGTACTCATGAGTAAAGGTAAAGAGTAACTATTTCTCAAAAGGGACAAGAGAATATAAATCTCCAATTAGTTGTTTTTATTTGATACCTACAACGTAATGGGCCAACATTTGACTGCTCCGCTGAGTCAGATGCTGGGGGCCTCGGAGGAACTCTGCAGGGTTCGCCGAGTGGGGAACTCAACTGACAAAGCGAGAAAGCGCACGTATCTCTGTTTAGAGAGAAAGGCGCAGCAAGCTTTTACAACACCTAACCGAATTTCCTCATTCACCGCTCGTGAGGAATCAGTTCACTCGAAGATAAATCTCACAAATGCTCAGTGTCGCCCAGCCCGCAGCTCTACAATGTCTGTTAGAGAGGCGCCGCGTGCTAACGCCCGAAAGGATGCGCGCTCCGAGTGGAGCGCGCTCCGAGTGGGGGACACGGCTCGCCCTAGCTCGATGCGGAGGGAGATGGCATTCACTGTTCAGTGGGCCAACCTCTGTTTAGATATGGCACTTCCCATCTGCCAATCACCGTAACATATAAGAGCTGCTCAGAGGATCTAAGCTCTGAGTACGGTCCGTTATAATACGCAAGCGCGAACAGGACACCGCAATAAAGGGGCTGGGTCTGCCCCTCCGTTGGCAGCACTTGCAGGTTCACTACATAGTCTAACGAGAGCGCTGTAGGAACCTAGGGCACCTAGTGGGCCGGGTCTCAGGTAAACGTGAGAGTGGGCCGGCCCAAAACGCTGGCACATTTCGCTGACCGAAAATGCCTCCGAGACCCGCCCATTTGACCGATGCCAACGCCGACCAGCAGAGCTGTCTACCTGGACAGAAATCATATAGATACTGAGTCGAGTGATCGAGCAGACCTCTCCTAAGAGAGATCTTCAAATGGTAAGAGAGGGGACAGGATATATATCCACGTCTCGCGCCTCTGGGGACTGGATGATGAGGCGATGCTTTCCCAGCGCGCCGCCATCGGCCGCATCCTCAGAGCGGGGATGATCGCCACGCCCACCCCTCATGTGGAGGGACAGCCTTGGCTCCAGCCAACTGAAGGAGGATAGCATCACACTGATCTGGCATGTTTGGGGTTTCCTTCTCGGAGAGAAGTACAACCACACAGCGATAGACTCTCCACATCAGGGCATAGGCATGCCTCATAGAGGGTGCTCTAGGCCTGAGTGATGGTGTTAACCACCTAACGTAGGTCACCTAAGTCCTCCGAGCTCCATCTATGGGCCACACGTGTTGTCCCATAGAACTGGCGCGGTGTCCAAACGGTGCCTGTCCCCAAAGAAAGTTTCTTCCATGGGACATGCCAGGGAGGGCCATCACGAGGAGAGAGCTAGAATACAGGTTTGATTGGCCTGAGAGGCGCAATGCATAGACCTGTTCCTCGTCCTCCCTGACTTTACACAGCATCTGTGCGAGTAGGCATGAACCAACTAAAAACATAAAAATGTAACCACTTTAAGTGATAGTTCGCCAGAAATTTGATGTTTCCTTCTTTTGTTGAACATGAAAAAATACATTTTAAACAAAATCTGGTAACAGGGACCCATTTACTTGCATAGTATTTGTCTTTCTTATCATGGAAGTCAATGGCGACCAGTTTTTTTTTTTTAATATCTCCTTTTGTGTTCAACAGAAATTATAAAGGTTTAAAATACACATGAGGAAGAGCAAATGATGAGGTCATTTTCATTTTTGGGTGAACTGTCTTTTTAACTGAATGAAACAAAGTGGAATATAATCGTATATATAGAAACCTGACATGAAAGTAACCCATTTCATATTATTTTTTCTGCTGCTGAATCAAAGGTCTCAGACGTGTTGCTAGCTAGGACGACGTTCCATAATTAATCAGGCCAAGAAAACAGTGCAACTGACCAACATTTTTCATTGATGGTGTCCTCCCTCAGTGTAATTCTCACTGGTCAAGTGTGAAGTCCTTCTGCGCTGACATGGCCTAGATGCTCATACACTGGAACTTCTAACACTTTTATATTTGCCCTGTTTCTTACAAAGAGTGTAGCTGTCATTCCAATTCCAAGTTCCATTCCTGCATTTTACATTTGTTTTTTGTTTTGTTTTTGTTTTTTAACTCAGCTTTGCCATTACAGGAAAAAAAAAAAAATCTGTAAATACATAAAACATTTAAAATCTTAAAAATCTTACCTACCCCAAACGTTTGAACAATAGAATGATATATAAATACTCAAATGTAGAGTATGCACAATATGATTTGCAAAAGAAGTGGCACTTTCATTTCAAGAAACTGAATAAGCAGAATGTCTTTGGTATAATGCTGTTTGAAAATGAAATCACCAAGCCTTCTCTTCCAATAACCTATTATGTCATTCCAATAATTTAACCAAATTAACTACTACTGTATTTAATTTCCAACTGGTGTGTATTTATGCAATTTCTAATTTTGAGGGGATGGGCACAGGGGTCGACAAGCATGAATAAATAATTGGCATTTTGAATAAATAATAAATGAAGTAAATAAATAAAAATTTATGTATAATTGCACTTCTGCCCAGATTGTGAAAGAAATTAATTCAGTGCCTGCACTGCGCTGTGGAAAAATGACTATAAAAATCCTCACAGATTTGAGTTCTGACAGCAAAATTACAGCACAAACAATCACAGCACTCACAGAGCCATGAGCAAAAAAAAAATCTGTTGTGAAGAAAGTGGGAAGAAAAAAATAAATAATTTCACACTAAGTGAACCCTTCTACAGGAGAAAAAGTTTTTTTTTTCTTCATTTTTCTGCTTTAAAAGGTCTGGCCACAGTGTGGGTATTTATCTGTTTATTATTTATCTCCAACAAGCCATTAAAGGAAAAAAAACTCTCCCATTGCTTCATTAATGAGTTAATCACAAGGTTAAGAATGGCAATTAGAAGCGCATAAACATATGTGATTTACTAACAAATGCTGTTGGCAGTAAAACATAATTTCAAAAAGTGGTTCATCATCTTCTTAAAGTTTTTAATTTTCAATCTGCTTCACTTTATTCAGAGAAAGACTTAATATTAATTAGTTACTCTGCTAAACTCTCACTTTGCAGTGTTAAACCTGGCATTTGTCTGGCCTTGTAATTGGAGGTGATTTCGAGACAGAGGTCAAAGTCATGAAGAGTCTGCAGGCAGCAGTTGCTGTCGGCCATTTTTGAGACCAGCCCTGATCTTCCCTGCAGTATCTTTTTTTCTTTTTTCTTTTCCCTGTCATGTCCTTCACAATGAGTCCCATGCGGGTCTGAATGTCACAGTCATCATTATTCGCTCACTGCTCTTCAAATGGTCGAATCTGAATTCCAGCCTCCTCTCAAGATTGGCCCTGGGCTTTCATTTTTAAAGGTCAATATCTGGTCATAGTGGATTCTGTTTTCAGAGAAGGCCTGCATTTTAAGTTCAATCTCATTTTAGACAGGATATCTCAGGTGTAATATATTTTGAGCAGAACTAGTTCCAGTTTTCCTTGTATGGGTCTCTGATTTAATGCTATATCTCTTCTCTATCTCATATATAAAATAGGCTAATGGCTGGATTTTTTGATGGACTGGCTCATGTTCAAGGCAATATCTGCTCTCCAGTTGTTTAAAGGGCACCTATGATGAAAATAATCTTTTGGAAGCTGTCTGAACAGAACTGTGTCTGGGTATAGTGTGTCCACAGTCATATTGGGGTGATATAAACACAATAAGTCTCTTTGTTTTAAACTTCCTGATGTTAAGATAGTATCCAAATCCCTCCCATTTTGAGGCCTGCCGCAACGTGAGGTAGGAGTGTGGTTTTCCCACCCACTGAATTGACTGACAGCCGCATATTAACATGTCTCTGTAGTAACGCGTATAATCAAATCCACAAGACAGGATGTGCGCAAAGCAACTGGGATTAAAAGATCTGTTCAGTTCGCTGTGATCATCAATCATCATCAAATGTGATCAAGAATGAGTTTTACAAGTTTAAAACTGCACGTTGTAATGAATTACAGCGATTGTACCATCTTTATCACTACAGCCGCATAGTGTCAGTACAATTATAAAAGAAGACGCTTCAATCCCCGTTTGTGGACTTAAATCAGGTTTATTTTAGACATTAACATAATGAATATCCATACAGCAGTGGACATTAACGTGTATCCTGTCACATTTGCCAAGCAAAAACTGTGTAAAGTTAAACGCGCACACTGTGTGTGTGTGTGTGTGTGTGTGTGTGTGTGTGTGTGTGTGTGTGTGTGTGTGTGTGTGTGTGTGTGTGTGTGTGTGTGTGTGTGTGTGGTGTGTGTGTGTGTCCACTGCGTGAACTTTGTAATGACATTATGTCTGACTCATCGTTGCAACTCCACAACAAATGCATCAAATAATCATTGAGAAAGTTCTTACTGTAGTATTTATCACAAACGTTACGTGAGATCTGCTTACTTCATATCTGTCACTGTGCTGTTTATCTGACGCAGAGATGGCAAAAGTACACACATCCTTTACTTAAGTAGAAGTACAGATTCTCATGTTTAAAACGACTCGGTAAAAGTTGAAGTACTGATTACATTTTTGTACTCAAGTAAAAGTAAAGAAGTACGCCCTTAAAAATTTACTCAAGTAAAGTACCCATTACTACTACATTTTAGTTTAGTAGTAGGTTATCCGGTTTCATCCTGATGCAAACTCACAGCGTTTATCATATAGTTTTGTGGCTGTTAGATCAAAAACAACAGCTGCCATTCATGTTCTTACACTCAAAAATAATTTTGTGGCGCTGTCTATCTTCATAAATAATGTCTTACATTTTACACTCAATTCTGCCCAAAATATATTTAAAAATGTAATGTTAAATTAGATTTTTTATTGAATATATTTTGTATTTGACTGCTTTTTTTTTGCTTTAGCAGCTCTCACACATAACCTGTTATTTTAGTGTTTTTTTCCAGGGTATTGTGGATATTTTATTTAATGGATAAACATTAATTTTGTTAACATTTATATATGCTAAAAGCTACATACACAGGCGTGACTACAACCTCTAAAACAAGTGCATGATCTTTTTTCACGTGATAAATACAAGATCTTTAAAGTATTTGGTTAAGTACTAAAATGTACAAATCTTTACAAAAAGCACTTTTTTTGCAGTCTTTGAAAGACCAGAGAAATCCTGTGCAGTAGAATCAGAAGTAGACAAAAGACTGTTTACCTTAAGCATTTAAACGGCATTTTTTTTTTACTGGAATGTGTCTCTCTTATTTAGCTGTAATCCGATCGAGCAAATTGTGTCTTATAACCGTGTAAACAGGGCAGCATCAGTCATGTTAAATCCTGAGAGCAGAAAATTCCAAATCTGAATATAATAAATAATCTGATGGGTATTTTGAGCTGAAACTTTACAGGCACATTGGAGACACAAAAGACTTAAATCTTAAATCTTGAAAAAGGGGGAAAATAGGTGCCCTTTAATATAAGAATAGAAACTGTTTATTGCAGATCATCAGAAATCTCGATTCTTGAAATTGATAAAATAATAAAACTGTAAATAATTTTTTTTAATACATTGTAAATCAACTAGGGCTGGACGATATGGCAAAAATTTACATCACATATATTTTTTTATTTCGGTCGATACAATATAATTCCGATATGGATATGGACAATATTAAAAAGAAAGGAAAACTGCCAAGAACGCACACAATGGATGTCTGTACCTACAAATGTCTGCAAAGTGAATTTGCAAAGTCCAGACTCTTATAACTTTTTTTTTAAATAAAAACAGTACAAAAAAAATTGTTCACTTTTTATTTGTATTTAGCCTATACAAACAAGAAATGTGAAATAAACTATCAAATAAATAAAACTCTCAGACTCAGCTTATAATATATAGACAGTTTGTGGGGGTTAGCTTGACCAACATGATGAACAGAAACTTTTATAAGTGTTTTTTTTTTTGTATATGCTGAATATTTAACAATCAAAATAATACCAAATCGTACAATTATGACATCCACATCGTAAAAAAACATAGAAAAAGAATAATAATATAATAATAAAAAATCATAAAGAGTAAAGGCTACATTAATATTTGCAATAGAAGAGTTGTTTGAGTATATTCATACTTCTAATTGCTTTTCATCTTGAACGTCCTTTAAGGGTTTTATTTGTCTATTTATATTTGTGTCTGTAATTACCTAATTAAATTGAAAGGTTTAACATAAATATCTCTTATATATTTTATAGTCTATTTATATAGACTAATATTTTATAAACACGTTTTCATTATTAACAGATTTAATAGCTCTATTGATCACATTCTTTCTACTTCATCAACTTTGCAATAACCTGATTCCTGATAAATATGTTTGTGAGTTTTATTTAGTAAGTGCCAGCAACGAGTTTGTGTATGTGAGTGTTAATTTGGTGTTTATGCAAGGATTGAGTTTGTTTGTGCGTGTGTTAGTGTGGGAGTATATGCAAGGATAGGCGAGTTTATATGCATAAGTGGGTGTATGCATGCATCAAGTTTATATGTATTGCGCAAATTTCATACATGTTTTGAACATTCAATAGTATAGGTTATATGGAGTGATTTATAGAGTATGCACGTGTTGATAAGCGAAGTGAGGCCACAGGTTGGCTTAAACTTTGTGTGTTGCCTCATCTTCTGACTCTCAGTATGTTTTATCAGGTGGAACTGCTTCAAATGGTGAAACAGATTTGATGTGTTCCTACCGCTAGTCAGCTACTCTCTCTGGCACACTTTGCAGAACACCGAAACAAAGTTTATCGGAACTTAAAAAGCCGAACCACTTCCACACCACTGCATTAGTCTTTCCTTTCTTATCAACTATTTCGTCTGCATTCTTACTTGTGGAAGTTTGTTCATTCGCATCTGTATTCAGAGCACTCATTTTGTAGCTAAAACTTTCTGCGGCGCAGCTTAACCAACTGCTGTGCTGAGCGCTGGCAGCGTGTCTGTGTTGTTCGTCATCACATAAGTGACGTCAGATCATGCTCTTTCTGACGGCTGCACTGAATGTCATTCAGTGACAAGTGATACATGTATAAGATCTTATATAATATAATAATATATATATTTATATATATGCAAATTTTTATCGAAATATCGGAAATGGGTTTAAAAATCATATCATCGATATTGAAAAAAATTATATCGCGATATATATTGATATCGAATTATTGTCCAGCCCTAAAATCAACATTGTAAATCAAACAGCTAAACTTTACCATATGGATCATATTATTAGGTTTTTTTTTTTATTAAAGCTGGGTTGCATACTACACTACTGACACTTTCCACATTTTTTAGATCACCAATTTTTGGATGATTTTCTGATGAATAAGGTTTACAAACAGACAAGTCTCAGAGGTGGCTGTGTTTGTGTCTATAATTCTGGATGTCGTCTGGGTCCTCAGGGAACCTGACATCCAGCATGCAGAGAGGACAAATGATACACCGGTTGAAAAAACTGTCCCCTGTATCAGACACTTATTCCTTTCATTTGTCACCATGAGCAGACCTTCTGCAGGATGAACAAATGCTCTCAATCCCTCAAGCTAATGCTATTGAACAAACAATGACAGAATGAACTATCAGCATGATACTTGATTGATCACAAATAAATAGTAAAGGTCATAGTTTAACTTTTGATCTTTTTCTAGTGCTTGATATACAGTTTGGTTGCTCTCTTGCATCATAAGGAATTACACTCACCAGCCACTTTATTAGTTACGCCGTACTAGTACAGGGTTGGACCCCCTTTCGCCTCAGAACAATACTGGAAATAATCCTCAGAGATTTTGGTCCACATTGACATGATAGCATCATGCAGTTGCTGCAGATTTGTCGGCTGCACATCCATGATGCGAATCTCCTGTTCCACCACATCCCAAAGGTGCTCTATTGGATTGAGGATCTGGTGATTGTGGAGGCCATTTGAGTACAGTGAACTCATTGTCATGTTCAAGAAACCAGTTTGAGATGATTCGCACTTTACTACACGAGTGTTATCCTGCTGGAAGTTTGACACACTGTGGTCATAAAAGGAGACATGGTCAGCAACAGTACTCACGTAGGCTGTGGCATTGATACGATGCTCATTTGGTACTAATTGGCCCAAAGTCGGCCAATAAAATATGCCCCACATCATTACACCACCACCAGCAGCCTGAAACGTTGATACAAGGAAAGATGGATCAATACTGTCATGTTGTTGACGACAAATTCTGATCCTACCATCTGAATGTCACAACAGAAATTGAGACTCATCACACAGGCAACGTTTTTCCAATCTTCTATTGTCCAATTTTGGTGAACCTGTGCGAATTGTAGCCTCAGTTTCCTGTTCTTAGCTGAACGGAGTGGCACCTTGTTTGGTCTTCTGCTGCTGTAGCCCATCCGCCTCAAGGTTCGACATTATGTGTGTTCAGAGATGCTGTTCTGCATACCTCGGTTGTAATGATTATTTGAGTTACTGTCTGGCCATTCTCCTCTGACCTCTGGCATCAACAAGGCATTAGCGCCCACATAACTCTTTTTCTGACCATTCTCTGTAAACCCAAGAGATGGTTGTGCGTGAAAATCCCAGTAGAATTTTCAGCAGTTTCTGAAATACTCAGACCAGCCCGTTTGGCACCAACAACCATGCCACTTCAAAGACACTTAAATCACCTTTCTTCCCTATTCTGATGCTCACTTTGAACCGCAGCAGATAGTCTTGACCATGTGTACATGCCTAAATGCATTGAGTTGCTGCCATGTGATTGAATGGTTAGAAATTTGCGTAAACAAGCAGTTGGACAGGTGTACCTAATAAAGTTGCCGGTGAGTGTATAACACCATACTGCATGAAGTCTTAGAAGCAGCTCCATGGTGGGTTTCTGGATAGATCAAAATGTAAAGAGCATAGTGCATATATTATATATATATATATATATATATATATATATATATATATTATATATATATATATATATATATATATATATATATATACACACACATACATACATACACACACACACGTACATATGCAACAAACATTACAATAGATGGCAAATTACCTGCCATATGCAATATACAGTATATAAAGTTTATTTACTTCCTAATTTTGAGTTTCTGGTTCCAGTTTTCTAATTATAAAACAACACACATATCGGCATTCCATTGAATCTGAACGGTGCATTAAATTAAGTATTTCTTAAATACGTTCTTAGCTTCACAGGTAATGTAAAAATAAAAATGGTCACAACACAGAAATGATAAGCAGACGGTTCTCAGATGATTTCACAGCTTCTATTTCACGTTCAGTCATTCTTACAGCAGTTTAAAAATGACTTCTGATGCAACCAATTATTGGATTACATGAAAAGCCTTGCAATAAAGGCTATTTTCACTCTTGATTCACATCAGCCTGAATAATGTGCTCAGCTCCATTTCAAGGCTCGCATTGTGTTCTTTTGATTCTTTCCGTCTCATCATGCCAAAAATAAATTAGCTGGTTTGACTCCGGCATCAACCATAAAATAGCAGGATTACAAGGATCAGGGGGGGAAATAATAATAACTTATTGTTGTTTTTGTATATCTGCCTTGACTCAAGTTACTTTTTTTTATTTAGCATAACAGACCCTGCCAAGGTTAAGAAGTGCTGTGATATACCACCTAGGATGTACGCTTTTTCACACTTAGTTTTAGCCTGTAATATCATGGGTTTTCAAACCACACACTGTTAGCCTCTCAGTAATGATTTTCTGCTATTCCCTGCTCCTCAACATGCTGCGTAATGGATTTTTATCAAACAACCTTTAAAGCTCCTCTCTGTAATGATCATGTGCAGCCAATCCAAGTGTAAGAAACTGTTTGGGTTTCACAGCGCAAACAACACAAAAACGTTTCAACATATTGTTTAATTTTACCCTAATGCTACATGATTTGAGTAAAATACTTCCATGAAGAAGTCGTGTTTGCTATTCTGAAATGTTATCTCACTTCAAATTAACAACACAAATGAAAGCAAGTTTAATTTTCCACATTTATAAGTGGATTTTTGTCTGATATATGCAATGGAGAACAGCTACAGTAGGAGTTGTGCGAGTAAGAGATGCACCTAGAGACTGATGTTGGAGGCTGCAGTCTTTAACATCCATGTTAACGTGCCTGCCTCCCATGCTGGAATTGCCAGGTCGAATCCTGCTTGGAGCGGGTCAGTAGAACCAGAGGGGTTTATACTGGTGCCGTGACCCGGATGGAAGTAGGACTTAGGTGGGAAGTGTATTGAAGGCAGCTCACTCTCGAGAGGCATACTAGCAACTGATGTTAGAGGCTACATTGTCAGTGTGCTCGCCATCCATGTCAGAATAGCCATCCCTCTAAATCCCGCTCAGAGCAGGTCAAGTAGAACTGGAAGGGTTAAATAAATGTCTAATATAAATGCAAAGCATGATTTTAAAACTGGCAGCAGAAGGATATGACATCTGCCCACGACAGAGTAGATCCAGCCCTGGATGTCAAATCATGTCAGGAGACATCCATTTTGTCTGGTATGTGAACAACCAGCCAGCAAAGCTGTCCAATACCCAAAACCTGTTAACAGCAAGTCATTCAACACTTCTGTGGTACCCATAGCTGTACTTACAATCTTTCATCAGCCAAGAAGTTGAATGAAATAGACAGAAAAGAGGAGAAGAAACAGAAACAACGTTATAGGTTTCGGTGTTCTTCTTGTATATAAGTGAAAATATTAAGCTGCTAATAGGCATGGGATGATGGGCTTTCCAGGTATACCACGGTTTGGAAAAGTCAAGATTTTTTATTTACGTTTTTTTTTTTTTTTTTGCTTGTGTTTTAGGACAGTATCTCCAGCAAGAAAGATCTCAAAGATGCCATTTTAAATTGTAAGGAAATCTGTGTTTTTGAAACTAATGAAGACAGCAGGAAAGGAACTGATGATTCCATTTCATTATTCAGCCTGACATGTTTATTGCTCGAAAATACTTAAAATGTTTCTCAAAATAAAATATATTGTGTTCAAAAGAGAAACAAGTTTTGTTTTTTACCCAGACATTTAAAAAGAACTTTATTTTAGAGCATTAATCACAATACCGTGAAACCATGATATTTTTACCCAAAGTTATCACACTGAGGATCTTATGAGCCCAATGCCTAGTTGTTAAGGACTACATTAAAAACTGCAATAACCAACAGCCTCTCACTGAATTTAAGTAAATTATTATTAAGATTTTTTTTTATTATTAAACGGGCTGATTAAATCTACTATACTGACATCTTTAGCAAAATCAAATGTTTAGAATTATATATTATTATTGCTCTTCATTATTACTATAATGAGCAGCCGAGGATTAGTTAATCCAATCTAATATCAAAGAAGAACAAGTCAAACCAAAGTTGTAAGAATACCCTGACAATTTGACATTCAAGGTCATGATTCTTTTGAGTGATCAGTGATTTTGCTCAGTACTGTAGGAGAAAATCAGTTCTTCATTTCCAATGCAGCACAAGCCCTCATTTTTTGCTGTGAAAACTACACACACACACACACACACACACACACTACTCCCACACACACATACACCAGCATGCACACACCAGCACCACTCTTCAACATCTATCTTCCTGAAGATCTGCAATAGGCTTCTATTGTATTTTATACTGACCTAAAAGAATTTAACATAAATTTAAATCCTATGAATTATACCAAAATCATGATTTCCACATAAGCAGCACAACTATTTTTAGTGAAGTTTATTTATAAACTAATTTCGAGAGGAAATGTAATTATGATTGTCCACAGCTGGTCCTGCATTAGCACGCAGGACTCACCAATCAGATGATTCCTAACTCACTCTAGTTTCTTACCTTAGTTATCTTCGTTTTGAAGAATCCTCCCTTCTACCCCTACTCCTCCCTCCTTTTCCTTGACAGGGTGGCATGGCAGTCCAGTGGTTAGCACTGTTGCCTCACAGCAAGAATGTCATGGGTTCAAATCCTTACTTGACCAGTAGACGTTTCTGTGTGGACTTTACATGTTTTCCCTGTGCTTGTATGGGTTTCTCCCGGGTTCTCCGCTTTCCTCCCACAGTCCAAAGATGTGACATAAGTGAATTTACCAAACCAAATTAGCACCATTGATGAGCTCTTAATCAGCAATTCTTAACTGCTATTAGCCATAACTAAGCGGGGGAGTTTTCAGGAACTACCCGAGCTCAAACTCCCCTCTCGCCTTACAAACGGGAGGGAGCCCTGGGCTTGAGGATCTTATGAGCTCAGGGCTCTCTCCTGGGACAGCATACCAGACACGCTTTATAATCAATCATCAGCTAAGTGTGAACTCTTGAAACACTGATAAGAAATCACCATATCAGAATGATTTCTGAAAATATACCACAAAAATAATAAATAATATTTATTTTAAACATATTAAAAAAGAAAACAGTATTAGATTTTCTTTTATTTATAATTTTTTTATTTTGTTTATTATTACATTTGTATTTACATATTTAACTGCATTGCATGTTAGTTATTTTATAATTTTTATGGTCCTTTTCACAATCCTGTTATGACTCGTTTAAAGGTCTTCATAATCTTAAATCCTTGAAAGTTTAAGTTAACATTTTTTTGAACATTTATATGTATTTATGTTTGTAGTATATCATCTTTGCTTCAAATGACAAAAAAACGAATTACCGCTTTCTAATGCAGCATCTATGGGACAGGACAGTAAATTCGACATTATTCTCTCTCTGGCTGCCGTCATCAGTCTCACAACAATTTTTTTCCTTTTTCTGAAAGGTTTTATAACATCATCGTGGAGTTTTTCTTTTATTATTTGAGCAATAAGATTGTAAAAAAATATTGTTGTATTCTCCCATTCACTGCACTCTAAGTTTTCCCAACTGTGACGACTTCCGCTACTGAGAAACCCCGGAAATGTGTCTATTTATCTTTTTTTTATTTGACATTCTCTGTTCTAAATACTGTTCTTGAAGCTAGAATTTATGATTGAAATGTATATTTGATTGAGTGTATTATGTTTTATTCAGAGTAAACAAATGTCAACTTATTTTGTTTCTGCTGATAGACTGGAAACAATCGATGTCTCACTCATTTTTTTATATTTAATATTGTATCTCTTTGATTTATAAGCATCAATAAAAAACAAAGTTAAACTAATAAGCTTTAAATAAAGTAACAATATTTCACAATACTTCCAATGAAATGGTTGCAGCCTTGATAAGCATTACAGACATCTTGCAAAATCATTTTAAATGTTGCAAAATTGTAAATGGTACAGTAGTGCAAATATATTTAAACATTACTGTACATTAGAGGTACTGTCAACACCCATAGTGGCATTAAACTTAACGGGCTGGCTGAAAACACAAGACTAATATCACCTGTTCTCCATGAGAGCTGCCTTATATTTACCATTCCAAGCTATTTTCCAGATTGTTTGTACAGACGATGAAATAGCTTTTGTCTCTGTGACTAGCAAACCACCGTGCCTAACACACACACAGTCAAACTTACACAAACTAAAACTCACAAGCCACATCCATCTCCCAAGTTCTTCCTCTTTCCATCAATAATAAAGCCTCCTCGGTGACTGAAGGATGTCTTAATAATGTGTGTGCAGAGCTGCTGCTCCTCCACTGAGGGTGGGAATGGACAATCAGCTTGGCTGTGTCTCCCCTTGAGGCAGCTGGGCCGTTTGCCCTTTTGCATTTCTCTGAGTCACTGCTTTTCTAGGAGACTCCCTTCCATTTTATTCCAAGGTTGCATCCTCCTCTGCATCCCAATAAGTCTTGAGCTGAAGGAGGTTATCGTGCACCTGCTGCCAGGTGATGTGTCACTTAAAAAAAAGAGATCTGAGCGAGGATGAAGAGCAACGGTCTGCTGGCAGAAAACAAGATTTGTTAAAATAGACGTATGAGAGGACGAGGAGCAATGCTGTTCATCATCGTGGTGTATTGGCAACGATGTGGCACAAGGGATTCCTTTAACTGCGTTGGAACTGCATCTCGTATAATATACACTTACAGATGCAGGCTGGAGAGCAGATGCGTGTGCATGCCTGGTGCTCATTGAAACAGCTGTTGGGTTGGGTTGTCTTATCCTATCATAGACTTCAATGCGTTTACTGCTTTTACAGTCCTGAGCTAAACTGTCCACTTCTGAAAATTCTCCAGGTTTCTAGTAAATTCTGCATGTCTGGTGACTTTCTAGCAGTGATTGTATGATATTGAGGTACATCTAGTCACGTTCCCCGAAATAATAACAATGAGAAGGATACAGATGCAAGGCCATTAATAACAGATGCAAAAGACAAACGGACCAAAACAGAAAAAAAGAAAAATAAACATGGTGCTGTAGGAAGGAGCTGGTGAAATCCAGATCAGAGTGGCTCTCTGGAAAACAACTAGCGGTCCCGATAAAACAGTGTCCCTACAAGACATAGAGGGTGCTTCCCAAATCGCATACCTAACAGTTTGCGTGGTGCCGCGTTTCATTTGAGTTGAATATAAATCACTTTGAAGAGATTTTGTCTAAAAACAGCTTCGCCTGTACAGACATCTTTATGATCCATCCACGCGATTCTTGGCTAGAAATTGCAACATTTTTTTTTCTTTTTAAATATTTCCCAAATGATGTTAAACAGAGAAAGGAAATTTTCACAGTATGTCTGATAATATTTTTTCTTCTGGAGAAAGTCTTATTTGTTTGATTTTGGCTAGAATAAAAGCAGTTATTAGTGGAGCACAAATGTTCTTGATTCTGGAGGTCATTTTAATAATAACATTAATACTGAAATAGTTAAGGCATTTTAGAATGACCAACATTTCAGATGTTTTACAATGTGCTAAGCCTGCTGGTTTGTCCATTCACAAACATTTTTATCATCACATGATCTCTTATAACAAAATCACATTACCTTTTTTTAATGCGCATACTGTAATTTGTACGACAAAAGTGTTTCCATCGTAGCTTATGCGCATCTTTTCTTATCAAATAAAGTTTATCCAACTCAGTTATGCGTATATTTTTTTTATTTGCATTTTAAAAATTTATGCACACCTGGCCGTTTACATCAACCAATTGTTTATGCGCATATCCAAAATGCGCATAAAAAAATAGGTGGATGGAAACGTAGCTAGTGAAAACTCTAAAAATTGCCATTAAATTACCCAGATGCTGCACTTATTCAACCGCTAAAAAAAAAGTGTAGAATGTTGGACACTTCACGCACTCAATGGCCGCAGCTTTGCTTGTGTCGCGGAAGGGCGGAGCTATCGAGCACACATGTTGAATTATTTATTCTGCATTGTGAAAGCACACTTCTCTTATGAGAGTGATTGTACCATCTCCCAATGGTGAATGCGGCTGATCTCATGGTATTATTTGATATTTTGGTCATTTATTTTACTAATTTGGCAATTGAATTTCTGATTAGTAAAAAAAAAACAACAATACATACATATACTATGCTGTAGAATGTGTAAATGCATAAGTACATAGTGCATAAGTGCATAGTGTGCCATTTGGGAAGCAGTGTAACAATGTAGCAATGTAACAATGATGAACGAAAACGAACTGACTATGACAAACACCCAGTGCTCAGATATAGGCACGATAATTAGCCACAGCTGCTGCAAATGATCAGCACAGCTGATCAGCAAAACAATCAATCAAGTGACCAAAACAACACCAACACGCCACTACAACACACATGAATGAAACAAGACAAAACCACGTGACAATAACAGACACACCAGGAAGTGTGCACAACCTACAACCGTGACACATCTTTACACACTGAGAGACTCAAATGCAACTATAGAATTAATTTTTTTGACGATACAAAAATCCATTAGCAAGATGTTTTGTAAGGAAACATTATGTATTACAATTACTTTTTAAATTGAGGGGGTCAGGATAAATTGTACTTATTTTGCATTTTGTGGAATCTTTTTTTTTTTTGTTAAAAAAAAAGTTTTTGTTCTTATTTTTCCACTTAAAAAATACTTGTTATAGTTTTGTTAATTGTTCAGTATTTCCATTAATGACTTCCACATTTCATACATTTTCACAGGCTGAGTGAAATTATGCAATTTATATTCATAATGTTGTAATTATGGCATATCTCCAAATAAAACATGCTCAATTCAATATGCAAATATTCATGTAAATGTTCCTTTCAGATTAATGCTTTTTACTGGGATCCTGTTTTCTATGTCATGTGTTTTTTAATTATTACATATTATCATATGCATTTACACTTTGAATAAATAAATTGTATTTGAAAAGGTGTATATTTTTTGCGCTGTAACAACTGAACTACCAATAGATTGTATTTATTTACCACAATAACACTGTGGCATCATTCTGACCATGCTAAACCTACATCAAAATAAGATATAATTTAACATAAGTAAATGCACATTGTTCTTAAGGGCTGCATTTAAACACATCAATCCAGAAACAAACGGCTTCAGCCTTACGATGTACAAATGATAGAGAATAATGCATATTACATTTACAGCTTAAAGAAGAATTTTGTTTAGACAACCGTATGTTTGGCTCTTCTCATTTGTACTCAAGCAGTTAAGATTAAATGATAGTTTTACATTTAGCACTTGGGCAGTGGCTTGTCTGCACAGCGCATGAGTGCACTGTTTCTTTCATCAGTGTTGTTGAATACTGCAGGAAGCTTCAGACTCTCCGGGAAACTTTGTACTCATTTTTTAATTGGCATTACAGTAGCAATGTGAGCCCATGAGAGAGAGAGAGAGAGAGAGAGAGAGAGAGAGAGAGAGAGAGAGAGAGAGAGAGAGAGAGAGAGAGAGAGAGAGAGAGAGAGAGAGAGAGAGAGAGAGAGACGGAGGGCAAGTATGCAACCTTGGTGGAGGAGCAAAACTAGGTTTCATAGCTGAGGGGCATATACTCATACACACCCACACAAAAAATAAATTGATAAATAAATATACTATATATATATATATATATATATATATATATATATATATATATATATATTAGGGGTGTAACGGTTCACAAAAATCACGGTTCGGTTCGATACGACACAGTGGTGTCACGGTTCGGTATGTTTTCGATACAGCAAAAAAAAAAAAAAAAAAAGCCAGAGGATTTCTCTGATTGAAATCTTTTTATTGTATGAAAACTAACATAATAAAAGCATGTTCTCTCTCTTTTTTTTTTCTTTGAACTAGGGATGTCAGTTTCTACAAAATCCTGTGATCAATGATCATTTAAATTAACGATCAATTGATCTATTAATCGCTCATTCTTATAAAAGATCCGTTTAAGTCTAGGCTACCAGCCTGTGTTGAGGCTACTGAAAAATGAGCCGAATATGCAATGCATTATGATCCTTGCTTAATCGTCACAACGAAAAAAATCCCAAACTAGGCTACAGGCTGAGTAACCTATACATCAGAGGTGAATGCGGCACACGCTTCTGTTACAGCTTCCGTGAAGAACGAAAGCGAAGCAACTAAACACTGTTATGCCATACAATTATTTCATTTTTAACAATCAATTAAATTACACAGCGGTTTTATATCAAAAGTTGATAATAATATAAAATATACTACATTTAATGGTAAAATAATGATTAAACGACGGCTGTTATTTCTTTCAGCATTCAAACATTAAATAACTAATGCAGCAAGTGAAATAAAAACGAATATGAAACAACACATAGCAGGATTTAAAGCATATAAAGGACTATTATATTTAGCAAAATGCTGCTCTTTTTATCTTTGTATTTTTTATCATTTTATTTTGTTATTTTTAATATTTTTTTGTCTTCATAATTAAAGCTATTGACAAATTCCTGCTTGACATTTTAGAAAATATTTTGCGTAGCTACCCAGTATATATTAAAGATCACCGAGAACAAAAAACAAACACAAAAAACATGTTACATGGCCCCATAAATGTCCAACTTATATTTAACTGAATCGTATAAATGATGAAAATTGCTCGTTCATTTTTTATAAACATTGTTATTTTTTTGAGTAAAAACAATATCGACATTTAAGATAATTTTATTAATTCACTCATTCCTTTGACTTGTTTATTGGCGCATAAACAGGCTATAATTTAAATCAAACAACAGTAAATTGGACCTCTACAATGCCACTAAGCTTTCAAACAAAAGTCCAAAAAATTAAAGAAAGATTGGACTTTATCCGGTGACGGCCGACACTGAGCTCAGTAAATGTTTTTTGATAAGTTATTAATAATCTGTTCAATAATTCGTTAAAGCCAAAATGAATGGTAAATAAATATAGGCTATTTTAAAAAAAATATATATATATAATAAATATAGGCCTAACATATTTTTAAATAAAATTAAATAGGCTATTTTCTGAAAAATGCGCCTGTCTGTGTTTATCATTCAATCGAATTAATTTGATCGCAACACCTGTTATTCAGAACAGAACATTTGAGCTAGTTTCAGTTCTTTTCATTTTCTTTTTTCTGTAGTTTCATTTTTACAAATAATTTTATTTAATTTGTTTGTTAATTAAATTTTGTTATTTAGCTTATTTTTTATGCAACAAAGTTGCAAATTAATGTGCTACGAGATGTGGCTGTGTATGGTAGTGCCAGCGCGCGTGAAACTGCTGCTGAGAGAGAGAGAGAGCGCAATAGAAACAATTAAATTTTCGCATGCTGATTTATGTGAAATTGCGAATACATGACTATAATCGCATTGCAATTTTAAAAATTATTGTATTTTTTCCTTTAGGAGGAAAAGTCTATTTCAATTCATGCTAAAGACCCGTGGTGCTGAAGTCCGAAAGTGCCGGTGATGTGAACAGCTGAAGCTGTCAAATTATTTTTAGTTTAGCCTATTTATTATTAATGATGATGATTAAAATAATAATGCTATTTATTTTATTCAATAATGTAATTAAAACATGTAATATATCTACATTAATGCGAAACAAGCTAAATATCATCTTTAAAGTCGTCATATGTCTCAGCTCTCTGCAATATCTTTGCCTATATCCTCCTCAATACATGATATCCTCTATTAAATCAAATAATTGACCACAATGTTGCAGAACAGGCTTAACAAAATTCGCAGCACTGAATATGTTCCCAGACTGAAAGTGATTGATGATGAGAAAACTGAGAAACCTGTGAGAACGGAGATGTTCACCGCATATAGCCGTGAGGAGCGATTTTTTAAATGAAAGCATATTTGTGCCAATCTGTCAAGATTGCTTAAAACACCTTAATATTTTAGAGTAAATAGTTAAAGTTTGCATCACCAATAATTGATCTTACCCACGCGTGACCCACTTATACTTAATATCATGCGACCTATTTTTTGATTACCTGACTCGCGGATTAACGGCAGCACATGTGGAATAAACCGAGATCTGCTTGATTTGACCGTCAACTGGGCAATGGGCTTATGAAGGAATAATGAAACGAGGCTCTATTACATGTAACATTTTTCTTAAACCCCGAAATTTCCACTACCGATTAAGCATTAAGGTCTACAGGGAAACCAAAGTGCTCCCAAACGCCAGACCCGCTGTTGGTTATAGGAGGATTACATTAATGTTACTAGCCCTTTAGCTGTAGTGCAGTCAGTCCGCGGCGCGTTTCCACCCTTTCGTCCGCAACAAACCCTGCATCATCTCAGCGCCCCTCGGGCCTTCGCTTTTTGTCCGCGACAAACCCCGCATCATCTCAACACCCAGCTCCGCCGGCTTTTTTGGATTGAAAGCGGCATAACTTTCGGTTTGAGCGCCAGTAGCTTACTCCGACACTGAGTGCAGTGTGTGCCTGACTAGAGTAGCGTTTGGAGGTGGGCGGGGAAGGCAGATGTTGCCTGTCACGTCATTTGGGACTTATTCTCTTTTATCTTTTAAGATATTAGTCTGAATCGTTCGGTTCGTATGCGTACCGAACCGAAAGCCTCGTACCGAACGGTTCGATACGAATACGCGTATCGTTACACCCTTAATATATATATATATATGCACATTTGTGTCATAAGGACTATTTCAACGCGCGCACACACAATTATGATTACATATATATATATTGTAGTCAAAATTATTACCCCCCTTTGATTTTTTTTCTGTTTTAAATATTTTCCAAATGATGTTTAACAGAGCAAGGAAATTTTCACATTATGTCTGATAATATTTTTTCTTCTGGAGAAAGTCTTATTTATGTTATTTCGGCTAGAATAAAAGTAGTTTTAAATTTTTTATAAACCATTTTAAGGTCAAAATTATTAGCGCCTTTAAGCTATTTTTTTTCCAATAGTCTACAGAAAAAACCATCGTTATACAATAAATTGCCTAATTACCCTAACCTGCCTAGTTAACCTAATTAATCTAGTTAAGCCTTTAAATGTCACTTTAAGCTGTATAGAAGTGTCTTGAAAAATATCTAGTAAAATATTATTTACTGTCATCATGGTAAAAAAAATCTTCTCTCTGTTAAACAGAAATTGCGGGGGGAAAAAACAGGGAGGCTAATAATTCAGGGGGGCTAATAATTATGACTTCAACTGTGTATATATATGTATATACAGGGAGTGCGGAATTATTAGGCAAGTTGTACTTTTGAGGATTAATTTTATTATTGAACAACAACCATGTTCTCAATGAACCCAAAAAACTCATTAATATCAAAGCTGAATATTTTTGGAAGTAGTTTTTAGTTTGTTTTTAATTTTAGCTATTTTAGGAGGATATCTGTGTGTGCAGGTGACTATTACTGTGCATAATTATTAGGCAACTTAACAAAAAACAAATATATACTTATTTCAATTATTTATTTTCACCAGTGAAACCAATATAACATCTCAACATTCACAAATATACATTTCTGACATTCAAAAACAAAACAAAAACAAATCAGTGACCAATATAGCCACCTTTCTTTGCAAGGACACTCAAAAGCCTGCCATCCATGGATTCTGTCAGTGTTTTGATCTGTTCACCATCAACATTGCGTGCAGCAGCAACCACAGCCTCCCAGACACTGTTCAGAGAGGTGTACTGTTTTCCCTCCTTGTAAATCTCATATTTGATGATGGACCACAGGTTCTCTATGGGGTTCAGATCAGGTGAACAAGGTCGCCATGTCATTAGTTTTTCTTCTTTTAGACCCTTTCTTGCCAGCCACGCTGTGGAGTACTTGGACGCGTGTGATGGAGCATTGTCCTGCATAAAAATCATGTTTTTTTGAAGGATGCAGACTTCTTCCTGTACCCCTGCTTGAAGGTGTCTTCCAGAAACTGGCAGTAGGACTGGGAGTTGAGCTTGACTCCATCCTCAACCCGAAAAGGCCCCACAAGCTCATCTTTGATGATACCAGCCCAAACCAGTACTCCACCTCCACCTTGCTGGCGTCTGAGTCGGACTGGAGCTCTCTCCCCTTTACCGATCCAGCCAAGGGCCCAACAAGACTCACTCTCATTTCATCAGTCCATAAAACCTTAGAAAAATCAGTCTTGAGATATTTCTTGGCCCAGTTTGGACGTTTCAGCTTGTGTAACTTGTTCAGTGGTGGTCATTTTTCAGCCTTTCTTACCTTGGCCATGTCTTTGAGTATTGCACACCTTGTGCTTTTGGGCACTCCAGTGATGTTGCAGCTCTGAAATATGGCAAAACTGGTGGCAAGTGGCATCTTGGCAGCTGCACGCTTGACTTTTCTCAGTTCATGGGCAGTTATTTTGCGCCTTGGTTTTTGGTTTGGTTTTTCCACACGCTTGCGACCCTGTTGACTATTTTGAATGAAACGCTTGATTGTTCGATGATCACGCTTCAGAAGCTTGGCAATTTTAAGAGTGCTGCATCCCTCTGCAAGATATCTCACTATTTTTGACTTTTTGGAGCCTGTCAAGTCCTTCTTCATTACAGAGATGCACATCACCTAATATGCTTAATTGGTAGTAGGCTTTCGAGCCTATACAGCTTGGAGTAAGACAACATGCATAAAGAGGATGATGTGGTCAAAATACTCATTTGCCTAATAATTCTGCACTCCCTGTGTATATATATATATATATATATATATATATATATATATATATATATATATATATATATATATATATATATATATACATATATATATATATATATATATACATACATATATATATATATATATATATATATATATATATATATATATATATATATATATATATATATATATATATATATATATATATATATATTAGGGTTGGGCCGATAGACGATGCCGATGGCCAATAAACTTCACGATGCTGAGCCGGCATCGCGATCCATCGTCCCGCCCCACATTTATATTGATATATAACTTATTATTTGCATGTCATCTTAATAGCAATAACAGTCTTTTCATGAGCTGTGTTATATTTTACTTATAGCTGCCGTTTGCACGGCTGACAGCATTGTGAGGATTAAATACATCGTGAGGATTATACAGCACCTCTTGCGCTTAAAATGTGTAGATTCAGTGGCAAATGCTGTTACCTGCAAACCCCGTCCCACAGATTTTACAGTGAATGGCTTTAGTCATTTTCATAGCGGACTTGAAGCCACTGGAAGTCTTTTACCCTCTCTTGGAAAAGTGTAAATGGTGGATTAACATTAAGCACATGATCACTAATAAGGTGTGCCATTATTAGTAACGTTATGGTTTCTCTAAATCTGTCAGCGCATTTCCGCAGTTGCAGCTCCTGTCATGTGAAGGCAGAAGGCATTGACTGAGTGATTGACAGCTGATATTAACCAATCCATTCACGTTCAGTTCTAGCGCAGTGGGCCAATAAGAAGAGCACAAAGGCGGGGCAAGCATTCCAGGCTTTTTTTTACTTCAGCAAGTTCACAATCGCATAACAACTGTTTTAATCTGTTCCTGAGCGCTGTGTTTGGCGTCTTTGCGTGCAAAGATGCATTCTGCATAAATGTCTCCTAAATCCGCGGACGCGTCGAGGATTTTGCAGTGAAAACAGGTTGCACGGCAACAATTTATGCACTAGTACAAATGCTTTCAAATATATATTTTAGGTCGCATAAAATTTCGGGCGCATACGCCGAAACGGTCGAGCCCTAGCAGCTTTACTTGTTATTATTTCCTCATAATAATAGTAATAAAATAAGGAAGTTATCATTAATCACAATACAAATTACAGTGAACTCCAAACGAACTCTCGTCTCGTCTCCGCCACCAGCTGTGGGGAAAAAGCCATTATGACACAGATCACTCCGCTTATTCATGCCAGAGTCCCGCGGAAAAAAAAGTGATTGACAGGTAATTTGTGTATAACTTTATTTATTTATGGTTTGGTTATGGGTAAAGCAAAGACCATGTGGGTCAGGTAGTGAAAACGATACGCTACAATTATTAAATTTGTTATGAATTAATTGATATTTAACAACAACCACCCACACCCCACCTACGACGACGATACCATCGTCCATCGCCGATGTTCACATTAGACATGGTACGATGCCAAATTGGTCATCATCGCCCAACCCTAATATATATATATATATATATATATATATATATATATATATATATATATATATATATATATATATATATATATATACACACACACGCACAGTTGAAGTCATAATTATTAGCCCCCCTGAATTATTAGCCCCCCGGTTTATTTTTGTCCCCAATTTCAGTTTACGGAAAGAAGATTTTCTCAACACATTTCTAAACATATTAGTTTTAATAACTCATCTCTAATAACTGATTTATTTTATCTTTGTCATGATGACAGTAAATAATATTTGACTAGATATTTTTCAAGACACTTCTATACAGCTTAAAGTGACATTTAAAGGCTTAACTAGGGTAATTAGGTTAACTAGGCAGGTTAGGGTAATTAGGCAAGTTATTGTATAACGATGGTTTGTTCTGTAGACTATCGAAAAAAATATAGCTTAAAGGGGCTAATAATTTTGACCTTAAAATGTTTTTTTTATTATTATTATTTAAAACTGCTTTTATTCTAGCCGAAATAAAACAAATAAGACTTTCTCCAGAAGAAAAAAATATCATCAGACATACTGTGAAGATTTTCTTGCGCTGTTAAACATCATTTGGGAAACATTTAAAAAAGAAAAAAAAATTAAAAGGGGGGCTAATAATTCTGACTTTAACTGTAACAATATATATATATATAACAAATAAAACAAACATTAAACAACAATTTATAACATAAAAAAACATTTTAATAGCTATGCTTATGACTTTGACACCTTTCTAATCAACTGCTGAATTTTTTAAAGAGCTGTTGCACTTTGAATTACCTCACAAAAGAGAATAATAGATGGTTAAAAAATTACATTTAGATTTTATAATTTGATAGTCCTTATAATTCAAGCAAAGCCTGGCTCTCTCTCAAACACACACACACACACACACACACACACACACACACACACACACACACACACATTATACTGCCAGTTGTTAATCAAGCATGCAGATGTGATTTTTGCTGTTCTGTTTACTGCAAAACATCACCGTAATTTTTGTTCATTACATTACCCCTTCCATGAGTGTAAACAAATGAGACATAAATATCAAAAGTGAAAAAGAATGCTGCAGTGCTGGTATCTGCAGCCTGTACTCTGCACCACCACATATTACACCAGCCAAAGAAAAATGTGACACAGCTAACACAATTTAGAGACATTACAACATTATCCTTTACGATACTGAGTAATATATCAAATCCAGACCTGGGCACAGATGGACTAGCGAGCTTAAGGGGGGCAAGCAGCTGGTGCACCTGACAGGTGGCTGGAGTGGATCCAGACAGGCAGAGCTTCGGGTGGCCTGTGGACTCTGCAGACTCCTGCAGGTGGGGTGCTGGGTCACTCCGTCTGCCCCTGTTCTGATTGTCTGGTGGTCTGCCAGGCTACTGTCAGTCCTCCAGGACCAAACGGCACCTTCAGGTCACAGCTGGCTGTGGCGGTCACACCTGTCTGCATTCTGTCACCCCTCTGTTCCCTCGGAGGGATCCGGGACAAATCAGGAGGCCACAGGCATAACAATTGGGCCCTCGAGGTTTAGACACTGACTTTATAGATTTATTTTTAACAGAACATTACTTTTTCATGTTACACCCTACTCAGAGAATCACTCACATGCTTTGGCTTAGGCTGAGGCTGCCACAGCGGAATGAACCACCAATTACTCCGGCATGTTTTATGTGGCAGATGCACTGGACAACCCAGTACTGGAAAGCACCCTTAGGGGCCAATCACACCAAAGAGACTTCGTCTCTCGCCACAAAGAACACTTTCAACAGACATCACATACACACAAACTTGCATAAGGTAATAATAATAATATTCATAATCAAATAATGTTACATATAATTAAGTAACATTGATAGATTTCTACGTTTCTACATATAATCTCATACATTGAAAACACAGAAAATTATTTCAGTCTATCATCACATAGAAATTAGATCGTATAGTGGTTATTATTTTGTTGCAATTCCATACCTGCAGTTTATTAAAGACAGGACAGTGATAATCACCACACAGACACACTCTCAGTTCTCTGTTCTGTGAGAGTTGCAAAAAAAGAGAAAAGTGAAGCACTGTCCCCATTAACACTAAAGCAGGCTAACAACTCAAAGATAATAGATGACTACAAAGACACAACTTAGACATAAAATGACAATATTTCTTGACAATTTTAACTGCATGACGATTTCAAAGACATAATCCACCTTTTTAAATTATGTTTAAGTAGCAAAGTCGATAGAAAAAGAGTTTATAATTAAAAATTAAAAAACTGGCGAGGGCGGAAATTTGAACCAAGTCATTAACAGCTCATAACCATAAACTGTAAAAGATATGGACGTAGTATCCGTGACGTCACCCATAGAGGAATTACCAACCTACATCACACATGACGTCACATGGGTTCCTGGTTGCAAAAAGAGACCGGTTGCAAAAGCAAACATGTCGTGTTGTGCGGTAGGATGTCAAATTCGAAAATAAAAAACTTTTTCAAAAACAGAAAACTGAACTTTTACCGTACACCACACTGCTTTTAATGCCAACCGCAGACATCTTTGGCTAAAAGGGAGCTGAATAGGGTGACGACCTATATAAAAATGCTGGACTCTGCAGTTCTCATTTCATATCAGGTAAGTTCACGCTATGCTGAATCATACACATTACTCATTTTTGATTGCAGCAATGATTTCAGCAAAAACAGTTAAATATGGTTAATTAAACTGCGGACACTGAATGCTTAGAATGAAATGTAAACATGTAAATTCACATACCCTGCCGTACAGGTGCAGTTCGCTGTCAGATTGCAGATGTTTTGCTTGTTGATGATTACCCAGGCCTTGTATAGCTCCGTCTTTTTTCCTTGTCTTTGGCTAGGCAGACAACAGCAAACCCTGTACCGCATCGGATGTCATTCCCTCACTGTAAATGCTAGTGCTCCCGGTTTTTTTCTGCTACTTCGCTGCGCGCGCATCCTGAATGTTTACAAACATGGTAATTCGTCTGTAGGTTTCGAAAGAACCCAGAAGCATTTTGCTTAGACGGGTTTTCCTATGGGAGAAACGCTTAATACTTCATTACCTGCGACTCGCTTGTGTTCTGGCCACTTGTGCTTGGTTGTACACTATATCAATAAAGTGTTTAGACTTTTAAAACACAGTTCTAATCCATTGAGCCACTAAACATTGTACTTATGACATTTTTCTACAGGAGGAAACCCAGAATTACTTCCAAACACTTAAAATATAGTCTGTGTTAGTAAATGCAAGGCTATTTATGAAATCCAGGCATAACACTGTATGACAACGTTTCAGATGACCTTTCTAGAGCCTACAGCTAATCAATCTGTCAGATTCTGGAGTGCATTACAGTTCTAAAGAAAATATAAATCATAAATGATCTTAAATAAAACAAATACATTTATAGATATGGTATATACGTATATAATTTCACTCTCCTGAGAAATGGAGGCCAGGTGAATGGGTTGAGAGCACAATAAAGTGCACAGAGCATGCCATATCATCTGATAATTGTAGGAAATAATTCCAAAAGGCAACTGACTGTGTAAAGCCACATAAAACAAAACAAAAATATGATGTACATGCAGAGTTCGGCAGCTAATCAGCCAGAATCAGCTGAGGTGACCAGACAGCGACCAGCGAGACCTAGCTGTCACTCAAGTGACCACAACCTTAATTATGCAGACTTAATATAACTCAATATAAAGGAAACGGATGAGTTCTAAAAAAATTCACCCCCTCACAGTTGTCACGAAGGGTAATATTAGCTATATGAACCAAAATCGTTCTTTGTACCAGGCTGTAAACACCTATTTTCTGCTGTAAAGTTGGCCATTTTAAAAGTGGGGTCAATTAAAATGTGCTCTATTATGGAGCCAGGACTAGCGGAATTTCGATAAATTGCAGTTTCAGTTACTTCCGTATTAGCTTCACGAGGGAGAGCGGGATACTGAAAAATAATGCTTAACAGGCACACTATTCGACTCAATCCAGCATCAAAACATGTCATCCACTGATATGAACAAACATTTTAACTTAATCGGCTATATTTTAACCTTATATCCTGGAGCACATTCACAACATACCGGTCTCACTCAAGTGCAGGACGGAAGCTAAAGGAAGTGACATTACTCAACGTAAAACTGATTTAAAACAAAAAAAAAATGATATTTCCCATATACTTTTATAAGGTTATTAATAATGTTATTCTGATGAAAATTAAAATAATAAGAAAATAAAATTATTTATTTATAAAAAAAAATTAAGTTCACTGGAACAGTCCAAACAAAAACACTACAAAGACAACTATGGAGACTTTTAAAGATGGAGGAGAGACTAGTTGTCACTGTTTCAAGTTATCCAAAGCTGTATGACTTTACAAATCTTGAATATCACAATATTATTAAATATTACAATTATTCCAATCAACAGCAACACTTTCACACAATACGCAGCTGATTCAGTCGTTGCCTAGTGACAAAAAAACGCAGTGCTTCTTTTTTTCTTGTCAACAAAAAAGGTAATGTGGGGCGCCTCACATTTTTGGAACGTAAAAGTGCGTTCAGTGTGATTGACCTCATACTCTCTGTCATTCTCTCTCTCTCTCTCTCTCTCTCTCTCTCTCTCACACACACACACACACACACGCACTCTCTATCTCTCTATATATCTATCCATTAAAATCAATACATTTGAATTTATCTAGCAAGTCAATCCCTATGTCTATTCTTTAGTGCATCTTTATTTGTCTATCCAGCCATCTATCAATCTCAATCGACATCTATCGTTTCATACTGTGTATCTGCAACATTTGTTTGTCAGCTCCAGAATCAGCCTACTAGAGCACAGTTCTACTTCATTTCTTTATTTATGAAACAAAGAGAACACATTGTAAATATTTGTTAGCGTTATTGTTTCTCTTTTCATCGTCTGTAGATCTTGCTACATGTCACGTCACACTGAGCACCTTTCACAGATTTAAACCTACAAACAGGGATATTAATTACCTCAATTTGTCACTGTCACAGCTGCCCTGGTTTAGATTTCATCAGAATGCGAATGGGATAAGAGATAAATAAAGTCGATTTCATGTGGCACACAGCAAAGCGCATTTGTAATTTCTGAATTTAGAGATGCAATTTAATAATGCCAGACCTCCTCTCTCCTCTGCTTACAATTTACCACTGATTACAGCCTGACGCTGGCGCAATTTGAATATTTACTGCATGCCAACCAATCCACCCCACCTCATTTACATTTTGATTTACATGCCAATAGATGCAGAGTGTGGGATAAATAGGGACCGTAATCAGCTTCATTTATCCAGTGCTGAAATAAGCAAAGACCTTTGGGTACCCCAACTAATGGCGAACACTGAGCTATTAGAGGTCAACAATACTAATCCCAAAGGAGCAAATTGGACACAGTGCATGACTTGGGTGATTGGCCGTTTTAACAACAGCCTTGGGTTGCTTGACTTCACCCGTCTTGATAGTAATCTGCCTCTGCGATTTCATCATGTTTGTTTGTGCATGTGCAGCTACATTGGGAAAGCACGGTGCCATTAGACGAATCATTGAGCACGTTTCTATGAGTCTTTGTTGCCGAGGGAGAACGTTTCTTTGGGAATTCAATAGAGGGGTCAATTAACAGTCTGTAAATAAATGTTGTGATGGCTGGCCATAAAATGTAATGCGAAGGGGTTTATAGCCCATTTTAAAACTGAAGTGAAGGATATTGTAAAGAATCTAAATTATTCAGGATATTTTAGAAAGCATGTATTCACGTGGTTTAATGGGACATTCAAGTTTATTTAAAAGTAGTTGGAAAGCAAAATCTACTTCTCTGCCTAGTGAGCGCAGATGACACAAATCTGATGATCACTAGTTTCAGCATCAAGCTAGAATATTTTGCAACCCAATTGTAGAGTGGGTGCATGGTGTTCATCTGCTAAATAACTCATTAATGGGACAACACGGAACTACATTCATGCTAGTCTCAACAGACCACTTTGGCCTTTATAAAAAATACAACAGCCAAGAGCACAAGCGAGCTTGATCCAGATTCATAAAGAAGCAGAGCACTTGCCAGTGTAATACACCTTTCACAGGGCAGCATTTCAAATCAAGACAAAGCGTAAAAGATCCGTTAAACAATAACTAGCTGCTTCTAGAGCAGGGGCAGAGGTGGAAAGAGTAATAAAATATTATACTTGAGTAAAAAGTACTGTTACTTCCAAAAGTTTTTACTTAAGTAAAAGTAAAAGTTACATGTCTATAAATCCACTCAAGTAAAAGTAAACTCATTAAAAATGTACTCATGAGTAAAGAGTAAAGAGTAACTATTTCTCAAAAGGGACAAGAGAATATAAATCTCCAATTAGTTGTTTTTATTTGATACCTACAACGTAATGGGCCAACATTTGACTGCTCCGCTGAGTCAGATGCTGGGGGCCTCGGAGGAACTCTGCAGGGTTCGCCGAGTGGGGAACTCAACTGACAAAGCGAGAAAAGCGCACGTATCTCTGTGTTAGAGAGAAAGGCGCAGCAAGCGTTTTACAACACCTAACCGAATTTCCTCATTCACCGCTCGTGAGGAAATCAGTTCACTCGAAGATAAATCTCACAAATGCTCAGGTGTCGCCCAGCCCGCAGCTCTACAATGTCTGTTAGAGAGGCGCCGCGTGCTAACGCCCGAAAGGATGCGCGCTCCGAGTGGAGCGCGCTCCGAGTGGGGGACACGGCTCGCCCTAGCTCGATGAGCGAGGGAGATGGCATTCACTGTTCAGTGGGCCAACCTCTGTTTAGATATGGCACTTCCCATCTGCCAATCACCGTAACATATAAGAGCTGCTCAGAGGATCTAAGCTCTGAGTACGGTCCGTTATAATACGCAAGCGCGAACAGGACACCGCAATAAAGGGGCTGGGTCTGCCTCCTCCGTGGGCAGCACTTGCAGGTTCACTACATAGTCTAAACGAGCGCTGTAGGAACCTAGGGCACCTAGGTGGGCCGGGGTCTCAGGTAAACGTGAGAGTGGGCCGGCCCAAAACGCTGGCACATTTCGCTGACCGAAAATGCCTCCAGATACCCGCCCATTTGACCGATGCCAACGCGACCAGCAGAGCTGTCTACCTGGACAGAAATCATATAGATACTGAGTCGAGTGATCGAGCAGACCTCTCCTAAGAGAGATCTTCAAATGGGTAAGAGAGGGGACAGGATATATATCCACGTCTCGCGCCTCTGGGGACTGGATGATGAGGCGATGCTTTCCCAGCGCGCCGCCATCGCCGCATCCTCAGAGCGGGGATGATCGCCACGCCAACCCCTCAGTGTGGAGGGGACAGCCTTGGCTCCAGCCAACTGAAGGAGGATAGCATCACACTGATCTGGCATGTTTGGGGTTTCCTTCTCGGAGAGAAGTACACCACACAGCGAATAGACTCCACATCAGGGCATAGGCATGCCTCATAGAGGGTGCTCTAGGCCTGAGTGATGGTGTTAACCACCTAACGGTAGGTCACCTAAGTCCTCCGAGCTCCATCTATGGGCCACACGTGATGTCCATAGAACTGGGCGCGGGTGCCAAACGGTGCCTGTCCCCAAAGAAGAAGTTTCTTCCATGGGACATGCCAGGGAGGGGCCATCACGAGGAGAGAGCTAGAATACAGGTTTGATTGGGCCTGAGAGGCGCAATGCATAGACCTGTTCCTCGTCCTCCCTGACTTTACACAGCATCTGTGCGAGTAGGCTCACTGGAGAAATGCGTATTACGCACGCCCCGGGGCCAGCTGTGTAGCCAGTGCGCAGAACGCACCCATAACAGCTGGACAGTCGGGGGTGGAGCCTCCATTCTCCCAGGCGAACTGCCGTGAGAGCGCAGCGGCTGCACGGTTGAGCTCGGCGGGGAAAAATGGAATGCAGCGATTGCGCCGCGTATGACTCCGGGGGAGCAGACGGCGAGCGAGCTGAGACATGCGGCGACAGCGAATATCTCCCTTGCGGTTGATATACACCATCGCCACCATGCTGTTCGTCCTGACCAGCACGTGTTTCCCTTCTAACACCGGTAAAAAACGGTGCAGCATGAGATACACTGCCAACAGCTCCAGGCAGTTAAGATGCCAATGCAACCAGTTTCCTACCACGGAACCACAGCTGCATGCCCGCAACACACGGCCCCCCAGCGTGAACTGGAAGCATCCGTCAAACGACGACATGCCTGGACGCTTGTTCTAGAAGCCCGCGGGCCTGTAGAACACAGGGTCCATCCAGAGGCTGAGGGCGCGGCGACACAGCGGAGTGACAGTCACCCGGTGCGCGCTCGCGTGCCATGCGCGTCTAGGGACCCGATCGTGAAGCAAATGCTGAAGTGGTCTCATATGGAGCATCCGGGCGGCGAGACCGCGGCTGCGGATGTCATATGCTCCAGGAGCCTCTGAAATAATATCAGTAGGACCACATTTTCCTGTCGAACTCTCTCAGACAGGCCAGCATCAGCCCGGCGCGCTCTCGGGGGAGGCGCGCCGTCATGGTGATCGAGTCCAGCTCCAACCCGAGAAAAGAGTTGCTCTGCACGGGGGCGAGGCTGCTCTTTTCTCGGTTGACCTGAAACCCCAATTGGTCGAAGTGCCGAAACACCCTGTCTCTGTGCGTAATCAATTAATCCCGCGAGCGCGCTGAAATCAGCCAGTCGCTTAAAACAATTGAGTATGCGGATGCCCGCAAGCCGAAGCTGGGGCACCCTCCGCGAGCTTGGTGAAAACCCGCGGAGACAGAGAGAGCCAAAGGGGAGGACTTGTACCGCCAGGCTCGACTTCAGACGCAAACCGCAGGAAACTGACGGTGGCGTGGAAGTATGGAGACATGAAAGTACGCGTCCTTCAGGTCTACTGCTGCAGACCAATCCCGAGGACGAACGCTCCGGAAGGTGCGCTTCTGCGTAAGCTTTCTGAACGGCAGCTTGTGAAGCCAACGGTTCAAAAAGCGCAGATCAAGGATTGGCCGTAGCCCACCGCTCTTTTTGGGTACGATGAAGTACGGGCTGTAAACCCGCTCTCCATCCCGGCTGGAGGGACCGGTTCGATTGCATACTTCGCCAGGAGGACAGCAATCTCCTCTCGCAAGACAGGGGCGGACGCAGGGCTGACCCTGGTGAAATACACACCCGTGAACTTGGGAGGCCGTTTCGCGAACTGAATCGCGTAGCCGAGTCTGATCGCGCGGATGAGCCATTGCGATGGGCTGGCCCGCGCTAACCAGGCAGGCAGAGCCCTCGCAAGTGGCTTCGTCCGCACGATCGCTGACGTACCAGCGGTGGGGCAGCACGTAGTGGGTGGGCTCAACCGGGAAGCACTGGGGTCCCACAGGAGAGCAGGAGGCAAGAGCTTCACTCTTGTCTCGCACCCGTACTCCGGAGGTGGGGCTGGGAGGGGGAGAGAAAGGAGACCGTTCTCTCTCGCTCCGCGAGCCACTGGCGAAGTGCACCGATCCTGCGAGCTGGAAAACATAGCGTCCCAGACTGGCAGTGTTCGGGCTGTCACATCCGGGGAAGGGAAAAAATGCTCTTTCTCTGAGGTTTTGATAGCGTTTTTTAACGCTGTTTAGAAGAAGAGCCCCGCCCTCCAGCGGGGAAAGAGCAAATTTCCTCCTCTCCAGATGGCCCGTCTCAGGGACGCTTCGCGGTTCGTTTACCGAACTTAGCGGCGCCCTGGGGCGGGGAGCGCTGGTTGCCTGCGAGATGCTCGGCGCAGCCGCTTGGCCAGAGGCGCAGGCGGGGGCGACCGAGCAAAGCCGCAGGCGGGGGCGACCGAGCAAAGCCGCAGGCGGGCGCTCTCGGCGTGAAGCAGTGGATGTGGATGGCTCGGCGGGGAGGAGCGGTTTTACGATCCCACCGAGAGATGGTATTACCCATCGCCTCCGACTGCTCGCTCACCGGCGTGAATTCCTGGGCGAATTCACTGACGGTGTCGCCGAACAGGCCAGCCTGGGATATGGGTGAGCTAAGAAAGCGAACTTTGTCAGCATCACGCAGATCACCAGGTTTAGCCCGTGGTGGCGTTCCTGGGCCACTAATGTGACCATCGTCCTTCCCTGGGGCACACACAGCCGACTTCAGTCGATAGCTGTGCGGAGCTCATGCTCAGTCCTGGGTCGGAACCATCCCCGCGCAGCTGGGCCAGCGCCTGCGCTAGGGAGCGCTGGTAGGTGGCCGTAGCATGCATGGTGAGGGCGGAGGCGCACGCAGCGCACTGCGTGGGCTTCCTGTGCACATCCAGGAAGAAGGGGACGTGGAGGCTTAGAAGGTCTTGCCTTCTTTATCTCCTCCACATCACACCCCTCTAGTCGGTCCGTCCGCGGGGCTGGGGGATAAACCATCTCCAGACCCACGGCCGAAACAGCCTGGGAAGCACGGCTGCAAAGTCTGCTTCTGGATTCGACGCCACGCCCATCATCCCGGAGGAAGAGAGCAGGTTCGAATCCTCATCAGACAATGACAACCAACCCTCCAAGGATGGTGAGGATGAAAGCGCACGCAGATCGGGCAGAAAAAAGTGCCCTCCAAGACTGCGTGAGCTTACTGCGCACTTTCCGGGAAGAAGGGGACGGAAGGCTTAGTAGGTCTTGCCTTCTTATATCCTCCACATAACACCCATCTAGTCGGTCCGGCCGCGGGGCTGGGGGATAAACCATCACCAGACCCACGGCTGAAACAGCCCGGGAAAGCACGGCCATCATGTCTGCTTTTTAGATGCCAACACCGTGCTCTCCACCCCGGAGGGAGGGAGCGAGCGGGTTCGCATCCTCATCAGACAATGACAGCCCATCCTCCGATGCAGCGATGGACATCTGATCCTCGGTGTCATCAAGTGAGAGGGCGACCACCCGAGGATGGAGCACTTCTCTCACCTGAAGCTTGGATGGAGCGCGTGGAGGAGCGAGAGGTCCGCGAGCCCGAGGGCGGCGGATTTACTCCCACTGAAACCCTCAGATCTGCCCGAGTGCCAACCGGGCCCGTTTTTATACTCTTTCAGATGATTGGATTCTGACGAAATCCCCATAGTGGAAGTTTTTCCACATAGCATTGAAGTTCCCCTCCCGAAGGGGAACTAACAAGTGCAAACATTTTATGAATAAACTAAACAACAGATTGGAGATGCTTTTATAATAAGTATTCGAAACTTTCCATGTGCTATTCATTTGTTTTCTGCATCATAAATTTCCATATTATGCCTATAAGGGCACAGGCATGGCTAAAATTAATAATGAGCCATTTACAGTAGCTTACCTTGTCATTGCTGGGGTTGACAAGCATTTTGCTGATAAACTTTCTAAAATCCAGTGATAAATCCAACTCCAGCAACAGTAAATAGACAAACTATTTTACCTGCAGATCATTTTTTTCACTCTGCTGCAGTGACGTGGTTTCAAGGCACGTTTTTTTTTTTTTTTTTGCATTGCTTTATATATTTATTTTTTACTATGATTTAAAATGTAGCAAAGTACAATAATTTAGGCAAGTAATACTTAAGTAAAAGTAAAATTACAGATTTTAAACACTACTCTAAAAAGTACACATTCACAAAAAAACTTCAAGTACAGTAACATGAGTAAATGTGATTTGTTACTTTCCACCTCTGAGCAGGGGTGCCCAAACTTTTTCATATGAAGGTAAATATACCAAACTATTTTACATTAAAGTTGCCATGGGTAATTTTCTAATTAATTTCAGAATATTTATAAATACATGGAAAACATTACTTTGAATTGTATAAATTAATAACTTTTTAAATGATAACTTATTTCAATAAAACCATAAACAATCACATTTATCACACAGTGGAGTTCAATACTTCATACTCTAGTCAAGCAGATTCTGCCTTTGCCTTGATTTGCTCACCAAAGTCTCTATTCACCTTATTTTCTGCGTACGAGCGGGCGCAGCCATTAGAATCATTTTGGCTCGAGACTTCCGGTCTCATTCACTTCCATTCATTTTTAGACGTTAAAAACAGTTAGTTCTGCTGCTTGATGTTGCAAACTGAGGTTTTCTTATTATATTATTCTATTTTGTCTGTATAATCATGCAAACACTTGTTTGTAGAGCGAGTAGTTT
>LR812527.1:30483408-30625908 GCA_903798195.1 Danio kyathit
CACACACACATACACACACACACACACATATATATATATATATATATATATATATATATATATATATATATACACACACACACACACACACACACACACACACACACACACACACACACACACACACACACACACACACATATATATATATATATATATATATATATATATATATATATATATATACATACACACACACACAGACACACACACATATATATATTTATATATATATATATATATATATATATATATATATATATATATATATATATATATATATATATATATATATATATATATATACATATATACATACATATATATATAAGCTGAGTCTCAGAGTTTTATTTATTTGATAGTTTATTTCACATTTCTTGTTTGTAAAGGCTAAATGCAAATAAAAAGTGAACATTAATTTTTTTGTACTGTTTTTATTTTTATTTTTTAAAGTTAAGAGCCTGGATGTTATTATAGACTTTGCACATTCAGTTTGCAGACATTTGTGGGTACAGACATTCATTGTGTGCATTCTTGCCAGTTTTTTCCTGGCTTTTTAATATTGTCCATATCGATATCGATATCGTATCGACCGAAATTAAGAAATTTATCGTGATATCAATTTTTGCCATATCGTCCAGCCCTACTCCATAGTAACGCGTAAAATCATATCAACAAGACATGACATGTGCAAAGCAACCAGGAAAAAAGGATCTGTTCAGTTCGCTGTGATCATCAATCATCATCAAATGTGATCAAGAATGAGTTTTAAAAGTTTAACACGTTTTTAAAACAGTGCATGTTTGTAATGAATTACAGCGATTTACTTCAGCTTTACTTTATCACCACAGCCGCATGTCAGTACAATTATAAACGAAGATGCTTCAATCCCTATTTGTGGACATTAAATCAGGTTTATTTTGTACATTAACATAACAAATATCCATACAGTAGTGGATATTAACCTGTATCCTGTCACATTTGCCCTGCAAAAACAGTGCAAAGCTAAACGTGTGTGCTGGGTGTGTGAGTGCATGCGTGCGTGTGTGCGTGCGTGCGTGCGTGCGTGCATGCGTGAACTTTGTAACAACATTGTGTGTGACTCATCATTGCAACTCCACAACAAATACATCAAATAATCATTGGGAAATTTCTTACTGTAGTATTTCTCACAAACGTTACGTGAGATCTGCTTCCTTCATGTCTGTCTGTTATCTGAGGCAGCCGAGGGAAGAGATTGAGGCACACTGACAGGCACGTGGGAACGGTGGGCGGGGGGGACTAGCATTAAAAGGCACAGTCCACAAAAACTACAAGATGCTCAGAGCTAAAAATTACAAACTTCTGAAAGGTATAATAAATAATCTGATGGGTGTTTTGAGCTGAAACTTTACAGACACATTCTGGAGACACAAAAGACTTATCTTAAATCTGGAAAAAGGGGTAAACTAGGTGTCCTTTAATGTTCACAATGCAAATCTAATTAAATCCACTTATTTGGTAAACAAAGCAAGTTTCTTATATAATAATATTTCGGTCCCACTTTATATTAAGTGTCGCTTATACCTGTGAACTTACATGGTAATTAGATGTGTAAGTAGTATGTAACTACAGTGTATGTACACACTGGTACAGAGTATTTACTTGTGTATACTGGTGTAACTACACTCATGTAACAACCAACAGGACATTGGTAACAACAGTAGGAAAGTACACATCTGTAACAAGAATTATGTAAGTGCATTGTGTAACAACAATGTGTACTTGCAGATGTTTTCCCACTTCCACACCTGTTTGCAGATCATGTACTTGTGAACACTGTATGGCTGCATTAGAAGGTTTCACCTTGTGATACAAGTGTACTTGCATGGTAAATCCACAGGATCCACTCAATATAAAGTGTAAAATGGTCACAAATTACTGTTCATACATTCATTCATTTTCTTTTCGGCTTAGATGGGTTGCAGCTGGAAGGGCATTCACTGTGTAAAACATATGCTGGATAAGTTGGCGGTTCATTCCGCTGTGGCGACCCCAGATTAATAAAGGGACTAGGCCAAAACAAAAATGAATTTTATTTTAAACTTTATATTGTGGACTGTTCCTGTGGAGTTACCATGTAACTACACTGTTATTAAAGTGTTGCATAGAAGATATTTCTACAAGTTACACAGTAATTTGTGACCATTTTACACTTTATATTAAGTGGACAGTTCCTGTGGAGTTACCATGTAAGTACACTTGTATCACAAGGTGAAACCTTCTAATGCAGCATTAGTTCTGCCATACAGTGTTCACAAGTGCATGATCTGCAAACAGGTGTGGAAGTGGGAAAACATCTGCAAGTACATATTGTTGTTACACAATGCACTTACATAATTCTTGTTACAGATGTGTACTTTCCTACTGTTGTTACCAATGTCCTGTTACACATTTGTACTTACACATACTATTCAGTGGGTTGTTACATGAGTGTAGTTACACCAGTAATACAAAAGTAAATACTATGTAAACGTGTGTACATACACTGTAGTTACATACTACTTACACATCTAGTTACCATGTAAGTTCACAGGTATAAGCGACACAATATAAAGTGGGACCCAGTTTGGACGATCAGTCTTCTCAGTTAGAGCCAGTCATTTCTGGAACACACTTCCTATGGATTTAAGGGGTGTTACAAATTATTCAACATTTAAATACAAGTTAAAGAAATGGCTAAAAGCAAAACAAGTTTGTAATCATGTGTAATTCTTTTGTCTAAGATTTTAAGAAATTTTTATTATATGTTTTATTATTTTGTCATATGTAACTTTACTGTTATTGTATGTGTGATGATGTGCTTTTTGATTTTAGGTTGCCTTTTAAAATCTGGCAGGGGGCAACAGATGAAAATTAGCCCTTGTGGCTAACTCTGGCTTATTTACAGTTCTACTGTTGATTAAAGAGCATTGTCCCTGTTAAATAATTCAATTCAAAATTCTACTAAAAGACAGAAAATGTTACTTTATAAACTGTATTCTCATAGGAACATTTTCATATAAGTCAATAATATTACTGAAATTAATTTAAAAACTGAATAAATATAAATTTACACACATTTACACAAGTAAATAAATAGACTCAACAATGGGCTAAAAATCTGCAGATTTCTGCACAGGCAGATTTTGTGTGGTCCTACTTGTAAGTAAAAGAATAAGGACCATCAAAATGAAGTGTAACATTTTTACAAACAAATTTCTAAAAACAAAATTGAGCTTAAACATACACTGAATGCACATCAGAATGATTATGAAAAATTCCCCCACCCATGTACAGTGCCTATAGAAAATCATCACACGCCATTGAAATAATCACTTTATTTGTCATACAGCCTGAAATCAAATCACATCCCAGATAACTTTTGTAGCATTTGAAATGTATTTGTAGCCTTCTCCTAACCTGTGCCTTTATACAACTATATCCCGGAGCCAAGTGTAATGTGAGTAAAGGTATAGATTTTCACAGAGTATGACAATTTTCTATAGGCACTGCATGTACATAATAATAAATCAAAAGCAGATATTTTTCTGCTAAGGAGGTGAAACATGCATTACATTCCCAATGAGCCTCAATCCTGCTAATACTCATTTCATATTGCTAATATATTTTTGAAATGCTTAGATCTTTAAAAATCAGACATTGACATTAGTAAAAAAGCCCTCACATCAAGAGCAGGAGCCCTGCAGCTGCAGATATCCAGGTTAATTAGGCAACAACACATTTGAGAGCAATTTGTGGGTATGATTGCTTTAAACTGTGGGCAACCTAAATATCTCATAACCAGTAACACTGGAAGACAAGTGGATTATTTAATAGGTTTAAAGAGGTCATGAATTAGAAATTAAATTTCCCCTGAACTTTTGACTTGAGTGGTCATTGAACTACAAAAGCATGCTGCAAGGTTTAGAAATCTTTTTTTGCAAGTACAAAAACAGATTCAGACATCTTAATCATGCAACAGAGATTTATATCAGGGAAAGACAGCCTGGCCAAACAGAGATCAATCCCTATTTTATCATCATCATCATCTTTCTTATTTGCTTACAATAAGTAAATCAAGCAAGTTAATAGATAGTCAAGATTGTCACACATTTTCCTTAAAGGGCACCTATTTTATCCCTTTTACAAGATGTAAGATAAACCTGTTGTGTCTCCAGAATGAGTCTGTAAAGTTTCAGCTCAAAATACCAATCAGATCATTTATTTTAGCCTCCAGAATCTGCCCATTTTTGTGTCTGAGTATACTGTAGCTGTTTTTGTAACCTGTGGCTTTAAATGCAAATGAGCTGCTTCTCCCCGCCCACCATTCCCACATGTGTGTCTGCTTCTCATCATGCATTACTTTAGATAAACAGCACAGTGACAGAATTGGGTGAAGCTGAAATACAGCTCATTAGGCAAAAATACCAAGTAAGTTTGTTTCATGTATTTGTGGTGGAGTCTATTTAAGCCTTTCTGAAATGATGAGTCACACACAAATGCAGTTTGCAGTACACAAACACACACACACACACACACACACACACACACACAAGCACATTTACTGACACCATTCGGCTGTGATGATTACACAGTAATAACGGTTACACTGTATAACGGTTAAGAATTGCATAGCAATTTTACTGTATTACAAACATGCTCTGTTTTAAAAACGTTTTAAACTTAGAAAACTTATAAAAATCACAGAATGGGTTGGAACAAATATTTTAATCACAGTATATTTGCAAAAAGAATGTTCTGTGGACATGTGTAGACATGTTATTATGGAGACATGGCACCTGTCAATCAATTTGGAGGGCGGTGAAACCTGCACTCCTACGTCACGTTGCGGTGGGTCTCAAAATCACTGGGATTTGGGTCCTATTTTAACATCACGAAATTTTTGAAAAGAGGCTTGTTGGATTTATATCACTCCAATAGGACTGTGGACACACTACTGTATACCTACACACAGTTCTGTCCAAACAGTTTACAGAAGTTGATTTTCATCATAGGTGCCCTTTAAATAGTTGAAATAAGTTGAAATGAACTTCACAGACAGACAAATACTAAGTATATTTATTCATTTCATGCAAAGTATGATTAGAGTGCCTTTATCAATTAATAGACAATGAATCACTTCAAAGTACATTTCCACAGTTCATAATATGTAAAGTTAAGCTTAATATGTGCATTATACGTATATTTACTTATATTTATATGCACAGTATGGCTTTTTAACAAACAAAACTTGCTCAGCAGCTCACATAGTAGCCTACAGCACTGCGTATGTGTTGTGGAGCTCTAATGTATGCATCTGATTATATGGTTTGACAAAAGACCTCAAAAACAGAATGTGTGCAAGAACAAACAATAAAAAAGGTTTATCTGTTTCTGAGAAAATTTAACATGGCACTCAGTGGACATTTCAGAGCTCAACGCTTTAAAGAAACCAGCTATAGTAACACATTTCTTCAGCAAATGTGTTTTACTTCACACTTGCTTTTATGAAAATGATCAATTAACTTTATGATATAGGGTTTAGTGAAGGGGTTCTTTCACTTTAAACAAGTCATGTTAATTACATAAAATGTCACACAGCATACATTTAAATTCCAAACTGTTGTGCTATTTACAACCAAAGTAATAATGCATTGTAACAGTCACAGTTTTGGTGAAAGTTCTACAGGCTATTTAGTACTGGACATTTCATTCTGAAAGTGCTGAGAAACAAGTAATGAACACAATTATTTTGCAATTTTTTTAAAACATTGATGTTTAATAGGTCTGCATCCCCAATGTAGAAGAAATGTTAGAATTTTTGGCAGCAATTTTTCAACATGTCAGCTGAAAAGTACAATAAAATTGACCAGGAGCAATGCTTTTCATGTTTTGAAGAAATAATTCCAGTGTAAAATAATGCAGTGTTTTTACTGAACCTAGTTTAAAATAATTAATTTTAAAATCTGAAAAAGAATGAGATCCCGCATCCTAACAGAATTGTCTGAATATTTTGTTGGGAGAGACAATGGTAGAGCTGCATGGTTAACCGAAAAAAGATCGACTGTACACACGATCTTAATTCAGCTTTTCTACGATTCAGCCAGTTATATTTTCACGGTCAGGATGAAAGAGTAAAAGTGATCACACAAGTCTTCACATTGTTTTATATACGTTGCTCAGCAACATGGACACCTCAAAATGGTGTTAAAAGTGTCACATACTGCATTTATAAGGTATAATTCCCCCAAAAATGTAATTTATGTCTTCATGTAATGATGTATTCGCGGCCAAGAAATCACAGCTGACGCACTGTTTGTTTACTACCAAGAGGACGCACACGTGCCCGCCATGTCTACTTTAGTGAACAGAACCTGCATAGGCTGAGAATAACAGGTGATAAAGTTGCAAATAATGATCAGTTTGTTGCACACTGATTTCAAAGTGACAGCAGCCATGACATGAGCCGCACTGGGCCGTGAAAAGTGACGGAAAGCACGCACATTTATGATCATATCGCATTTTAGAGTTACAACAAGCATTTGATATATTTTTTTTCTTTCATAGCTAACACTAAGGGCCCTATTTTAACGATCTAGGCGCAAAGTCCAAAGCGCAGGGTGCAAAAGCATTAGGGGCGTGTCAGAATCCACTTTAGCTATTTTAACCTCCTAGGGCCCGAGTGTCCACATACGTGCACAGCACATTTTTAGCTCTTAAGTGGCTAATTAAAATACGTTGAATGTTTTATATTTTGTTACAGACATACAGTGTCATTTTGCAACTGTTTTGCAGCATATGAAATGTCCCAAACCCTATTTTTAACTGTTCAAAATGGGAAAAACTCTGTTTTTACTCTCTGATAGTCAAAGCAAGTTAAAAAAAAATAAATTCTATGTTAAATATGCATAAAAGAAAATTCGGGAAAAAGTGTTTTATGTAAATTCGGACCACGAGTCCACATATATGGACATCATTTTTCTCTAAAAGTACATCATATCAAAAGATATACTTTTTATACTTTTTTAGATTTTTATTCTAATTAGGTTCCAATAAGCACAAATAGCAAAGAGAAATAAAAAAATGCATGTAAAAAACACCTTGGGCCTTAAGAGGTTATGGACAGAAAATTCCTCTTTGCGCAGCGGCACATGGTCTAACAGGGTTGAGCTTATTCTCTTAATGAGTTATAGGTGTGTTTTGAGAATAAACCAATCAGAGTCTCATCTCCCATTCCCTTTAAGAGTCAGTTGCGTAGCGCCATAGCGCATTTGCTATTTACATGGCAGACTTTGTAAGTGGAAAAACTGAGCGCTTCACTAGCGAGAAAACAGTTAAACTGACCATCCATTAGCCTACATAATTCATTTTGTTTGTTAAGCGCAAAGATTTGTTTCAAAATTATTTCTAAATTCTAATTTCCAGCAAACTAATAAATGAACAATAATAATGAAGTGTGGTCAAAAAACTGAGTTTTATCCAAATACACATGGTATGCCCCATATGGTCTAAAACCTGACAGGTGGGCAAATCTAAGCTTGTTTTTAATAAAACAAATATAAATATGCATATAATAAATACTACTACTAATAATAATAACATTATACAAAAGCAATTTGTCATGAATAAACTGAAAAAGCCCCCCGAGATGAAGGCATGAAAGCAGTAGTTTTTAAATTTATGTAGAAAGTAATCAATTTTGTAATATTTGGTCCCACTTTGTCGCTTATACCTGTGAACTTACATGGTAACTAGATGTGTAAGTAGTATGTAACTACAGTGTATGTACACACGTTTACATAGTATTTACTTTTGTATTACTGGTGTAACTACACTCATGTAACAACCCACTGAATAGTATGTGTAAGTACAAATGTGTAACAGGACATTGGTAACAACAGTAGGAAAGTACACATCTGTAACAAGAATTATGTAAGTGCATTGTGTAACAACAATGTGTACTTGCAGATGTTTTCCCACTTCCATACCTGTTTGCAGATCATGCACTTGTGAACACTGTATGGCAGAACTAATGCTGCATTAGAAGGTTTCACCTTGTGATACCAGTGTACTTACATGGTAACTCCACAGGAACTGTCCACTTAATATAAAGTGTAAAATGGTCACAAATTACTGTGTAACTTGTAGAAATATCTTCTATGCAACACTTTAATAACAGTGTAGTTACATGGTAACTCCACAGGAACAGTCCACAATATAAAGTTTAAAACAAAATTCATTTTCGTTTCGGCTTAGTCCCTTTATTAATCTAGGGTCGCCACAGCGGAATGAACCGCCAACTTATCCAGCATATGTTTTACACAGTGAATGCCCTTCCAGCTGCAACCCATCTAAGCCGAAAAGAAAATGAATGAATGTATGAACAGTAATTTGTGACCATTTTACACTTTATATTGAGTGGATCCTGTGGATTTACCATGTAAGTACACTTGTATCACAAGGTGAAACCTTCTAATGCAGCCATACAGTGTTCACAAGTGCATGATCTGCAAACAGGTGTGGAAGTGGGAAAACATCTGCAAGTACATATTGTTGTTACACAATGCACTTACATAATTCTTGTTACAGATATGTACTTTCCTAGTTTTGTTACCAATGTCCTGTTACACATTTGTACTTACACATACTTTTCAGCTGGTTGTTACATGAGTGTAGTTACACCAGTATACACAAGTAAATACTCTGTACCAGTGTGTACATACACTGTAGTTACATACTACTTACACATCTAATTACCATGTAAGTTCACAGGTATAAGCGACAATATAAAGTGGGACCTAATATTTTAATCCTTTAATTCTTTTTTATTTGTAAAGATATTTGCGTATTGCTGTACATCCCGTGTGTATTAAGCAATGTTTAAGTGAGGCGCACATCTAACGCGCTCTGCGCTGGACTTTAGACCTCATCTTAGCTGGTCTATTGAACAGTCTATTTTAGTTCCTTAACATAGCAACGCGCCAGCAAGGCACCTCAACACACCTCCTTTTTTAGACCAGGGGGCTATTTCATAAAAGTGGTTTGGAAAAGCGGGGATTAAAGTCAAAAGCCTGACTTCAGTGAGCCAAACTAAACGTCCACGCTTAAATTGGTTCCATAACAGTAAATTGAAGATCATTTGATCTAACTAGTCTGAGTTCAGTTTAAATAATCTAGATAACTGCTCGTGCACGTTTCTGTCGTGAAACCTTAAAGGTCGATCATAGATACATCGATTATGTTGTGAGCTACCATGGCAACTTCGAGAACTGAAAGAGCTCTGAGATGAGACAGCTGTTTACAGCGAGTGAGCAGCATTAGTTTTTAGAGTTCAAACATATATTAATAACATAACAAACATAACAAAACATAACAATCAAATAATATGGCTTGCAAAAGAGAAGGCTGACAAGAAATTGCAGATCGTCTCAATAGGCTACATATGTAGCAATATATTTTTAAATATAGGCCATTATTTAGGCCTATTAACATTAAATTAAATATTTGTCATAATAGATAGAAATTGTACTTGACCGCGTGCGAGAGAGAGAATGCGCACTTACTGCTAGTTGTTGCTTGCAAGGAAAAGCTTTAATGCATTGCAGCCTCAATGTAACATACAAAATGTGCTAAATGTAAGCACAATAAAATGGCAACAAAGAGCCGTGCACGCACAAGCGGCGGGATTTTTAATTTGCTCCCGAAACTGCTGCAAATAGCTGCTTTCCCTTTGACACTTGTGTTTCCCGCACCCCGTGGGAAAATATTTTTACATTAAAGTGAGCATACTGCTTGGCCCGGATCATCCCCCGATTATTCCACTCAGGGTTTGCAGCTTTAAAGTCATTATTTAAGAAATGTAGTCTGTTTCCTTAAATCAGTCAGTACTTTCATCTCCCCGTGTTGGCGTGGGTTTCCTCCGGGTGCTCCGGTTTCCCCCTCAAATCCAAAGACATGTGGTATAGGTGAATTTGGTAAGCTAAATTGTCTATAGTGTACAGTATGTGTTTCCCAGTGATGGGTTGCAGCTGGAAAGGCGTCCGCTACGTAAATCATTTGCTGGATAAGTTGGCGGTTCATTACGCTATATATATATATATATATATATATATATATATATATATATATATATAAATATATATATATATATATATATATATATATATAGATATATATATATATATATATATATACCCCTCACAGATCTTTCCTTTAAGTTAATATTTTCTACAGAATGCTTTAATTTAATATACACCCAAATAAATATGTTGGGAAAAAATGTTAAATACAATTTTAATAAAAAAAATTAAAACAAAATCAACAGAACCTATATAAAATTTAGTTGAAAAAATATAAAATTTAGTTGAAATGTTGTAGTTTGTATTTGTTTTGTTTGGAATAATTTATGTGAATTTAAATATATGGTCACACTTTATTTTGATGGTCCGTTTAATGAATTTAAGTTACACTGCATATATTTGCTAACTGATTCCATTAGATTATATGTAGACTGTTAGGTAGGGTATATTTAGGTTTATATATATATATATATATATATATATATATATATATATATATATATATATATATATATATATATATATATATATATATATATATATATATACAGTACTATTAAGTGACTATAAAGTTTTAATCATTATTAAGAGGTTAAATAAATTAAAATGGCATCAAACTATGGCAGGTGAATGTTAACATTACTTTGATTACGCTTGAACTTGACCCAGCATAAGTTGCCAGGGTAACTAAGTTTGAACTATCATAAATTTGATTTATGAAACCGAATCCGCCATTAATAAACCTGACTTACCAAAATAAGCCTGGCTTCTCTCTAAGCTTGCTTTATGGAATAGCCCCCAGAACACCTATGGGCACATATAAGCGCAAATGCATTTGCTATTTAAACAGCATGGTGAAAAACGTCAAAACGACACTTGCGTCAAGCTTAAACTAGCAAACAACATTTGCGTCGCGACTTGCGCCGTATTGCACCAGGTGTATGATAGGGCCCAAAGTGTTGTGCATGAAAACAAATGTTTACAGTGTCAGTATAACAACTCTAGCCTATATTATGTTGAAAATAATGCAATGGGGAATCTGATAATGACAAATGTTTCATTTTACCAGTGAAGAAAATGGTCTAATAATGTTGTCAATGACAAATGACAAGCATATGTCTTAAACATAATAATTCAACTTCAGAATTATTAGTTGTATCTTGATGTCATCACTTCGTCACCTTGGAATTATAAGGTTCTAGCTGCGTTCTGAAAAAATTTAGCATTTTAACCAACAGTAGACCTACACATATGCCTAATATTATTATTTTTGTTTTACCATATATTTTAGAAATAGCAATAATAATAGGCTCATAACAGGCTCATATTAACCTTTATTTTACATCTACAGAATCATGAGAAAATTGTGATCTTAATTTTATGCTAAATAAATCGGGATTCTCAGTTTAACCAGAATCGTGCAGCCCTAGACAATGATTCATCGGGAAACAGGTTAGATAAATTATTGTCATTATGCAGGACAAAGCCATATGAAGCATGGTAATGGCTTGGACCCCCAGGCTCCGACATCATGTGTGCGAACAAACATTAATGATGACTGAGATTATGATCTCCAACTCCTAGATCTTCTTTCTGCTTTTAAACCTGATCTTTTGCAAACAGGATCATCAGGTGAACATCTACTACATCATTTAACAAGCATTAACTAGAATAAAAGATGGCCTTATACTGCTTTCCATCATTTATATCCATTATGATTAAAGATAAACAATGTAGACTCAATTCAAATTAATGAATCAGCATCATCTTTTTTTCCCCAGACCAATTCAGGCAAGAGTCCAGTAATGTTTCTAGAGAAATGCTTAGGAAACTATTTACTCAGCGTAATGCGCCTATAGCACACATTAGATGGGAATCTGATAATCCCTGACATACGCTCATCAGAAAAAACACTAAGAAACAAAGTAAATATATTTAATCCGCTTGTAATGGTTGGATCACCATGTGAGGGCAATTGAGTTCATCGCCTACGTTCCCTTGTGCCCTGTTCTTAATCTGTGCTTTGTTTGTACACAGAGAGGGGATTGATTTATTTCAGCTGTGTCAGAAGCTATAAACCACACTCCAAAAATGTTCTCCAGCCATGTGTTGCTGGCCATGCATCCACATGAGTTTTCCGTTTAATTGTTTCTTGAAGGAAACAGTTCAGTGTCAGTGCGAGATCAATGATCACTCAGTGTGTGTGTGTGTGTGTGTGTGAGAGAGAGAAAGAGAGAGGCCAAGAGAGAAATTACTGTTGTTAACTGCTGATTGATGGGAAAAGGTTAATATGGTACTAATGCAAGCTTTCCTCTACTGAAAGAGGCTCTCAAATGGTGGATCTATTGACAACTAAGCATTTAGCACAGATCTGGTTCCTAAATCAGACTAAAATATAATAAAGATCTACACCAAAGAACAAGGCTAAGGCCAAATGCACTTTTCTGCTGAGTCTCATTCCTCCACATGATCAGCATCTTTTTACTCATGACTGCAACTCAGTTCTGCAACTGAGATCACAAAATCAGGTAGAATGGTTTTACAGATACCTTTTTTGTACTGAACTTTCTTAAACCTACTAATGTCAAAATAAAGTGTAAAAATGACAATCTCAGGAAAAAACACTTTAAAATGATCAATGATTCCCTGGAAAAAAATGTATATGTCAAATACTGTATGTGTACGCTTCTTTTTTTCTGATATTTAAGATCTATTGAGGTATTTATAAATACTCTATAAATAGCTTATGAAAACATAATAGTATTTTACTTATGTTAACATTTATATTAATACATGTTTTCTAATCCATTATAATAAACACTGACCAGCCACTTTATTAAGCACAACCTACTAGTACCGGTTTGGACCCCCTTTTGCCTTCAGAACTGCCTTAATCCTTCGTGGCATAAACTCAACAAGGTACTAGAAATATTCCTCAGAGATTTTGGTCCATATTGACATGATAGCATCACACAGTTGCTGCAGATTTGTCGGCTGCACATCCATGATGCAAATCTCTCGTTCCACCACATCCCAAATGAGCTCTATTGGATTGCGATCTGGTGACTGTGGAGGCCATTTGAGTATAGTGAACTCATTGTGGCACTCTGTATGGTCTTCTGCTGCTGCAGCCCATCTGCCTCAAGGTTGGATGTGTTGTGGGTTCCGAAATGTTCTTCTGCACACCTCGGTTGTAACGAGTGGTTATTTGAGTTACTGTTGCCTTTCTATCAGCTTGAACCAGTCTGGCCATTCTCCTCTGACCTCAGACATCAACAAGGCATTTGCACCCACGGAGCCTCCGCTCACTGGATATTTTCTCTTTTTTGAACCATTCTCTGTAAACCCTAGAGATGGTTGTGCATGAAAATCCCAGTAGATCAGCAGTTTCTGAAATACTCAGACCAGCCAGTCCTGCACCAACCACCATGCCACGTTCAAAGCCACTTAAATCCCCTTTCTTACCCATTCTGGTGCTCGGTTTGAACTGCAGCAGATCGCCTTGACCATGTCTGCATGTCTAAATGCTTGGGTTGCTGTCATGTGATTGGCTGATAAGAAATTTGCGTTGAGTAGTTGGACAGGTGTACCTAATAAAGTGGCCGGTGAGTGTAATTTAAAAGTGTATGTTTTATGTAAGAAAGAAAGAAAGAAAGAAAGAAAGAAAGAAAGAAAGAAAGAAAGAAAGAAAGAAAGAAAGAAAGAAAGAAAGAAAGAAAGAAATTATTAGTTTTATCATCCTAATATTAAATTTAAAAAAAATTTAAAAAATACTATTTAGAACATTTCATTGTCATAAAATGACAAGTCAGAATAGCGAATTAAATTAGATTTCCTGATTCAAAACACTGGTAATGAGTTGTCCAAAAAATTATATAAACATCCTGAAACATCTGATACCTTTTTGTTATTTTATGGAAAATAAAAATGTAATTTAGAGTAAATTTATTTTAAATTGTGCAGTCAAACCACCATTTTTTTGTACATACAGAATGTGTTTGTGTATGATGATAAATGGCATATAAAAAATATACAATATTGTTTTTTATGATAATCATCTTGGTACACAAGTGACAATGGATGGCAAGATATTACCATCAAAAAGAAGATCCGCTGTAGAGCACTTTAAGTCAAGGCATGGCCTGGAGGTTATGTGACGCTGTGAATAACACTCAAACACAGGTCAGCACTGTCTGTGGGAAGTGGCAACTTGATGCATTAAATCAGAATCTTCTGTCAGTGCTTTAACACATCCAGTTAACCCCTGCTGGTACAAGACATAACTACAACAATAAGAGTAGAAATGAAATTATTTAGTTGTGAGAGGGAAAAATATGTTAAAAAGGACAAGATGATGATCTTTTTTAGTATACCGTGTCTCAACATAAATGTGTACTAAAAGCCCAGTTCACAGTGACATTATGTTTATGGTGGAAGGCAAAATGGGGAAAGGCTGAATTTAAAGTGTATTACAAAGTCAGTTAAATGTGCATAAAGTGTCCATTAATTGTGATAGTTTGAAGGATGATTTCTGCAGTGTTGAGCCACTTATAAAGCATCATGGCAGAAAAATAGCAAATATAGATCAAAAGCTCCTTCAGCAACATGGTTCCTTCCATCCATTCATCACTCCATCAGCCAACAGTTTACATACAGAACTATGAAGCTGAAAATATTAAATAAGGACATCGCCAGACTAGGGTTGAGTCGATAGACGATGCCATCGTCCATCGCCGATGGCCGATAGACATCACGATGCTGAGCCGGCATCGCTGTCCTCCGCCTAGCCCCCGTCGCAGCAGCAACCCACTCGTAAAAAACACTCACTCAGGCACAGGAGTTACACTAATAGTTTTGAAATGGCATTTTAGAATGAAAATTATCTACGTCCACACTGGCCTTTCACCTAGCATATCTGAAAAGCCCTCCTTCCACACTATCCCGCTGAAAACGCACATCCCGTGACCACACACACACACACACACACAGAGGCATGCGCTGCAGCATATGCGCACCTCTGAGCTCCAGGCAGTCAGCGAGTGTTTTGACCACAAAACCCAACAGAGCAGTGCACGTCAGACAGTTTATCAAGGATGTGCCGATGGATTGCGTCTCACTATACTGTAGTTGTTAAACGTGATATTTAATAAATCTTGTCTCTATCTAACGACTTTTCAGCCTTTTGAATCCATCAGGTAACGCGTCACATCATCAGTGCACTGCTTCAATCTTTCGCTTTTACTTTTGTACTTAGTAATTTTAGCGAAAACCTCAGATACTGTTGGTTGGTTCCTGTTGGTTGTGTGCCTTTTTTACCAACCAAGTTTTGTCGACGCCATTATAATGACACAGATCACTCTGCCTATTCATGCCAGAGTTCCGCGGAAAAAGTGATTGACAGGTGGTAATTTGTATGTAACTTATCTTTATTTATTTATGATTTGGGTATGAGTAAAACAAAGACCATGCGGGTCATGTAGTTGAAACGGTAGGCTACAAATAATTAATTTGTTATGAATTAATTATTCATAAATAATTAATTCACCGCCGCCTACGACGATGATGCCATCGTCCATCGAGATTTTTCACATTAGACATCGTATAATGCCAAATTGGGTTGACCGGTATGGGTCAGACACTAAGGCACTCAGCCTGCACGCACGCCTCCCACCAGTGCTGTTATACGGCCACATCGCACTGCTATGAGTGTTATATTGCTCATATATATATATATATATATATATATATATATATATATATATATATATATATATATATATATATATATATATATATATAGCAAGGTTTCCGCTACATTCATTCATTCGTGGCGGGCCGCCACGCCAAATTCCATCCCGCCACGGCTACATTACAGCTTCCTATTTAAAACATTTAGTCGTGTTTTTTATAGTGGATTATAATCGCACCAAAACATATTAGAGGTAAACCGTGCAAACTTTTCTGTAACCGTAGTAGTGCTGTGCGCTATTTGTTCAAGGTGACATGCTGACTGACTCTCTGACAGACTGACTGACAGGTGCGTGAGTCTAGCAAACACCGCGTAGCTTTCAGTTAAGATGAACAGTTTCCATAAGTATACTTTATTGATAAAGGTCAATGGCTCTGCATACAATGACTTTATCTTGCTGGAGTTTAATGCTGTTTCATTTTACTTCAGGACGCGTAATGTCGGAAAACGCACAAAAACGCACTAAATCGCGCTTCAGCAGCGCTTACTGGAGAGCGCACGAGAATATCTGCACTTGAACGTGTAAATTTGAGTGCGTGCAAGAAGTTCTGTGCTCGAACAGAGGAAATCGGCGCGCAAGCAAAGAGATTCGCATGCTCGTATTACATGAATGCTATCTCGACTTGTTATACTGCGTGTAATATTTGTCTTTGAAATAGTTGCCAGATCTGTGTAAAAAAAAAAGTCCTGCCGCCACTGCTGGAAAAAATCCTAGAGGAAACACTGTATATATATATATAGATATATATATATATAAATTCAACCCCAAAAATGCACCAGTAAAATATTTACAGTTAATTGTTTAAGGTTAGCAGTCTTTTCTCTCCTCAGTATGCTTGGGCATTTTTTTTTACTTCAATCCAATTATTATTACTATTATTATTATTATTATTATTATTATTATTATTATTATTATTATTATGGCGAAACGGTGGCACAGTGTGTAGCGATGTCACCTCACAGCAAGAAGGTGCTGGTTCGAGCCCCGGCTGGGTCAGTTGGCATTTCTGTGTGGAGTTTGCATGTTCTCCCCGTGTTGGCGTGGATTTCATCCGGGTGCTCCAGCTTCCCCCACAGTGCAAAGACATGCGGTATAGTTGAACTGAATAAGCTAAAATTGTCCTTAGTGTATGTGTGTGAATGAGAGTGTATAGGTGTTTCCCAGTGCTAGGTTGCGGCTGGAAGGGCATCGGCTGCGTAAAACAAATGCTGGATAAGTTGGTGGTTCATTCCGCTGTGGCGACCCCTGATGAATAAAGGGACTAAGCCGAAAAGAAAATGAATGAATGAATAAATAAAATATTATAATTATTATTTTTTATTAGTAGTATTATCCATACTTTGTCATTGTTCTTCAAAAATAGAAGTTGTCTTTTTTTCTCCATCCACTTGTTTTTTTCACCACAGTTTTTACTTCACTCAACGCTGTGACTGAACAATTCTCCATTTTCTTCCTCCATACATCACTGCACACACACACGCACACACACATGCACTTGCCTTGATTCCTTGACTGAATCTGTCTTTTTTATCTTTTATCCCACCCAGTTTCCCTGCACTCTTTGCTCACTGTGAGGCCCCACCATTGCTGTTTGTCTGCCACAGTAGGACACTGTCTGCATTAGCGTAAATCCTGCTGGGAGGTTGAACCCACCAACACTGTCATGAATAACCAGCCTGACGTTTACCCCAGAAGTCTTAACTAAATTTAGCACAGCCAAGCAAAGAAGCATATTGCAGATAACAATGCTCAAGTGCCTGAGTTTCACTGGGAGACCCTGTGGTGCCTTTTAATGACAAATTACAGTTGCCATGGGATCACAGAGCACCGCAAGATCACAGTGTTACAGTTACTCAGTTTAGGTCACTTTAGAGGACTGAGAGGCACTTGGTGATGCCTGATAACATGATTGACTAATAAGAGATGGGCTATTCATGTTATACTGGCATACTGTTAAATATTAAATATTTAGTTACTTAATATTAAATATTTAGTATCTTTCCTCACACATTTTTAGTTCATGCTTGTTAGAATTGAACATTAATGTGCTGCCTTCTTTGATTTGATTGGTTATCTCTTTCATTTCGAAACTGATGAGTGCTGTTACATCACTGAGACTGACAAGCCCAAAACTGTAACTTAAATATCGATCATCCTACAAACAAACAGCCACAATTTTTTAATTATTGATTATATATTAATACTTGTGCATGTTTGTTTGTTTTTATTAATTGATAGAAAACCGGCAATGTGGATCATGATAAACATTGTTTACTAGGGATGCACTGAAACCAAAAAATCTGAATGCACTTGGCCAAAAACTAAATCGAAAATGCTTTGTAATGTTTACTAAAATGTACATGTCTTTAAATAAATAATTTTGCAAGCCTTTTAAATGTAACCAATAACGTTAACCACATTGTATTGAATGTAAACTGAAATAGAGTCAAGCGTCATGGGGCATCAGTTTATAAGCATTGCAATGACAGCACAGTAGCACTACTGAAAGAAACATAAACAAATATTATACATAATCATGTCTTGTCATCACATTATTTGAGCAGACTTTCTGCAATGCGGAATATTGAGCATTCTAAAAGGACACCTAGTTTACCCCTTTTTCAAGATTTAATATAAGTCTTTTGTGTCTCCTGAATGTGTCTGTAAAGTTTCAGCTCAAATCAATCATCAGATTATTTATAATACCTTTTTAAATCTTGGAAATTTCAGCTGTTGGGACACAGCTGTTTTTGCTGCCTTTCGCTTAAATGCAAATGAGCTGGTTCTCCCCACCCGCCGTTCCCATGTGCGTGTCAGAGCCTCAGAGATCTGTTTGTATTGCTCTAAAGCATGTAGCCTTCACGTAGATAAACAGCACAGTGACAGACAAGAATGAAGCCGATCTCCTTGGTAAGATGAACTTTCCCAACTGTTATTTGCTATATTTGTTGTGGAGTTAATTCAAGCCTTTCTGCAACGATGAGTCACACACAATGTCGTTATAAGTGCATGCGCATGCGAGCACACACATACATTTAGCTTTGCACTGTTTTTGCATGGCAAATGTGACAGGATACACTGCTATATAGACATCCGTTATGTTAATGTATAAAATAAACATGTGGTGTGTAATCACGTAGCGATTTTACTGATTTATTACAAATATGCAAGTTTTAAAATGTTTTAAACTTGTAAAACTCATTCTTGAGGTGCAGCTGATCACAGAGAGCTGAGATCTTTCAATCACAGTTGCTTTGCGCACGTCCTGTCTTGTGGATATGATTATATACGTACTATGGAGTCATGTTAATACACGTCTGTCAAGCAATTTAGTGGGTGGGGAAACCGCATTTCAACGTCAAGTTGCGGATGGTCTCAAAATGAAAGGGATTTAGATCCTATTTTAATGTCAGGAAATTTAAAAAAAAGAGACTTCTTGTGTTTCTATCACTCCAATACGACAGTGGACACACTATACTTACAAACAGTTCTGTCCAAACAGCTTACAAAAGATGATTTTCATCATAGGTGCCATGTTTCACAGCAGCCCATCCGCAAACTAGTCAATTAATGAGTTTCATACTGTAGTGACGCTTCATTCGCTGTCACTACAGCTGTGAAACCAGCACACTGAACACTGCTGAGCAATGTGATGCAGCACAGCCTTTTTTGGCTCATATTTTCAGCAATATTTCTCTTTCAGCCAAAAACCAATAATAGAAATTTCAGTATCTAAAAATTCAATACATCAGTATTATTTACGGTAGTTACTTAAAATTGAGAAGCCTGCTTGTACCATTTTAGAAGAAATGAATCTTTAATCATCATTACAAAGTTTGATACATTTGCTTGTCATTATTACCAACTAGTCATAAGTACATTTCACAATAAATAACAGGTGTTATATTGTGACAATCAGAAGCAAAATTCAGTCACAGTCAGTTTTTAGAGGAAATGTTTGATCATGCCACAACCCATCGCATCACGACAGGTCACAGTCAGCCAACTAAAAACCTACTATATAGGCAAGTATGAATAAAATAAATGTAATTTAAATTTTTTTTATTGTCTTGCGTCTTTAAAAAAAAAAAAAAAAAAAAAAAAAAAGGAGTAGGAGGGGAGAGGCGAAATATAATTGGTATTATCACGTGCATTTACTCACCACAAAAGTAGACTACACTGTATCACCGCTAACACGGTTCTTATGGTGTTCTTCCATCCATATCGATATTCTGAATAACAAGCCCCACAGTGATCCTTAAGTGCATACTTTCATTTCATTTGCACATTTGGAAATGCTTTCATCAAAAGTGACTTGCAGTGCATTCAAGGTATATACTTTAACAGGATGCAAGGTCCCTGGGTAAGTGAAAACCGTGATATTGGTGCTGCTATGTTGTGCTCTACAGCTACAGGAAATGTGGTAGCATGTGGTGAGCTTATGTCCAGCAATGACACTGAATTTATTTCACACAGTAAAAATCCCAGCAATTCAAAGTGCTAGAACAAAGAGTGCTATGGATTTTTCTACACCAGCGCTTTTCAAACTAAGATCCAAGAATGTCTAGTGAATATGCAAAATGCATCTGTTCTTTATCTTTTATAACATTTCAATATTTTAAATTAAAGAGAAATACTGAAAAGTATTACTTTTATTCTACTGAAAGTGTAGCCTTTAACTTCTATGGTTCTACTTAACCTTAAACAGCAATTCTAGCATACCATAACAAAAAATTCTCAATATGACAAAGCATTCATTGTCAGAATTCTGCTACTCCGGTCCTGTTAATTCTTGTTTTGGTGGCAGTGTCCCGACACTGGTCCCGTATTTTACAGTTATATCCCGCTATCATCCCGTAATGGTATTTTCCTGTATTTTTCCTGTATTTTCAGTCTTTCTCTGAAGGGTGGCAATAAACATTAAAGAGCCGAGCCTATACGCAATCCATACCGCCGAACCAACAGGGGCCGCTACTTGCTCTTAAATGTGAGTCTGTTCTGTGCTTTCTCTTTGTTTAGGCATGAAAACACTTTGAAATAGGGGTGTAAAAATTAATTGATTCTTCGGTGCACCGTGATGCAGACTCTGACAATTCGGTATCGGTTCAGTAAGAATCATAACCCGTTTTTGTGTACTGACGTCATTTATCTCATATGCGCTACGTCGCGGTAGCTTACTATGGCGAGCGAGGCGAGCGCTAGTATTTACAACGCTCCAACTACTTAAAAAACACACAAACTGTGCACAATTTCACTGTCTTTGTGTTTTCTGGAAAATCCTTCACTGACACTTACAGCAGAAGCCCCTATTTCATTGCGATTGAGAGAATGAAAGTAAACTCCATTTCACTCTCTCTCTCTCTCACATTGTGGCCCATTTGACAAGCTGGCGTGACTTTTCCTCTCCTCTCTGCTGTTACAGCAATACTTCTGGATAGAGTTCTGCATTCCTGTGGCTGTATGGCGGGAGCCGCAGAACCAGACCAGATTTCTTGCGATACGGTAATATATTTCCGAATAAAGTGCGGGAGCGGTCGTTAACTCTGGTGTAAGTTGAACGGGAGCGGGCAATCTAACAATATCGCTCCCGTGCGAGCAAGCACATATGTGTGTGTGTGTGTGTGTGTGTGTGTGTGTGTGTGTGTGTGTGTGTGTGTGTGTGTGTGTGTGTGTGTGTGTGTGTGTGTGTGTGGATGAGAGAGAGCGTGATGCTGTGTGTTGCTTGTTTGGTGCTGTCTATGTTTGTGTGTGCGTGTATGTGTGTGAATGAGAGAGAGCGCGCTGTGTATCTATGTGTGTGTGTGTGTTTATACAGACAGCCCCCATCCCCAAATATAAAACTGTGTATTGAAAGCATCATCAATGCACCGTGATGCACCGAGATATTGAATTGAACCGAATCGATGGCATGATAATTGTAACCGAACCGAACCGTGAGACGAGTGTAGGTTCACACCTCTACTTAATATTAAATATAAAAACGGCAGGACTCCCTTTCCTTTTCATTACAGAAGCCGTCTCCCCTTCATATGCAATCCTCAAAACAGTCATATAGCAGTGCATGACAGTCAGCTGACGCGCTCCATGGTGATAAATAGACGCTGTTTCCCACACATGCTTTAGTGTTTCATGTGAACACACGGTTAATTAGTTCTCATTGGCTGCGTGTTCTAGTCCCGTTTTACGTGAGCACATGGCTTGTGTTGTTTCTTTGTGTCATGTGCTCTCCCGTCTATTGTCTAGTCCCACCCTCCTTATTAACCCATTATTAGTTTATTATGTTCACCTGTTTGTGTATTAATTATTTCTGCTTATAATCTCCTCATGTCTGCTGTCCTGTGCATAGTTCGTCGTCGTATGTTTCCTTGTCCTGTCGTGTCTTCTAACCTTGATCCCTGCCAGCCTGCCCAGTCAAGTTTGGTTGTTTGTTTTTGTTACCTTTTATTTTATTTTTATAGTAAGGACCCATATTATTTACTGCACTTGAGTCCTCGCTCCTTTTCCCCAACACCAACCGTGACATTCATATTATGGGTTCATTTGCTAGCACATACGCTATATTGTCAAAGGTTTTGGGACACTCCTCCAAATAACTGAACTTGGTGTTACAATCACTTAAATGGCCACAAATGTATAAAATCAATCACCTAAGCATACAGACTGTTCCTACAACAAGAATGTGTGGCACTCAGAAGTTCAATGAATTCAAGTGTGGTAGCGTGATTGGTTTCCACCAGTGCAATAAGTCCATTTGTGAAGCTTCCTCACAGATAAATATTCCACAGTCAACTGTTGTTATTATTACAAAGTGGAAGCAATTGGGAGCAACAGCAGCTCAGCTATAAAGTGGTAGGCCACGTCACAGATTAGGGTCAGTGCATGCTGAGGCACACAGTGAGCAGAAGTCTAAGGAGTTTTTGCCCGATCGACCAGGTCTCCTAGCCAGTTACACAATTATTTAATCCCTCATTTAATTGCTATTATTAATAAATTCATGTTATAGTTTGTTTGTCAAAGAATAAATGTAAAAACGTGAGAAAAAGGCTGTCTAATGCCTTTACTGTGTAAAATGGGTACCCTCATAAGGGAATCATCGTATTTGGAGAGTTAACAAGTATCAAAACAAGTAGCTTACGGCACTCTCTGATGAGAAAGATTCAGGGATTTGGGCTCAGATTTGTGTCTGAACATGGAGGTACTGGTTAAGTGCTATATTTGGAACAGAATTAAGGCGCTCATCTTCTCTGACAAGCCTAAGCTCGTGTTGATGGGAGAGATTATGCCCTGAAAAATGCGATTAGGGGTGAGATTATATCAGTACACTTATTGAAAGGTTTGAAGAGCTTATCTCTCTCCCGGTGGTTAAAATAGCACATCAAACAAGAAACAGAGCAACCTATGGAAGCTTATTTACACCACAGAAAAAAAACTAAAATATTACATTTTGACAAATTTAATTCAATTCACCTTTATTTCTATAGTGCTTTTACAATGTAGATTGTGTCAAAGCAGCTTAACATAGAAGATTATAGTAAATTGAAACAGTGTCAGTTCAGTTTTCAGTGTTTAAGTTCAGTTCAGTTTAGCTCAGTTCACTGTGCTCTAATAATCACTACTGAGAGTCCAAACACGGAAGAGCAATTCCATCGATGTGCAGCTCTACAGATCCCGAACCATGCAAACCAATAGCAACAGCGGTGAGGAAAAAACTTCACCAACAAGACACAGTTCTGACATTTGAGCTCTGATAACATTCTACAATGTTGACTTTTTCAGTCTGACTTTGTTTCACTATTTTGCCTTCTTTACAGTTTACATGTTACAATTTTTTGCTCAAAATATATTGTGAGAATAAATTTGCTAAATAGTCAAATTTGTGAATGTTAAAAAAAAAGAAAAAAAAAAGAAAGAAAGAAATCGACATTGTGAGGGGGAAAAAATGACAAATAAAAGTTACCCATCTTGTTTTTTTCCCCTTTTCCCCCAACTGGTGTAAATGGGATCGTATCATTACATCAAGATACTGTGATATCACAAATATCATGTTGACATACAGCATATGCGGGGGAAAAAAAAAAAACATACAAGAAAGTATCTTCTACTGCAACAATTTCAATTATCTATGTATATTATGCATTTAATCCAAACTGTCCACAATATTTGAACAGAGAAAAAGAACACTGAAATAAGCAGAAGGAAAATACCCAGCCAAATGTGGCTATTTAAAAGCCACATTAACATGCTGGTGAAATTAGCCTTGCAACAGAGTTCAGAGGGGTTCCGATGGAATCAGGGACAATTTTTTCCCACAAGATTGGGATTCAGAGTTCAGCCTATCTTTTTGCAAAAGAAATCCAATTACATACTACAACATCTTTCTAAACCAATGAATTAATAAAGATGATTGTGATACAGGATGGACCAGACGTGAGGTTAACACTAAAGAGGAGTAGAGGACAGCATCCATAGATGAGACTCCAACAACATGCAAAATGCAAGAGGTGACTAAGACAATAAATCAAATAGAACGAAACCTATGAGGTTTAAAATCGAGCAGAAGATGGCAGTGCACAGGAGCGCTAGTAAAGATAGGGGATTCTTGATTACATTATTATCACCCTCAGGCAATTTGTGAAAACTAACACATTCTGAAGGCACCCAGGCCCACAGCACGAGCGCTGCCCAGAATAGAAAAACAGCCACACAAGAGCTGGTTTGTTCAGATGAAGGAGGTCAGCCCAGACAATGCCTCCGGCACACGACACCCTCTCACATGGAAAAGAGCACAGGGAAAACACCTTTCCAAGGTGCTAAATTACTAGGGCTTTGGGTTGAAACCCTCATGGAAGTTGTTTTAAAGAGGAGAGAAACATGCAAATAGGGTTCAACCAAATGGAAAAGATATGCCAAACTGCTTTGACACACCATGATAGTACAATGGATTTCTGTGATAATATTCAATACGAGTTGTTTGAAAGTCTCCGTCCTCTTCACAGAAGAAAAGACTTAATACGTTGCATTGTGGCATTGTGGGCTACAGTAAGGCAAGTTAAATATTTCAGGCTGCTGTCTGTGGTCCTAAAAGTGCACTGAGCATCAGTGAAGGTCAGAGTTCTGTCTGGCACAGACATTCTGTCTGTCATTATTTTCAGTTGCTTTGCTTTGATTTTGGAAGAATTCTTGAAATATACAGCATGCTTTTCCAGGTGAGCATTCAGCAACATATTGATCATGCCCTGTGACTATTATTGGATGAGAACATGAAGTAAGGACTGGTGGAAGAGTGTTGTTTTATTGGAATTTGATACCGCATTCCGAATGGAAAGAAAAAACCTCCGCATTTCATGACTCGACTTTACATGCAACTTTTGTAAAGTGTCTGCTTCACGTTGCTGTGTCAGAATCCTTGTTAAAGATGGCCATACTTGGCCAGAATGTTTAGTTTAAGCAAATTTGATGAAAGTGATCATACGTGTTGATGAATCTGAAGAGAGTCGCTCACCGGGTCTGTGTACTGCAAGTGCATAGAGTGTATAGAGCAGGACTATTCGATTAGTTTGTCATGGGGGCCAGTTCATGAAAAGCATCCCAAATGAGGGGCCGGAAAGATATGACTTGCAATATAAGTGATGACACAACAGCATCTAAGAGCCCATATGCTGTATTTTTGCTCCTTAAGACACCCACTTTGTATTTTTCTACATTAAAATGTGAATATATTGTATTTTGAAACTACATAACATCACTGCATTGTACAATAGGCTTTTTTACAAACATTCAAATGTTTTATTTCAAAGCACAACAAAAGCAGTGCATTGCTTAAGTAGGCTTCTTCTACATTCAGACACATTCATATGTTATGTTTTGAACTGCATAAAAATTATGGATGCAACAATTATATATTTTGGTTGCATGATTATATAGTATGAAGAATAATCATGGTTTCACGGTTATCACGTCTAAAGTAAATTTAAGCTTTATATTAGGCAAGTATTTAAATGAACTGTTGTTATCATCTGCGTTTACATACATAATCATTTAAATAATTTAAATAATAGTTAATAACTCCTACTAGTTCATACTTATGGATATTAAGGACGGATGGATGGATAGACATAATGCAGGTAATTACAATATAACATAAAAATCGATATGAACTGTGAGAAACGGACACGGCTAGTGTTCAATTGCTATTGCTTCTCTTCTTTGCTGCTTGGTGTGACAGCTCTCTGTCTCATGATTAATTTAATGTCATTAACGATAATCCGAGCAAACTCCTAGAAACAGCGAGTGTAATCTATGATCCTCACCTGCGCCATCCGCTTAAAGCGATCGCCGTGCTGCACCGGAAGTTGTCATGCGGGCTAACCGCAAACGCGGAAGAAGTCGTGCATAGAGTCAATTGAATAGCCCTGGTATAGAGTGTATCATGTGAACATATGTATGGAGTGTATAGTGTGTGTACGTATAGAATGTATCATGTGTGCATATGTATGGAGTGTATCATGTGTGTGTGTATAGAATGTATCATGTGCATATGTATGGAGTGTATCATGTGTGTATATTAGGTGTATAGAGTGTATCATGTGTACAAATGTATGGAGTGTATCATGTGTGCATATGTATGGAATGTATCATGTGCATATGTATATTGTGTATCATGTGTGCATATGTATGCTTTGTATATGTATGGAGTGTATCATGTGTGCATATATATGGAGTGTATCATGTGTGCATATATATGGTGTGTATATGTATGGAGTGCATCATGTGTTCATATGTATAGAGTGTATCATGTGTGCATATGTATGGTGTGTGTATATGTATGGAGTGTATCGTGTGTGTACTGTATGTATTGAAAGTACTGTGTGCATATGTATGGAGTGTATCATGTATACCACTATACCTTTGCACACATGATACACTCCATACATATGCACACATGATACAATCTATACATGTATACACGATACACTCCATACATATGCACACATGATACAATTTATACATATACACTCTATACATGATACACAATACATAGTCACACGATTGCATATGTACACATGCCACACTCATGACCCGGGATAGAACCCAGGTCTCTGGTGTGAGAGGTGAGTCACTTAACCACTGAGCTACTAGATTGTATCATGTGTGCAAATGTATATGTACAGAGTGTATCATGTGTGCATATGTATGGAGTGTGAATATGTATAGAGTGTATATGTACAGAGCGTATCAAGTATGGAGTGTATCATGTGTGTGTATATGTATAGATTGTATCATGTGTGCATATGTACGGTGTGTATCGCGTGTGTATATGTATAGAGTGTATCATGTGTGTGTATATGTATATCGCCGACAGTGTCCGTATCCCTCAAAGTTGTTTAGAATTAAGTGTTTAGAGATGGTGTGACCAAAGTCACTGGAAGAAGTCTATAGTCTTTGGTGTGACAACACGCACCTCTACGTGCCTTTGATGTACCCCTTGATGCTTCTTACGTCCTTGTCACAGCACCAGTGGCACCAAAATTAGGCACCAAAATTCATATGCTGATTTGCTGATTCTGCTTGTGAGAGACTGTTCTCACCCTCAGGTCAGATCATTCAAAAGAAACGGGCCACATTGTCGACCAATAATGTCAACAGACTGGACTGTCTTAGCAACTGGCTGAATGTAAAGGAGGACTAAGCAAAATTGTTTCTACTTTATAATTAATGTTCTCAACTATCAGCAATACAACTTTACAATGAGTACAATTGTTTGTATTCAATTCTTAATTATTATAATTTTCCAATTTCCATATTTAAAATGATTTAGGATTTTGGAAAGTGTGAGTAATTATTTTTTTAAAAATTATCGACTGACAGCATTAATTTTAATATAGATAGTGTAAACGTTAACACATTTTCTTTTAATTTGCTATTAATGCACACACATTCATATAGTCCAATATATTTATTAACTTACTAGATGAAGATAGTAATTGTGTTTGGAATATGGGTAGGATTAGGGATGTAGTATAAGACCATGCAAAATATGTACATTATAAGTACAAATGCACCACCAATATCTAAATAAAAGGCAGGTAATAAGCCACGAGTTAAAAGTGAGAATTGGTCTTAACTAAAGTATTACCATTTTTATTAAAGTACTAAATTAAATGGAGTAAAGCAACAGAATCATTTAACTCTTTATGATTCCAATAACTGCAAAAAAGAGGGTTAAGACGCACTCATACAGTATGTAAAAAAGGTGGTTGTTGTCAGTAATATACAACATTAAAGTGTATTTATACAAAACATTTGGCAAATGAATGCTTCTTGTCATGCTACAGTATGTTTTCTTTGTTTTATCATCATTTGTTTGCAAGACTTTCCTGCTGTACATCCAAGGTTTGTTGTCACAGTGACACGGCTGAGGCAAGAGACAAGGCTGTTGAGGTTTTGTTTGGTGTCAGCGTCTAACGAGTGAGCTTGTGCAATCCTATGTCAGACACATTTAATCACCTGAGACGCACGACGGGTCTCGCAATGTTCTCCAGGCAACAGAAAAACAGTCTTCAAACATGGGAGGACAACATTCAGTGCGCTGTGCAAGAGTGGCTGAGATTAAATGAAATATTACCTCAATATATCCACAAACAGACTTAAATATATTGCAAAATCTACTGAATATGGGATTGATAGCAGTCTCAGTGAAGTAGAATAACCGAAGAGCAGTCTGATCTCATCTAGATGTCTTTTCTACTGATTAGTGAAAAGAGAAAGCAAAGATTTTGTCTGCAATGTGAAAAACTACTTGAAATGAAACAGACACTGTTCAACAGATTCATTCAATCTAGACAACAAGTATAAATGAAATCACAGAAGATACTGTGGAAAGAGGAATTTATTTTTTATTGTTACTGTTGTCGCTTACTTTTCATTAAATATTTGTATTGCTTAAGCTGATATATTAACCAAACTTCTTCTCTGAGTGAAACTGAACACAAATTATTTGCAGTTGAGAAGTCTTATGCTTTTAATGTTGTGCAGAGAACTCGTAGAAGAAGAGGAAGTATGTTTGGGTGCAGCCGCCAGAGGACTGGAGAATGATTGACAAGTGACAAATTTCACTAAACTCCACCTGTTATTATCAGCTTTGTATAAGTTCTTGAGTCAGGAAATGTGGAGTTGTTGAGCACCTCCTGAATGAAATTCTTGCATTGCATTAAGGACACCGAGAATTCTGTTCAAGAAAATCCTCTCCTGACCTTTTTTATTGAACACGCATTGTTCTGTCCATTGAGACATGAATTGATTAAATATTTCAACAATACTTTGGAACAAACAAGGAGATTAAATATAAATTGGCTGTGAGATTAAAAGATTGTATTCAAGTGGACCTATTATGCAAAAATCATTTTTATAAGGGGTTTAAACAAGTTGTGTGGCCACAGTGTGTGAATATAGCCAGCCTTTAATGCTGCAAGTTTATGTAGAAGTTTATTGTTATTATTATTAACAATATTATTACTACGGTGAGACAAACTCAAATTGCTTTAAAAATTCAAGAGTTTACAGAGATGTCCTCAAATCCCTTTTTATGGTTTTGATTTGATTTGATTTATTTCGAACAGAAAAATCATACATAAAATTCTTTAACAAAAAATACATTTCAACATGGTCGAAATGGAGCAGGATGAAGCACAAGCTTATTATTTTCCCCACTCCACTACCATACACATCATTTTTCTATTACTTCAACTTATCTCTTCTTTTTACATGAGACATATGAGCTTAACATGAGACATATTTTATCCTTCTGGCATCTTTGACATATTATATGTTTGATTCCATTTGTACCTTTACATTTTATAAGATAGACCCAAACAAATACATAGTACTGCAAACAGCCATTAATTGAAATTTCATCATACCTTTCTCATTTTTAACCTCCATTCATCATTATATTCCTTTAATAATATAAATTTATACAACTTTTTAAATTGATTAATATGCTGACATCATTTGAGAATCTGTTCCAGGCTGTTCCATAATTTCACACCACATACAGACATGCACAATTTTTTTAACGTTGTCCTTGTTTTCAACCTCATTTTGTTCTTCTCTCAGATTATATACCCCTTGTCTTTCTTCAAAAAACTTTTGTATGCATTTCGGAAGTCATTTATTCCCAGCTTTAAACACAAATTGTGCTGTTTTAAAATTTAACCAAATCATTGAACTTAAGTATTTTCAATTTTAAAAAAATAAAGGATTTGTATGCTCCAAATACCCCACACTTTCTATCAGTCTAATTACTTTTTTCTGCATTGTACATAAGGATCGTAAGTTAGATTTAAATGTATTCCCCCAAATTTCAGCACAATAACTCATATATGGCAACATAACATATAATACACACATTGATTTATTGTCCAGGATAAATCTTGCTTTATACACTACTGCAACAGTTTTACTAATTTTGAGATCACATTATTTATTTGCGGTTTCCAACTAATTTTATGATCCAATACAAGACACCAAGAAACTAATTGCACATATTCTTTCTATAACTTCATTATCAATTTTTAAATCTATATTATGACTACTTTTTTAATTTCCCAAATAACACAACCTTTGTTTCACTTGTGTTTAATGACAATTTGTTTACATCAGACAGTACAAAGAAAGTATGTCCAACTATAGGAGGGCTCTTAAATCTGCCAGGGCCGAGCACCTCCGCAAACTGATTGAAAATAATCAGAACAATCCTAGATTTTTATTTAGCACCATTGCTAAACTAACAAATAATCGATCATCTTTAGAACAAAATGTCCCACCGCAAATCAGTAGTGATGACTTCATGAATTTTTTCAGTGATAAAATAGAAGGCTTTAGACAGAAAATAGAAGATGTTAAACTTTCTGCACCGCCTTATACTCCAGATCCAGTAAACATTCAACTGAATCAAAATAACCTACAATGCTTCAAAATCATAGAACAGGAAGAGCTAGATAAAGTTATAAATAGTTCTAAACCAGCTTCATGTATGTTAGATCCAATTCCAACAAAATTACTGAAAGAACTGATACATGTTATAGGAGAACCTCTCCTTAATGTTATCAACTCTTCTTTATCTTTAGGCCATGTTCCAAATCCTTACAAGCTAGCTGTTCTTAAACCTATTATTAAGAAATCACAACTGGACCCGAGCAACTTAGCTAATTATAGGCCTATTTCAAATCTTCCATTTATGTCTAAAATACTAGAAAAGGTTGTTTCTACCCAATTATGCTCCTTTCTGCAGACAAACAATATTTTTGAAGTGTTTCAGTCAGGTTTTAGGCCTCATCACAGTACAGAAACCGCATTAGTAAAAATAACCAACGATTTACTCTTACTAGCTGCTGACCAAGGGTGCGTCTCACTTTTAGTTTTACTCGATCTTAGCACCGCATTTGACACCATTGACCACAATATTCTCATTGACCGCCTAAATTCTACAGGTGTCCAAGGTCAGGCCCTTCAATGGTTTAGGTCATACTTAGCCGATCGTTACCAGTTTGTGAACATTAATGGACAGCTTTCACAAGTCAGGCCAGTAAAGTACGGGGTCCCTCAAGGATCAGTTTTAGGCCCTTTGCTGTTTACAATATACATGCTTCCCCTGGGGGACATTATTAGAAAACACGGGATCAGCTTTCACTGCTATGCAGATGATACTCAATTATATATTTCAACTAAACCTGATGAGATGTCTGAACTGTCTAAGCTAACCGAGTGTATCAAAGATGTCAAAGACTGGATGACCAACAATTTTCTTCTCTTAAACTCAGAAAAACAGAATTATTACTTATTGGGCCTAAATCCTGTACACAGCAGTTCTCACAACTCGACCTGCAACTAGAGGGATACAAAGTTAGCGTTAATTCTACTATAAAAGATCTGGGTGTCATATTAGACAGCAGTTTAACTTTCAAAAATCATATATCCCAAGTCACAAAAACTGCTTTCTTCCATCTGAGAAATATCGCTAAATTGCGAAGTATGCTATCCATATCAGATGCAGAAAAGCTAGTTCATGCTTTCATGACTTCTAGGTTGGACTACTGTAATGCTTTGTTTGCTGGCTGCCCAGCATCCTCTATTAACAAACTTCAGCTAGTGCAAAATGCAGCTGCCAGAGTTCTTACCAGGTCTAGAAAATATGATCATATCACCCCAATTTTATCCTCCTTACACTGGCTGCCTGTTAAGTTTCGTATTGAATTTAAAATATTACTCCTTACCTATAAAGCTTTAAATAATCTAGCTCCTGTTTATCTAACCAACCTCCTGTCTCGCTACAATCCAACCCGCTCTTACGATCTCAAAACTCAGGGCTTCTGGTAGTACCTAGAATATCAAAGTCGAGTAAAGGAGGTCGAGCCTTCTCATTTATGGCCCCTAAACTCTGGAATAGCCTTCCTGATAATGTCCGAGGCTCAGACACACTCTCACTCTTCAAAACTAGATTAAAGACCTATCTTTTTAGCAAAGCATACACTCAATGCATTACATAGCGGTATGATGCATGATGTGCCCCACGCAGCATTTTGCTTCTTGTTTTTATACACTATGAACAGCAGCTACGCTAATTATTCTCCTTATTCTGTATTTCCACCTGGGGGGTACTCATCTTGAGGCCCTCAGACTATGCAGCGCCACTGATGCGATCCAAGACCAGCGACGAGATGATCCCAAGGTTTTCTGGACCAGGCCGTATCCTGCTGTGGTGGTCATCGTGGAGTGAGAGCATGAGACTGATTCCTGTGATGCTCCAAGGACAGACGAGTCTTCGCCGAGGTCCACCGTGCTGCGCCTAGACTGCAGCTCTGCACAAGACGTTTGGCCATAGGGAAATGGTCGTGCCCAACTGAGCCTGGTTTCTCTCGAGGTTTTTTAAATCTTCGCTTTCGCCAATTGGTGAAGTTTTTTTCCTCGCCGCTGTCGCCACTGGCTTGCATGGTTCGGGATCTGTAGAGCTGCGCATCGATGGATTTGCTCTTCAGTGTTTGGACTCTCAGTAGTGATTATTAACCCACACTGAACTGAGCTAAACTGAACTGAACTTAATCTCTGAAAATTGAACTGACACTGTTTCAATTCACTATAATCTTCCATGTGAAGCTGCTTTGACACAATCTACATTGTATAAGCGCTATACAAATAAAGATGAATTGAATTGAATTGAATTGAACATCAAACCACAATTTCAATTTATTAATTTCTGTTTTAATCAACTCGAAAACTTTTGCTAAATTATCCCCAAACAAAAGATACTTGTATCATCCGCAAATAAAATAAACATAAACAACTCTAATATCAAATAAATATTGTTTGGTTTGATTAAAGGTTTATAATAGACATAATATATATATAAATAGTAATAACAAAAGCTCAACAAAAAGATGACAACTATAACTAATATTAAAATAAAAGCTGAAGATCTGAAAAGAAAATTATAAACTAAACTATACTAGTTACTCAGTCAGAACAGCCCAGCTTGACAGACAATCAGGATAAAAGTGAATAAACAGAAGTAATAAAAGACCTAAAAGAAACAAAACACATCGAAATTCTTCAACGAGAAGATGCAGATCCTCACTAATAAGGTGGATTAGTGTATTGCATCTCTGTGTTAAAAACGTCATCTGGACACATTACACCATTAAGCACACCAATTATACACTTCAAGTGATTGTGCAGACAAAGCAAGACAATTATTGAAACTAACATTACTTTAACATCTTTGTATGAATAGCACTGACACTAACCTTTAACATGTCTCCTTATTATAGACTTAAATGAACAGAAACACCAGAGAGACATTTTTTTCATCTGTATGCTCTAAAGAGGCTCAGGAATCATATTAAACGGAGGTCTTTTATCATTTATATTGCAAAACAAACAGTCAGATGCCCAAATGGCTGACCTTGTGAACATGCCGTTAAGCATGGCTTGCCCTGTCAACTACAGGTATGTCATCATATTAACCACAATGCATCAGATAATTACATCTGTGACCTGCGGGTCAGCTGCTATGGAACAGTAAATCACATCTTGGTAGAAAGTCACCTGTGTTTAGCTGTATAGTTACATTGAGCAAATACTTAATTGAGGCAATGCTTGAGGCTCAGCAAAGTGACATGGAGTTATTAGCTGGACATAAAACCCACTTCACTCTTAATGAAGATTTAAATGCTCTTCTCCTTGAGCTTTGATGATGTTCTGGAAACAAGCAAATGCATTTGCTCGAGCCACATTAAACTCCCTCTCTAAAAAACATATTAGAGCTAAAATGTCTATTGTTTAAAAAAGAAAAAGTGTGTATGGACAACGGAAGTGACTTTGTGAAACCCAAACACCCTTGTGAACCCTTTCATCAACCCCCTTTAGCACTCCAATTTCTTCACTGCGGTTGCCATCCAAAAACATGTCCTTTTGCATGTAATTAATATGAGCAGCCATTACCAGTGTGTTTTAGGGAGAACCGCCAATTAGCCTGTCTGTCACTGCTGAATCCTAATTAGAAATTATCAATGTTAATGGCTCCAAATGCTTCCGCTAATGGAGGGGTACCTGCCAAGCAGCAGACGCAGGCCTTGGTGAATACTTAATAGAGACTAAAGCTTCCGCTGGCTCCACGAGTCAGGATGCCGTTATGGGTTTGCCACGGAGCATCACAGGTTTTAGACGGACAGGAGGATTGATGCTGTCAGATACTGCAAACACAGCACTTTCCCCCAAAATAGTACACTCTTGTGTCTTGTTAGGACTTTCTTAAGCTGGTTGCCTCACACTTTTGATTTTGGAAAGTTTTGAAGTTTGTTAGTGTTGAGAACTCCTAAATGCTCTGGTCATGGACAAGGAGCTTGTTGGACTCCATGTTGCTTTACAACTAATCAGGATTTTCATCTTTACCATTGTTAGTTATGTTAAAGAGAAGGCAAAACTAGCAAATGACTTTCTGAAATGAGTGTAAACAAGCAACTGCTAACAGTGCAATGTTTTTTAATGGCTTTCATGTTGTGAGAAAAGCATTGTAAATTCCACCTACTGTAGCAGGACCAATACTATTGTCTCTCTTTGTTTATTTGAAAGCTGTGTACAGAAGGGCTGCTTTTGTCTTGTGCAATTTAAAACTACTGTTTTGTGTTTGTATTTCAAAATTGCACTTATTTGTGGGATTGAAAAGCTTTAGTCATTACTCCATTCCTCTGCCACATGATTGTTCAGAAACTGTTTTAAAATGTTGATCCAGTGCTCATTAAACTAATAATGCTAAATGTTAAAAACAGATTCGTATTTTGGTGGAAACCTTTATGCATTTATTTTCAGCATTCTGATGATCAGAAAGTTTAAAACAACAGCATTTATTTATATTTTCATAAGCCACGATAAACCTGCGGTTCTTTTATTTGCAAAGCTTTTCTTTCATTTACATTTAGTAATTTAGCAGATGCTTTTATACAAAGTGACATACACAATTACGTAAATAGAAGCAGTTCAGGGGCCTCATGTACAAAGACTTGCGTTGAATTAATACTAAAACATTGCGTAAATGTGCACACGCATATTCTCTTAGTACATCCGAATGAACGTAAAACTGAGCACACATGCATGAGCGCAAAACCCCTCCCTGCCTCCTCCCGCGTATAAATATGGTAATGGCTCCACTTTGGCAAAACCAAATGAAAAAGCAATGGCTAAAGCAAGCAAGAAGAGAAACTTCACAGAATGTAAATTGGAGGTGCTCCTATCGGAGGTAGACCAGAGAAAAACTGTGTTATTTGCAAGTTTGTCCTCTGGAATTAATAACAAAAGAAAAAAAATAGAGTGGAAGAGTTTAGCTGATGCGGTTAACACAGTGGGGTCTGAACATCGCACTGTGAGTGAATTAAAAAAAGAAATGGTCCGATGTAAATGTGCATTTTAAGAGGAGAACAGAGGTGCACCGTCAAAGTTTGGACCGAAGAGGTGGGGGAACAGGGAATGCTGAACTAACACCCTTTGAGGAGAGAGTTGCCTCAATTGTGGGCGACACTTTACTGTCTGGAGTAGTATCCATGTCTGTGGGAGAAACAGATGTATTAGAGGAACACTTTGTTTGGGCGGTATAGCAGCACCCCTCCGCTCTTATCAAGGCAGTGCCAACGGCATTTACAACTGACCGAGTGCGAGAATGGGCATCATTGTATCTGCGCTCTTGGTCAGATTGTGGGTTGTTGAGGGGGTTAACGGCCACGTCTTTAATGGATAACTGCGGTCTCCTGATATGCAGCTAAATAATTATGCTTAATAAAAAAAATTAAAAAAAAACTTGGAATAATATCTTTAAATACATCGTGCACCCTGCAACCTTGGAGCCTTTGGATTCGACCATTGACAATGTCCTCTAATAAGGCCAACACTGCCATTGCCATAGACTTACGCCCCATTCACACGGGGCGTCAGCTTCAACGCTTCCCATTCACTTTGAATGGGTGACGTCAGGCGTTGCAGAACTGCATTGTGGATCTGTCGGCGCCGCTTCAAAGGCGTTGCTCGCTGCAGAAGTTGGGACATGCTCAACTTTTCAAGCGCCGACGGAAGTGTCAGCCAATCAGATCGCTGTATGCAAATACACCAGCTCCAACAGTGGCCTATTGCTGACTAATTTCATTGGCTGACGCTGCTATGACGATCGCATCAGCCCCAACTTCAGCCACGCCCTCTGTCAAGCGTTGACGCTGAAGCCCCGTGTGAATGGGGCGTAAGGGTTGTATACATTTGCAAATGCTTTTATATGTTCTAAATCACATAATTGTTAAAAAAAAAAAAAATATATATATATATATATATATATATATATATATAGGGGCAACCCAGTGGCGCAGTAGGTAGTGCTGTTGCCTCACAGCAAGAACGTCGCTGAGTCGCAGGTTCGAACCTCGGCTGGGCTGGGTCAGTTGGCGTTTCTGTGTGGAGTTTGCATGTTCTCCCTGGGTTCGCGTGGGTTTCCTCCGGGTGCTCCGGTTTCCCCCACATTCCAAAGACATGCAGTACAGGTGAATTGGGTAAGCTAAATTGTCCATAGTGTATGAGTGTGGATGAGTGTGTGGAAGTTCCCAGAGATGGGTTGCGGCTGGAAGGGCATCCGCTGCGTAAAATCGTGCTGGATAAGTTGGCGGTTCATTCCGCTGTGGCGACCCCGCAAGGGACAAAGCCGACAAGAAAATGAATGAATATATATATATACACACACATATATATACACATATATATACATATATATTTTGTGTCAATTAACCCATTTTATGAATTATAAATTAATAGCAATGTTTTTCACATGTGTTTGTGTGATACTTTGTGGTGTGAAACTTAATTCATAGTTGCCTCTAGGAGTCATCAATGGTAATAAAACAAACACACACAAGAAATACAAGTACGCCAGACATGAACTTGGCGCAGACCAGCGCACATTCTCACGTTAATTTTATTGTTAGTAAATCTAAACGGAAGCGTGAAATCTGGCGTACGCAAAGTTTTTGTGCATACGCAGCATTGATACATGAGGCCCCTGGCCATTAGCGAGCAGCTAGAATATAAATTCCATAAAAAATCCAAGTAGTTTTTGTTTTGGTTTGTTTTATTTTTAATAAAAACAGTACAACCAGTAAAGGAATAACTAGTGTGCTACAGTTATTTGAAATAGATGTGTCTTCAGATGTTTCTTAAAGATGGCCAGAGCTGTGCGGGTAGCGTGCAACCAGGATGGAGCATTAAAGGTGAAAGTCCTTGCAATTGATTTTGTGCCCTATATGGGATGGAACCACACAGCAATGCTCAGCATTTGTTTTTTTCAGGCTTATGTGCTCTATTTCAGAGCACATAAGCCTAAAGTAGAGGTAAAGAGAAGAAAGTGGTTGTTTTGTAGGCAAATGATATTGCTTTGAATTTATTATGATTATATTATTTAAGTTGCCAATCTTCACTTTTGACTGTAGGAAGTTGCCATTTGTAATTTGCCAATTTATTTGATAATTCATTCATTCCTTCATTTTCTTTTTAGCTTAGTCCCTTTATTAATCAGGGGTTGCCACAGCGCAATAAACTGCCAATTGTATTTGACAATTTAGCTTATGCTAAATGCCAACTAACCCTGCTGAGGCTCGAACCAGTGACCTTCTTGCTGTGAGGCGATCATGCTACCCACTGTACCACCGTGACACCCTTTATTTCATAATAATTATAAATAAATAGTAAAAGTTACTTCAACCGTATTTACTATAGTTTTTGAAAAATGTATACTATTTTAACGGACTTATTACAATAAAACCATTTTAATTTGATTAATTTGCACGCGGATGTTTTCTGCTTTGTCCCCTGTTCGTTAAGTGACAGTGTGTACATTTGTTTAAAATCTGATTCATTTAAAACATTTAATTGAAATATTTAACATCAGTTTGCTTTTTTGTAGCTTAACAATAAAACAAACAAATAAAAAGTTACATTAAAATAGACATGAGAATCTTTATTAAAGGCATTCCCCAACCCTTCCCAATCATTTGGCCTCTGGCGGGCCAAATCAAAAAATACAAATGGCCAACTTTGGCCCACGGGCCCTAGTTTGAGCAATGCTGCTTTAGATAGTCTCTTTAATACTGTAACAAAAAGTAAACTGCATTTCAACATGAATAGTGGTGACACATTATTTAAAAACAAATCTAAACAAATATTTTAAAAATATATATTCATAAAATATTTTTGACATCCTGAAATTCTGCATTTTCAGAAGTGAATTAATCACTTTCCATCCTTTCAGCTTCAGGCCGTGTTCTGAGCCATTTCCATTAATTGTCGCACAAACATTTGCGCTTTAGCTCTAAACTCCAGATACAAAACCAAACTGCACGAGACACAGGTAGTTTAGGTCATTATTTGTTGGGTCAGTGACATTAACAATGACCCATTTTTCCCCTGAACAAGCAAACTGCTAAGACGACACAGAGCACAACAGGACATCGTTACCCATTATGTCAGAAAGTGAAACACAGCCTAAGTTTGTGCAATTGATTTTCAGGTGCTGAAGGAGCAGCTGACTTCAGCGACAGGCTGTCAGTGCCACTCAAAGAATCATGCCAGTTGAAGTGTCTCAGCGGACTAGTGGCGGGGAAGGTACTGGTGTTGCATACACATGAGAACATGCTGTCGCTGCCTTCACATGGGGTACAGGAGCCATTTTGTTACTGGATGTGGGAGTCTAATGAAAGCAGTACTAAGACTAAAATGTGTTAGTCTTTAGACATGGGCAACAACATTGCTAAAACCAAACTTAGAAACTAATACATCTGTTTTTGGCTTATAAATTCATTCATTCATTCATTCATTTTGCTTCGGCTTAGTCCCTTTTAACTAACAGCCAACTTGCCCTTTCAGCTGCAATCCAGCACTGGGAAACATCCATACAAACTCATTCACACACATACACTATGGCCAATTTAGTTTATTCAATTCACCTATAGTGCATATCTGTGGGAGAAACCGGAGCACCCGGAGGAAACCCAAGCAACATGGGGAGAACATGCAAACTTCACACAGCAATGAAAACTGGTCCAGCCGGGACTTGAAGCGAACTTCTTGTTGTGAGGCGACGGTGCTAACCACTGAGCCACCGTGTCGCCGGTTTATAAATTGTAAATCTTAATTTTAAGTTTAATTTCAGAGTTAACACATTTTTTGAGATCCATTAAAACATGCGACAGCTTTAAAGTACAAGCTGTTGTTTATATTCAGTTAGATTGCTGTGCCATTTTTTTTTAAGTTATTTCAAGAGTCTTATGTTATTTTTCTTAATCTTAAGTAAAATTTTATAATTATATTTGTTTGCATATTTTTTGTTTGTAACAATGGGCTCTATGCACAGCTAGAGTTTTAAAGCCAACGATAAACTTCCTGTGAAAGCTTAATGTGACTATTTTCAATTTCACAAGTTTTTACAGCATCGATGTTGTAAACATTCAGTTAAATAGACTTAAGCATTCATTTAGTCGTTCAAGCGTAAAACAAGATGAAAGACCGTGTAACCACTAGTGCCGTCAGTAGCAACAGGCTAGCGCAGAAATTCCATTGAAAATACTGTGGTAAAATAAACTGTCATATTATAAAGACATGGCGGGGGGAAATGGAATTTAATGCAGTGCTGCTTGTCCGATCTGAGACCCACTTTATATCATTTATATAACAGGCAGTGAAGATTGCAATTTTTTTTTTAATCAGATCTTAAACATGCCAATTTTGTAATAGAAAGACAGTTCACCGGAAGCCCTTGGGCTGCCTGGCTGAAAATTAAAAGTCTGTGTGCATATAGCCCATTGCTGTAGATCTGTGCAATTGTTTAAGTGGCCACATTTTTGTTAATCATCTTTTAATTAAGGTCCTCAAAAGTGAGTATGTTGTTCATTCATTCATTCATTCATTCTCCTTTCTATTTATTGTGCATCTTGGAAAATCCCTAATACTGTACATGCAGAATCGAAGCTTAAACCCTCTAGTTTAAAAGCAATTATGTAATAATTTGTGTTTTTATTAGGCAAAACTGCATAGTTTTACATAGGGCTGGGCAATTTGGATTAATTGAACATTATGACTTTTTTACGATTAATGAAAAATTACTTTACTTATTTATTTTATTTTTTTGCCCTCGTAGTTCACGGACAAGTTTTGTTCAATGAGAAATTTTTCAATGAAGGGTGCATTACTTGATTTTGAAATAATTGATGAAAACACACACTACCTATTATCTATGATTACTTATTGAACATCAAGTAAAATGAAAACACATGGCCTAAAACCAACAGTGCCTTTTTATAACAAAGTGAAAATAACTTTAGTTATTTGTAAAAAAAAAATTCTACTTTTAAGTATTTTCAAATGTATTTCATTTTAAAAGTAGAAAATAAGCAGTATCTCTTCTAAATAAAATAACTTGCATCTTCTGTAAACAAATATTTGAATGTAAACAATTTTAATGTAATGGAAAATATGCAGTCTGTAGGCATCTCTGGCACAGCTTCCAGTCATCATCATTCATTCATTTTCCTTTGGCTTAGTCTCTTTATTTATCAGGGGTCGCCGCAACGGAATGAACCGCCAACTTATCCATATGTTTTACACAGTGGATGCCCTTCCAGCATTGTACCCAGTACTGGGAAACACCCATACACTCTTACATGCACACTAGGCATATACTAGGGTATACCGCGATTTAGTTTTAAAACCATTAAAATTGTCTGTTCAATCATTCCTAGGGTATTTGTAAGGTATTTCTTACATGTTTTTTATGACTATTTTGAGTTTTTTTAGGGCAACAATAAAAAGGACCCTCCACATCACAAGTTACTGGTCCATGATTCAGGAAACATCTGAAAATCAAATCTTGTATAAACCAGCATCCAGCATGCTGTAGAGCTGAATAGTGCAGAGGCTTGCTTTATATCTAAAGAAAAGATATCCAAAGATGCCTTTTAAAGTTGAAAAGAAATCTGTGTTTTTGAAACTAATTAAGACAGCAGATGTCCCAAATTTTTACAATTATTTAGCCTGAAATTTATTGTTTTCAAAAAAAAATTCTAATTTTAAATGTTAAAAAAATATATACAATGTTCAATGGGGGGAAAAGTTGTTGTTTTTTACCCAGACATTTAAAAAGAACATATTTTTAGAGCAGTAATCACAATATTGTTATATCGTAGAACCGTGATATTTTTACACAAGATTATCATACCGTCAGAATCTGATACCGGCCCATGCCTAATGCACACACATACACTACAGCCAATTTAGTTTATTCAATTCACCTAAAGCGCATGTCTTTGGACTGTGGGGGAAACCGCAGCACTGAATGGAAACCCATGCCAACACAGGGAGACCATGCAAAATCCACACAGAAATGCCAACTGACCCAGCCAGGACTCGAACCAGCGATCTTCTTGCTGTGAAGGTACAGTGTTAACCACTAAGCCACCATGTCGCCCACCAATCATCATCAGTGTAGTGCAAAGTAAGGCTCAAGAATGGGTCCATCGTCCTATTTTAAGTATAAACATAAAGGCTTAACAGAGCGGGGTCACATGGTAGAGAAAGTAAATAAAAAAATAATAATAATAATTTAAAAAAAAAGAAAAAAGAAAAGAAAAGAAAAGAAAAAAAAAAATTCGACCTGGAATAATTAGATCAGTTATAGGTTTTGAATGTCGATTTCGATTACTTTTTGATTAATCACCCAGCCCTAGTTTTAAGCATCTAATTTTAAGGTATTGAACAGTATTTTTACTGACTAGATCATAGATTAAAAAGTCTCGTTTTAATACAGTTTCTTCTAAATTTCTGTAACATAATATTTAAAGATTTTTTTCAGGCCACTTTTGCTCATTTCAAAAAGCAAGTTTAATTTTTAAGTGAAATTAACTAAATATTCTCAACAAATTATGAATTCATTAGAATCATTACATGCTCCAAATATACAGTTTAGTGGACCAGAACATGTGGGAAATTAGTATTCAATAAGAAAGCACAAATCCATGAGCAAGAAGCTCTATGAGTCACAAATAACTGCAGCCAATAGCAGCGGTTTTGTCATCCCAGCTTCGTCTTTGTGCTTCCCGTCCTTTCAGCCCCAGTTTCTGAGAACTTCAGTCAGGCCTCACAGTGGGCTCCTCAGGGACCCTCAGCTGTCATTCTAATCTCAGAGGCAGTGAGAAGCCGAAGGCGTGTGCTGTCTGAGCTTGCCTGCCACACAAAAACACACAGCCTCTCAAACACACATCCACACTCTGCTTTTAATCTGTGGATGATGGCCTGGCATCTTGTCTTCTTCCTCTCTCCTCACCAGCAAAGCCAGTCAGAGTTAATCTTCAGCTCTTGCTTTGGGATGGAGTCCTTCTGTCTGAGCTCCCAGCAAAGAACAAAGGATTCTTCTTTCAGGTGTTTTCCAGTGTCCTTCAAGTTTGAGATTTTCTGTCCGAAAGTTTGAGGACAGTCATATTGTCTTCACTTTTTTTCGGCAAGTTAATCTGTGTGGCTAAATAAAGCTGATCACAAAGATTTTTACTGAAAAAAATATTCTTATAAAAGATATAATGGTGTCCACAAATTAAGCAGTGCAACAGATTCCAATGTATAGAAACATTGATAATAAGATGTTTCTTGAGCAGAAAATATCTTAAGATTTCTGAAGGATCATGTGACTCCAAAGACTAGAGAAATGGCTTTAGAAAAGTAATTATATTGAAACTTTCCAGTTTTTCATAGGTTTTTACTGTACAGTATTTCTGTTCAAATAAATGTAGTTGTTAAGTGCGCCGACATATAGAACCATGGTGCTCACGGTGACCCGAGTTTGATTCCCAGCTCGAGGTCCTTTGCTGACTCTTTTCCTCTCTATGCTCCCAATACTTTCCTGTCTGTAACCTCCACTGTTCTATCCCAATTAAAGATGAAAAATAAAATATACTATAGCCGTATAAAATATACTATAAGAAAAAACTAAAAAATAATAATTATTATAATCATCATCATCTGTGCCCATGTCATGATCACCAGTAATCTAGGCTGTGAAGATGGCTGGAGAACTACACATCTGCCACTATAGGAAATACAACTCTCAGAAGTTTTTTTGCACTCACTCATCAGTTCCTGATTTCCCCTGATTACACACACACAGCTGGAAGCTCATGATGGACTGATTACAAAGACTATAAAGACACTTCATTCACACACACACTCTTGACTAAATCTTGTTAAGCAATTCAAAGTGTTTTCCTTGGCTGTGTCTGAAACCGCATACCTCCATACTATATAGTACGCTAAAAATAGTATGCGAGCAGAGTAGTATGTCCAAATTCACAGAATTCAAAAATCAGTATGAGAGAAGTACCCGGATGACCTACTACTTGCGGCGAGATCCTGAAGTGTGCATCCCATGCAACGCTGCGCTATCCCATGATGCATCGCGAGAGAATTCATGAACGGAAGTGAAGCAAGGCACAAGACGCAACTCACAAGGGTAGATTATGTGATCATGACAAAATGGTGGATGTAGTACGTCCAAATTCCATTCATACTGCTCACATTCATACTGTATAGAACGTGCTTTTCTAACGGCCGAGTAGTACGTTTAAATTCAAATGAAGTACCTACTAAGTAGTAGACATTTTCAGACACAGCCCTCGTCTTGCCTACCGTGTTTTTGACTTTTGTTTTTTGTTGTTTTGCCACCTGTCCCGACCATTCCCCTGCTTTTCTGCCTATGCTTTGGATTACCTGTATGCTCCAGTTTGCTCCTGTTTAGACCATTGCCTGCCTGACCACTCTCTTAATAAACTGCATTTGGATTCTCAACTCTGTTGTATTCCGACTCTTTACAGCCCACTTTATTATGGACCCAGTATACTCATAAGTAGCCTTTATTGTTTTTGTTTACTTCAGACAGAACTGACTGTGTTTATGAAGATGCTTCCCAATAGAGGTATTTTGATATGCAGTACATTTGTGAGCATTTGCCCAAGAAGATGCTGAACAAAACTCAATTATGCATTGGTGCACTGTCTGAAAGCCTGCTTTTAGTGAATTAATTGCATAAAACCCACTTAAAACTTGAGGCATGGCATATGATTGCTAAAATTTGCAATTAATCGGTGGATCGCATGCCATGGAGCACGGTCTGTCCAAATGACAGAATTTACTGTGACTGGTACACCCCTACACTGAAGTAGACATCCCAGAATAATAATCACACAGTTTTAACTATAAATTACTAATTTAATATGTGCATGGAACATTATCAATGCCAAAATCCCATCATACTGTATATCACAGGGGTGTCAAAATTAATTGTTTCTTTGATGCAACTTGTTGATGCAACTACTTAAAAAGCAGATAACTGTGGACAATTCATTGCTTGTGAGTTTACTAGACAGTCTTTCACTAACAGGGAAGTACATCAGCTTGGAAAAAAAGAAAGCTGTAAACTCCCTCTATCTCACTCTCTGTGGCCTCTGTGACCTGCTGGCTTGTTCGTGAGATAACGTTTGGTCTCCTCTCGGCTGTTACAACAATAATGTTACTTGTGGATCCAGACACGAGCATGTCTGCAGAGTGGGTTTTCTCCACTCCGTCACCATCTATTATGGATCAGCTGTGATTGCCGTGGCCATCTAACATCAGTGTCCCTGTCACTGTTTGCTGAACAGCGCCAGAGCTGCGATGACCATTAAAGCCAATCGCAGCCCTTTCTGTTGAGCGCATGACCAATCATAGGCTTTTATGAACTCGCTCAAAAAGCAAGCGGGATAATATTTACATTTGTTTATTTGCTATAAATGCTCATGTTGTTCTGTGCATGTACTTTAGCTTGGTTTGATCCATTCAAAAAGACTGTTTTCTTTGAGCAGGTAAAATTAAAGGTACAGTTCATATATCTGACTGCTCGTATTAAAGGACAAAATTGTATTACAAATAATATATAAATATAAATATATTTATAAACTATAAATTATTACAAGAATTATTGGGTTGCTAAGTAAAATATTAAATTGTTTATGCAAAGCATCATCAATGCACCGAGATATTGAACTAAACCAAATTGATGGCATGATAATCATAACAAAACAGAATTGTGAGACCAGTGTAGGTTTAAACCTTTAATATACCATGTGGTTAAGCAAACAAACATTTTATATTGTGGATACAAGCACATGCTTTACGAATGGTAGGGTTATATCAGTAAAAAAATATACAATTTCCTATTCCTGACATAAAGTGTTCATATGGCCTCAAAAAACTGTGAAGACATGTAATACTGACACATCACAACCTGATTTGGCTTCTTTTGGAGCTTGACAGACATGGTCACCTTGAACAGTCTGTCAATTACTGTGAAAAGATTTTTTTTTTCTGAAAATGTAGGAAAAATAAGCTCATGGGTTTGGAATGACATGAGGGTGTGTAAATAACGACAGATTTTTCATTTTTGGATGAACTATTTTGGGGTAACATATGCTTCCCACACTCTCTATTTATCCCGCTATCTCTTTTCCCCTATACTCTTTCCTGCTCAACCTAAATCTGTACAAAAGGTTATAAAGTTCACATGCACTTTACATACACATACAGGCCAAATGCATATGCAAAACTGAACCAATTACATGATTTCCATAAACTCTGCACTGCCTCTTTCAGTCTCAGAGACGGCAAATCTGCTCCATTAGACATTTCTGCCTCGCTCATCAATATACTTCCATTCAGTAAAAAATGCAAGCAGGCCTTCAAAGACGCTGGCAAGGTCAGCTTTTGGGAGGATGCAGAAGTAACCATTCCATTATACGGTTAAATGGTGCAGAAGATTCAACCCGAACCAAATTCTCTCCCATCAGTGTGACGTTCTATTAATTAAGTTGCAGAGGGCAGGCCTTTGCTCGCTACACAGATCCACGCTTGCTAATGCAGTGCTGAAGGTCGTTCACATCAATAACAGGCTGCCATTCAGCCTCACGCTTACTTGAAATCTGAATATGAAAACAATTCAGCACTCGTGCCTTTGTGTTCGCCAAAAGAGCATTTATGTTTAGGAGAGTGCTTGTTACCTTCATATCTGAAAGGCTTTTCACTCCATTCAAATGTCGGGTCAATGAATATTGACAACATTTTTAGTGTCACATTTAAAGTGATGTATAGAGTTCTGTTCTCTGTGCATGATCGACATTAGTACAACACATGAAGCATGAATGTATGAATAGCCAATCTACCATTTTTATTCATATGAAAAGAGCTGTTGAGATCTTTGATAAATAATGTTACATCAGTGAATGTCAAAGTCTTGTGCAACTGGAGGTTCACTACTTTTTTTAACTTCACTTTTCCTGACTAAGCTCAAGTGCATGCACTTGGCCAGATATAGTCTCAGATGGCACGCCTACAGACCACTGGTTGAATGTCTGAAGCATTATGATACAAAATGGGGAACACGTCGGGAGCTTTGAAGTCATCATCTCATTGATTGAATTCTTAAAGGTTTCCAAAAGACGTGTCTGTCATTTTTTAACAGTCCGCTTGAAAACAAACCCAATGCAACTCTAAACCACATAATGAAAGAAGAAAGCTGATGTGTAACAACTGTGACTATTACCAGGTTTCCATAACCCACTGTTAATGTGCATTTAGAAGTATAGCATGATAAACAAGTGACAGAAAAGCCAAATTTGAAATAAAAATTCTTTAATTATCAACAAAGTTTTTACGCTTGCCTAAGTTGTGCAAAAAAAAGGTTAATGTGAATAATGGGAGAGGAAAACACTTTGCCCGAATAAACTCTACATGACCAATCAGCTGTTTTGGCTGATGACGCCTTGTTTATGGTAGAAGGTTATCAAGACTACTGTCAGCCACTCCAACAACTGCAAACGCACACAATTTAAATTTTGGTGAACTTTGAAACCAGGCTAATCAGGAACTATTAGGAGCAACTAAATGCAAGGTTTTAAAGTCTTTATTTTATTTCTATAGCGCTTTTACAATGTAAATTGCATCAAAGCAGCTTACCATAGAAGTTCTAGTAAATTGAAACCATGTCAGTTCATTTTTCAGAGTTGAAGTTCAGTTTAGTTCAGTGGGATTTTTCACTGCTGAAAGTCGAAACACTGAAGAGCAAATCCATTGATGCACAGCTTTACAAGTCCCAAACCAAGCAAGCCAGTGACAAGTGGCGGAGAACAAAACTTCACCAATTGACGAAAGCGAAGCAAAAAAAACTTGAGAGAAACCAGGCTCAGTTGGGCATGGCCATTTCTACTCTGGCTAGGGCTAAGCGATATGGCAAAAAAAAAAAAAAAAAATCTAGATTTTTTCATAAAGTTTGACTGATTCACGATTTCGTTTTTTTTTTTTTTTTACTGTGTAACTATAGTCAACTTAAAACATTACAACAACATGACTGAAGTAACAATCTCTTTATAAGTAACTTGAAAATCCATCTGGTTAAGGAACATGTGTTTTAATGGCCATACATACATAAATTGGTCAACAAGGTGTAGCCTATTACATTCCTATAGACAAATTCCTGCTTGACGTTTTAGAAAATATTTGTGCGTAGCTAAACCACCCAGTATATATTAAAGATCACTGTGAACAGCAAAAAACTCCACAGAAACCTGTTACATATCTTTCTATATTTAAATGTCTATCTTATATTTAACTGAATCGTATAACAGCCTATAGCTGAAATGTTGAAAATTGCTCAATTTATTTTTATAAAACATTTGTCAAAACGTATTGATATTTTTTTGGAGTAAATACAATACCGACATTTAGGAATCCATATTTATTTAATTAATTCATTCATTTTACTTGTTTATTGGTGCATATATGGGTTATGATTTAATTCATAGCTACAGTACGTTGGACAGCTACTGTGCCACTCCGTAAAGCTTTCAAGCATAAGTCCAAATTAAAGAAAGATTTGACTTTCTGCAGTGACAGCCGACATTTACAACACGCCGTAACCGTCCTTCAGGTGGTGCGCAGGTATAAAATACAAAACCAGACGTCTGGGCTTTGAATTAGGTGCAATTATTTCCTCGTTGTTCAAAAAGTCTGCAAGTTCCTGTTCCATGGATATATGTTGTTGTTGATTCATTGTTGATTCGATGTGCAGCAGGAAAAAAAGGCTTTCAGCAGTGCATGTAGTCGCTGGTAAAGTTCTCACCCAGATCAGAGCGATCTGTGCTGCCGAATACAGCGCAGCATGCAATAAACTCATGCTCAGTCAGGCGAAGTAAAGGTCTCATTGCCTATATGTCAATCAAATTAATTAAGCTCTAGCCACGAATAAAACTTTTAGCCTATTTTATTACTTTGTGTAATGCATATAGTGTAATCAGGGCCGGAGCAAGCTGAACTGACGCTCTAGGCGAACGCCCTCAACCCGAAAGTGAAATAGAAACTTACCAGTTTGCAGATGAAAGTGAGGACCGGGAGGGGGTGGGTGTCGCGGATGAAAGTGAGGACCGGGGGGTTCTCGATCACTATTCTGCCTAGGTCGCCTCTATGGACGTGCCGGCCCTGAGTGTAAAGCAGGATTTATACTTTCACCTGGCGCCACATCTCGCTCACTATTCTGCCTAGGTGGCCTCTATGGACGTGTCGGCCCTGAGTGTAAAGCTGGATTTATACTTTCACCTGGCGCCACATCCCGCACCTCCGCTGACTGCGCGCGCACCTCGCGACAATGGGCTAGCGCGCTTGCACTGAGCCAGCTATGGTAGCTCATCAACAGAGCCGCGACGTCAACACACAGAATCTATCAGCCCAATTCAGCACATTTGTCTAACAGTTTAGAACATTTTGGCACGATAGTGGAAAAGCTGCTTTAATATTTTTATTTAAAAAATAGCGATACCTCGATTTTATAAAAAATTTAATCGTCTTAAAACCTAAATTCAAATTAATCGAAAAAAAAAAAAAATCGCCCAGCCCTAACTCCGGCCAAGCATTTCTACTCCGCTGAAGGCTGGAGAGCGCTGGACGTCCATCATGAAAAAGTGAATTAACGTCATAGACAGTTGACGACTAAAGAAAACATTCTTTAATCATTTTCCTATTACTGTAGGAACATCAACATTAAATTTTCATACTCTAAATATGATGCTGAACATAAACTGTAACTGATTGCTTTTCAGATAAGTCGGGCACTCCTGCTCTAAAGTAACATTGATCATAATGTTAAAGTTGCTGTCCATGGTGCTGATTAGGCAAGGACTTGAAAATACTTTAAAAAGCTGAGATGCCACAAAATGAAACATATGAAGGTATAAAAACTGACAAATTTAATTATAAGAGTTTAAAATATAGTTTGTCATATCAAAACTATATTTTACAAAACAGTCTATTTGTATATTACTTTACAAAACTAACAATATATCCATTTACTCAAATAAAGAAAGAAATGAAACTGGTCTACTTTTAAAATACTACCCAGAACCAGAGCGCTATTGATTTTTTAAAATGAATTAAATGAAATGGTTCCTATATTATACATACATTTTCAAAAATGTATCAAATAAAAAATATATATATATTCAAAAAAAAAATAAAGAAAACTGTCTTGTATCTCAGTGGATAAAGGGAATGACCTGAAAGTATATAATTAAGACAAATATGTTATTGCTGTACTATTTAATATTAATATTGTTATTTATTTATTTTCTTTTTTCTTTCAAAGTGTGTTATTTTGAGTCTATATTGCTGTATTTTGGTTATTATTATTTATTTTAATTTAATTACTTTTTTTTTTTTTTTTTTTTTGCTAAACTAAAAAATTTAACCTGACAATTTGTATGGCAATGTTTAAAATTAAAAAAATGTTCAAAAATAACTCTACTTTTATAATAAATAAAGTATTTAAATACTTCATAATACTTCCAAACAAAATATTTCTTCATGGGGAAAATAAAACAAAATGAAACAATTAAAAAAATAATAAGAAAATATATTTAAATAAATAAAAAATAATAAATAAAATAAATAATATTATATTAAATAATATTAAATAATATTATATTATATTATATTATATAATATTATATTATATTATATTATATTATATTATATTATATTATATTATATTATATTATATTATATTATATTATATTATATTATATTATATTAAAAAAAAACTACATCAATTCCCTTTTGGGCAAAAAACCCCATCCAGTCCTCTTTTTTCAAACCTCTTTCTCTCTTACAGTACTGTACTTCCTCCTATGCTGCCCGCATTCATCTAAAAAACCACAGGCCGTTTTCTCTCTTGTAAGACTGACAAGAGCAGCACCTAATTAAACTGAAGGTGAAGGAAGAGGCTGCAATGTCAGCAGGACAAACTGACAACTGCCTGCCTTATTGTCACATAGAAACTCCACATTCTCCACAAAGTGACCAGGCAGTGCTTACTTGTGACTGACAGAAATGCGAACGACTGCTTTTTTTCTTACTCACTGATTTATGCCAGTAAGGCCTTTGGGGCTCCATGGATGGCAGTGAACAGAAGAGCTGGATTTCCCAGCTGTGAGATGAAGGCAGGCTGAAGCAGCTCAAAGACCACCAGACTTACTCGCTGTTGAAAGCCACAGATTAAAGGCAAACCTAGTGAAAGAATGAGAGAGAGAAAAAAGTGTGTGTCAAGCTTCTCAGCAGTGTTGTTGTGTCACAAGGTGATGAATCATAATTTTTCCCTTCATTAAAAGTAGCACCAAACTCTGCCGCTGACTTGGTGGACTCAAACTTGTCATGGATTTCAAGCGCTGACTTGATCAATATTGAAGCCCTAATGAGTGGCGTTTACTGCTAAGCAAACAGCCATTTGGATTTAAGCAGGATAATTGGTCTCAAACCTCTCTACTCGATAGCAGAATCATTTAGAGTTAGAAACGTCCTTCTGGCAACTAGCATAATTGGGCCGATAGTTTGAAACAGACATTAGCCTATAGGCATAAAAAATTAATTTGTCAGACTGCAGTGGGAATTTGCATATTGGTTTCAAATATCTAATTCAAATATCATCATGTGTCTGCAATAGTTGTCTAGCAAAAATAACTCAAATAAAAAAAAAACATATGCTGCCATGAGTGAAGGCAAGAATTGCAACATAATAAATACAATTAGACAAGAGTAACAATAATGATAACAATAGTAATAAATAACAAAATAAAAGTAATCTGCTATTATTACACACCAAAAAGTATTGATGCAGTGGTCTAAAATGCAACAGGAACTCAAGAAGATGCTGCCATGAGTCTGGAGAAACACTGAAGTTTAGGTTTGGATGACCCAGGTTGAAACACAAACAACATGGCTGCAAGCAGGGAAGAACTTATGGAAATGTTGCACCATGAAAAAGAACAAACTATTTGATCTTTAAATGACAGCTAGCAAGGTTCTTGAGGGAAAGTTTTTTCTTTCACATTTGAGGAGGGAGAGGGTCAGATCAAATCATAAAGGGATTTTTTTTTAAAAAAAGGCCATTTCACCCAGCCTCAATTCTAACATGTATCACTAATGAGGAAACAAACTAAAAACAATAATTTAAAAAAAGCTGTGAATTCTGGAAAGTCAGTTTATGGTTATTCACAGTATATTAAGGAACCTACTGTTCAGCAGGTAACAAAATTTCAAGTATCAGTTTTACATTTAGTTTTATTGGTAAAAATCACAAACACTTTTTTTACAGGCCAGGCCGTCCAAAAACACAAATTAATTTTATGCGCAAAAACGGATTATCGCATAAAAGACGTGCAAATAAAGTAGCGTTTCCATCCAACGAGTGAAAGCGAACAATATCGTCATTTTCTGATTATCTGGCGCCAAATATCAACAGTAAAAATGGAATTTGCTCCAGTAGGAGCAGCTGCATGAATCTTTTCTTCATTTAATAAATGACTTGCGCCTCAGAAGGCAATCCTGACATGCAGTGAACGCACGGTGGCGTTTGAAGGCATGAGCTGCGAAGCACAGACACTCTTGACAGTTCTGGAGGTCATTAATAATATAATAACACTAATACTGAAATGGTTAAGGCGTTTTAGAATGACCAAAACAACAGGTCAGATGTTTTACAATGTGCTCAGCATACCTGCCAACACTCCAGTTTTTCCTGGCAGTCTCCCGTATTTCAGACCCATCTCCCGTATTGTTTTGTCTCCCGGAAAACTCCCAGAATTCCACCACGACCCCCGCTCCTCAGCTGTTAGGTACAGTCCGGCCTGAAACCTAGTGCATGTGCACATGCTCTTAAGTCTGCGCGCACCCCTCCCTGCTCTACAGTTCGCGCGCAGCTCTCCCTCATCCCCCTCGCGCTGTTCAGTTCGCGAGCACCCTCAAACACCCCCCAATTAATGAACCAAATGTTGGCAGGTATGGAGCTCAGCCTGCTGGTCTGTCCATTCACACACATTTTTTATCATCACATGATGTCTTATAACAAAATCACATGACCTTTTTTACTGCACATACTGGAATTTGTTCTGTACAAGTGTTTCCATCGCAGTTTATGCGCATCTTTTCTTATCGAATAAAAAGTTTATCCTATTCAGTTATATGCATATGTTTTTATGCACATTTTCAAAATTTATACGCATCTTGCGGTTTCCATCAACTGTTTTTTTTTATGCGCATATTCAAAAGTGCATAAAAATAGGTGGATGGAAATGTAGCTAATGATTGAACTAAATGATCAAATGCTGTAAAACAATGTATTAGTAAATACTGTCATACTTGGCGATTTGGTCTAAAATCAAAATCTCAATTAATTGAACATTTCAATTAGATTACGATTAATAAACGATTATTTTATTTATTTTATTTTTTTGCTCTCACAGTTCACTGACAGGTTTTGCACAGTAAATATGTTCACATATTACAAGTGAGAGAATGAACGGTGCATTACTTGGTTTTAAAAATAATTGAAGGAAACACACTATCTACTATCAATTATTTATCGAACATCAATTTTGAACAACTGAAATTAAATCACGCATTGCCTAAAAAAGAAATAACTTGCACTTTTAGAAACAAAATAATTTCAATGTTTTTTCATATTAAAAGTTGAAAATAAGCAGTGTCTCTTCTAAATCAAATAACTCTTGAATATCATTTAAAGGGCACCTAGGTTACCACTTTTTCCAGATTTAATATAAGTCTTTTGTGTATCCAGAATGTGTCTGTAAAGTTTCATCTCAAAACATCCATCAATTTTTTTTATATACCTTTCATAAGTTTCTATTTTGTAGCATTTAGCATCAGCTACCGGTTTTTGTGTACTGCGCCTTTAAGGGCTAGTCCTTCACGTCCACCGTTTCCACGTCCCTGGCAGTGGCTCACTCGGCTGCGTCAGACAACAGACAAACACGAAGGATTAAGATCTCACGTAACGTTTGTTAGGAAAAACTACAGTAAGAACTTTACCAATGTGTATTTGATGCAAGTTGGGGAGTTGCAAGGATGAGTCACACACAATGTTGTTACAAAGTTCACGCGCACACACAAATACACACACACAGACAGCGCGCGTGTTTAGCTATGCACTATTTTTGCACGCAAATGTGACAGAATACAGGTTAATATCCACTGCTGTATGGATATATGTTATGTTAATGTACAAAATAAACCTGATTTAATATCCACAAACCGGGATTGAAGCGTCTTCTTGTATAATTGTTCTGACACGCGGCTGTGTTGATGAAGTAAAGCTGAAGTAAATCGCTGTAATTCATTACACACATGCACTGTTTTAAAATATATTAAACTTGTAAAACTCACTCTTGATCACATTTGATGATCCTAGCAAACTGAACAGACCTTTATTTACGGTTGCTTAGTTTGCGCTTGTCCTGCCTCGTTGGTATGATTATACACGTTACTACGGAGACATGTTAATACGCTGCTGTCAATCAATTGGGTGGGCAAAAAAAAAAAAAAAAAAAAAAACGCTCCAATTGGTCCACCGTTTTTATGTTGTTAAATTGAAAAAAAAAAGGACTGGGTCTGTTTACATCACCCCAATATGATGATCTATACACTATACCTACACATATGTCTGTCCAAACAGCTTGAAAAGTAGATTTTTCACCATAGGTGCCCTTTAAATAATATTTTAAACAGTGCATTTATTGAATCTTCTGTACACAAATATTTTTCTGTAAATTGTCATTTTAATGTAATAGAAAATATGCTGTCTCAAGGCATCTCTGGCGCAGCTTCCAATCATTGTCACTGTAGTGCAAAGTAAGGCTTAAGAATGGATCCATCGTCTTACTTGACCATAAGACCACAAGTCAAGATGTGGCTGCAAACCCTTGACTCCACACATGGTAGGGAAAGTAACTGAAAAAATGTATCTGGAAAAATTCAATCGATTATAGGTTCTGAATGTCAATTTCAATTACTTTTCAATTAATCGGCCAGCCCTAATCATACTAACAATTGTATTATTACTAACAGTATTATACTTATTTTTAACAGTATTTGGTTGATTGTAATAAATAAAGCACATTTCTAAATCAAAGTTATGGTATATCATCAAGATGAATTTGCTCAGACAGAGTTTAAGAACAATGAATAACAATGAGTTCTTACCAGTTTTACCATTTTGTAAACTACAGTGAATAAACTGTGATAATCCACCCACTCGAATGTTATCACTCAATTGAATGGGCGTTATCAGTGGTTATCAGCTGATAGATATGGCCTAGTAGGGGCCTTCTGTGCCTACAGGTGGGTTCAGAAGGCTCTTATATGACTCCAGATCCAGATCTGTTATTACATTACTGTGACGGTTGGGTTTAGGGTTGGGGTAGGGGTAGATGTTAATAAATACAATTAATGGGAAATTTAATAAATAATATAAATAATTCTCATTAAATTCCAGCCGCAGCCGTATGTTATTACAGCTGATTAACCATGTCAATGGATGATAACATCCTTCTGAGCCTACCAGTAGGCACAGAACGCTCCTACTGGCTCATGTCTATCAGCTGATCACCACTGGTAACACCCAATCAATCAAGTGATAACATTTGAATCGGCTAGATAATCTGAGAAATGCTGAAGGTGTCTGATGAAGATTTGAGTGTATCTTTATAATATTTTGTTGAATGACCCTGATTTTGGGCGACGCGGCGGCAGAGTGGGTAGCACATTCGCCTCACAGCAAGAAGGTTGCTGGTTCGAGCCTCGGCTGGGTCAGTTGGCATTTCTGTGTGGAGTTTGCATGTTCTCCCTGTGTTCGCGTGGGTTTCCTCCGGGTGCTCCGGTTTCCCCCACAGTTCATGTGTATGGATCTTTTCCAGTACTGGGTTGCAGCTGGAAGGGCATCCGCTGGATAAGTTGGCGGTTCATTCTGCTGTGGCGACCCCTGATGACTAAGCCGAAGGAAAATTAATTTTTGCCTTTATTGAATAAAACAAACATAATTTGTCCAAAAAGTACCTAAATCCTTTCAGAAAAACTGAGAATTATAATTTTTTTCCCCGTTTAAAAATTTTCCACAGCTTTCCACATACTAATTGGCATAAAAAGTGTGACTATGCCCTGTGTAAATTTGTTTATCTTTTCCACATCATTTATTTGAAGCTTTGTCTTATCTACATAAGCTTGTCTCTCGTCATGGGTCGCCTCGTCAAATTACTTTAAAACAATGAACTCATTTCTAGAGCTGCATCTGACATGTACTGCAAAATGCTAATAAGTAGCGTGCTTCATTATCTCAGTGAATGAAATGAACACGGCTTCTCCTCTAATGAGCTAATGGAACTCAATGTCATTTAGAGCTTAGCAGCACAAATGGACAGAAGCTGTTCAACAGGGGCCTCGCTTCATTGTGGACTAAAATGACTTGATGCTTTTATCTCTGAATGCTTTGCTGAGAGTGTGCTTTCATAAAACATGACATCTGTCAAGATCGCTGATGTCAGCAGACTTTAGCGCTCCAATTTAAGATGCTTTCTACCTCAACAATTATGATGAAAATGTGACTGGCGTATTTCAATGAAAGTAATGCAAGCTTTGTTTTTAATTCTAGTTATGGCGGCATGAGAAAGCCAACATACTGTTATACTACATAAATGTATCATTCTTCCGTCTTCTTCTTCTTCGACTATTTTTAGAACGCATCTCCTCCTAGACCATTCATACTACAACCACCAAACTAACTCCAAACTCTACTGAATTAAGTTACCCGGACAATTCGGAAAAGTCCCATTGACTTAACATTAGACCAAACTTTATGACCTCATAACTTTCTGCCAGACTGTCATACAGACTTAAGGTTGGGCTCATTTAACTCAGACTACCAATCTGCCCAGCACCCTAGCAACTGTCCCATAGACTTCCATTATAAAAAACTGCCATTGACTTTACATCGGACATACTAATCATACTAGCAACATGCTAATTCATACTAAAACATGCTAGCAACATGCTAATTCATACTAAATTCATGCTAACATCATGTTAGTTTATACTAGAAACATGCATAGCAACTCCTCAGAACAACTTAGCAACCACCTAGCAACCACCTAGCAAGGCCTTAGCAACCGCCTTGCAACCACTCAGAACACCCTAGCAACCACCTAGCAACACTTTAGCAATGACCTAGAATACATTAGCAATTGCCTAACATCCTAGCAACCACCTAGTAACACCTTAGCAACCACCTAGCAACCGCCTAACAACCACCTAGCAACACCTTAGCAACCGCCTAGAAACATCTTAGTAACCATGTGGAACACCCTAGCAACTACCTAGCAATGCCTTAGCAACTACTCAGAACTCCCAGGCAACACCTTGGCAACCGCTTAGCAACCACTCAGAACTATCAACTGCCTAGCAAGAAACATGCCAATCCATAGTAGAAACATGCTAATACATATGTAGTTATAACTGTTTCAAACTAATTAACTACTTCAAACTTTCAGATTCGGCTTTCTAAAGTTAGTCTACGAACTTTACTCTTCTAATTACTTCAATAGTTGCACGGTTGTATGTTAAGGCACAGCACACATCGGCACTCTTTCATATATTAATTTAGATTCAGACTAAGAAATGTTGATTTGTTTTTTCTTTAAGAATTAAAGTAGTTGATTTTACATAATAAATATAGGTTAAAGATATGCTGTTTACTAACAGACTATCCAGAGTTACATCTATATTAAAAGCAAGTCCATTTTAATAAGAAAATAGAAAGAATTCATAAAAATGCCAATACTGTAACATACTAGTAAAGCTTGTTTAAATACACTCACCGGCCACTTTGTTATGTACACCTTACTTGTACTGGGTTTTGCTTTCAGAACTATTTTTATCCTTCATGGCATAGATTCAACAAAGTACTGGAAATGAACTCATTGTCATGTTCAAGAAACCAGTCTGAGATGATTTGCACTTTATTACATGACGCGTTATACTGCTGGAAGTAGCCATCAGAAGATGGGTACACTGTGGTGATAAAGGGATAGACATGGTCAGCAACAATACTCAGGTAGGCTGTGGCGTTGACACGATGCTCAATTGCAACTAATGGGCCCAAAGTGTGGCAAGAAAATATCCCCCACACCATTACACCACCACCACCAGCCTGAACTGTTGATACAAGGCAGAATGGATCCATGCTTCCATGTTGTTGATGCCAAATTCTGACCGTACCATCTGAATGTTGCAGCAGAAATCGACTCATCAGACCAGGCAACGTTTATCCAATCTTCTATTATCCAATTTTGGTGAACCTGTGCGAATTGTAGCCTAAGTTTCCTGTTCTTAGCTGACAGGAGTGGCACCTGGTGTGGTCTTCTGGTGCTGTAGCTTATTCGCCTCAAGGTTCAACGTGCTGTGTGTTCAGAGATGCTCTTCTGCATACCTCGGTTGTTCGAGTGGTTATTTGTGTTACAGTTTGTTCGTTCTCCTTTTACCTTTGGCATCAACAAGGCATTTGCGCCCACTGAACTGCCACTCACTGGATATTTTCTCTTTTACAGACCATTCTCTGTAAACCCTACAGATGGTTGTTTGTGAAAATCCCAGTAGATTTAGTTTCAGTTTCTGAAATACTCAGATCAGCCCATCTGGCACCAACAACCATGCCACGTTCAAAGTCACTTAAATCACTTTTCTTCCCCATTCTGATGCTCGGTTTGAACTGCAGCAGACTGTCTTGACCATGTCTACATGCCTAAATGCATTGAGTTGCTGCCATGTGATTAGCTAATTAGAAATTTGCGTCAAGTGTCCAGTAAGTGTATATTTCATATTTTGTGCTTTCAAATACAAAATAAAAGCAAAATAACCATTCCCACATAAGGTGGCAGTTTATGGATAAAACAAAATTCTTCTGCACTGTTCTTTTGAACTGCATTTTACTGTACTGATGTTTAAATGCATGAGTCAGCCTATATCAGAGCTCAATGTCAAAATGGTTGAGATGGTCAGGTGGGATTTACTGTTCACAGAAATCCAAAGCATCAGTTTAACTAAAAAAAAAAAGAGTGAGGTAAGACCGAACCACTTAATATACTGTATGAAAACAGCTTTAGGATAGAAATGTTAAACATCCAGCAGAAATCTGCAGCAACCTACTCAATTTATTTCAGCTTACTTAATATTTTTGCTGTTTTGAATTGAAAATATGGTATCATTTACATGAGTTGTGCAGTACCTCAGTTAATGTTATGAAACAAGCAATGTTTTGCATTTTTAGCATATCATGAACACAAATAAAAATGACTGCGCGAATAGTTTGAAACCATATTTCAGAAACTGTTCCAAATTACTATTATTTTCCATCAAGAATTAGCCCTGGAATTCATTCAAGGCAATATGACAGCATTACTGAAGAGTTCAGAACAAAATGAAACTTTGTCCGCAGCCTGAATTTTTTACAACTAAAAAATGTCAACACATTCCCATCCAGTGACAAGAAAGAGCAGCCTCTGCTTGTCTTGTGTCTCTGGACGAGTCCAAACCAATGAAATATTCATCCATTGCATAACCACCAGGGGATTTTCAGGCTGAAAGGCTTAGACGTACACAAAATGTTGACTTGTGTGGCAAACCATAGTGCTGTTCACTTGGCCGGACTGACATGACTATTCTGACTGGCTATTCTACAGTGTGTGGACATGTTGTCATCATTTTTCTTTTTTGTCTTATGAATTAAACAAATTTGAGCACTGAAATAGTAAATACTGGTTAAGGCCGGGACACACCAAGTTGATGCCAAACAACTAGCACCAACAAAATCCAACTGTGTTTTTGCCTTGCATCGCCTTATGTCTGGTTCCATCTAGACCAAAAAGCTTCCCGTGAACACACCAAACAGATGAAAGCCACCTGAAACAAGAGTGCGCATTCTGTGCCTGCAGTGGAGGACATGTCTTTCTGCACTTTTCTGAGGGACAGTAGTCCAATTTCTCATTCACAAAGGGAAACTGGAACTTCCTACAACAAAGCAGCATTTAGTACCATTATCACAGTAATTGTCACTCATCCGGAGGGATTCACTCCTGCAAATACGTCTGATAATTTCATAATCCAAATCGTTTTTAAATTTTGAGAACTGTAGAGGAATTAAAGCAGTGTTAACTTAAATTGTTTACTTATTTATGTCACTTCACAATCACACTCACGCTTTGATTTGTAGCTGAAAATCCAGTCAGAGCGCTCTTTTCAGTCGACGCAAATTCTACATGCTGAATCAGGCCCAATGAGCTCCGAAGTTAACCTGACAAAAGGCAATGTGTAAAGCACACCAAAACAACTAGACGGATCGACGTTGACCGATGGCCTGACAAAATCCAACAGCTGTCCATTGGATTGGTGTGTCCAGGCCTGATCTCCTTCACACATTTTGTTGACCATAATGTTGCTCAATTATAAAAATAATTATAATTCTGGTTATTTGGGACAATACTGTAATCAAAATTGTTTAAAAAGTTTACAAGTGGGCAAAAATACCAAAACTTTGACTAATTTAAAGATTCTCAATATTCTCAAAAAAACACAGCAGAATGGGTAACTAAAAATAAATAAAGTAAACTGCACAAAAACAGAATTATTAAAAATAAAATAAAAAAACTAATACAATAAAATCTACAAATGAAAGAAAAAGCAGTGACTTTTCTGTACAAATTTAAATTGATCCGTTTCTTATTAAATGGCACCTATGATGAAAATCATCTTTTTTTAAGCTGTTTTGACAGTACTGTGTAGGTATAGTGTGTTCAGTCATATTGGGGTGATGGAAACAATGAGTCTCTTTTTTTAATTTTCCTGTTAAAGTAGCATTCAAATATCTTCCATTTTGAGGCGACCGCAACATGACCTAAGAGTGCGGTTTCCCCGCCCACCGAATTGATTGACAGCTCCGTATTAACATGTCTCTGTAGTAATGCCTATATTAATATCAACAAGAGAGGACGTGTGCAAAACAACCGGGAATAAAGGATTGGTTCAGTTCGATGAGATAATCGATCATCATCAAATGTGATCAAGAAAGAGTTTTACAAGTTTAAAACATTTCTAAAACAGTGCATGTTTGTAATGAATTACAGCGATTTACTTCAGCTTTACTTTATCACCACAGCCACGTGTCAGTACAATTATAAAAGATGACGCTTCAATCCCGGATTGTGGACATTAAATCAGGTTTATTTTGGACATTAACATAACGGATTTCCGTACGGCAGTGAATATTAACATATATCCTGTCACATTTGCCGTGCAAAAACAGTGCAAAGCTAAATGCGCTGTCTGTGTGTGTGTGTGTGTGTGTGTGTGTGTGTGTGTGTGTGTGTGTGTGTGTGTGTGTGTGTGTGTGTGTGTGTGTGTGTGTGTGTGTGTGTGTGTGTGTGTGAACTTTGTAACAACATTGTGTCTGACTCATCGTTGTAACTCCACAACAAATACATCAAATAATCATTGGGAAAATTCTTATTATAGTATTTCTCATAAATGTTACGTGAGATCTGCTTCCTTTATGTCTGTCTGTTGTCTGACGCAGCCAAGGGCGGAAATTGAGGCACACTGACAGGCACGTGGGAACGGTGGGCGGGGAGGTCTAGCATTAAAGGCACAGCCCACAAAAACTACAAGATGCTCAGAGCTAAAAACTACAAACTTCTGAAAGGTATAATAAATAATCTGATGGGTGTTTTGAGCTGAAACTTTACAGACACATTCTGGAGACACAAAAGACTTATCTGGAAAAAGGGGTAAACTATAAAGCTACTAAGTACTTCAGTTAAAGCAAGTGAGTGATTTTATTCTTGTTTATTAAAATTAATAATAATAATAACAAATAACAATAACAAATATAATAATAATAATAATAATAATAATAAACAAGTTTGATCAAACAGGTTTTGCAAACGTTTTTCCATGACGGAAAATGACGTCATAGGGTGCGAATCGACTTGAGCCAAGGATTCAGAGGAAAAAAGAATTTTGACTGTAGCCCATTCGGTTCAAAAGTTATAATGATAAATGTAAGTGAAACTTTGGACAAGTGGTGGCTTTTTTCTTTTCTCATATTTAATTTTGTGTTGTCACTTGTCACTTTATGTACACTGGAAGCTTCTGTTGCCAAAACAAATTCCTTGTGTGTGTGTGTGTGTGTGTGTGTGTGTGTGTGTGTGTGTGTGTGTGTGTGTGTGTGTGTGTGTGTGGCACACTTGGCAATAAAACTGATTCTGATCATAATAATAATAATAGTAATAATAATAAGCTGCAAACAAAATATTGACAGAGCTCTATGGATACAATTTACTGTTATAAATGAATTTTCATTCTCAATTCTTTGTTCATTTATTACATTAAAAATATGATTTCACTGATATCCACATGAAACTGGGTTTTGCGGAGAAATTAATGCAGAGTGCTGGAAAAAAAGTGGAAGGATATGATGCAATAATCACCATTCAAATTTTTTTTTTCAGAATCGTTTGATGAATCGTTTCAGAATCGTTTAATAAATTCCACAGCCCTTCTTCTATAGAGGGCCATTAAAGTACAGTTTTCCAACACATTTTCTCTTAGTCAAATCTTCATGTGAATTTAATCATAGTGAATGGCAGTGTTTTATACGGACCAGCAGCACATTCACAGCTTTTCAAGCACTCCTTCAGTTATTGGCATGCACTGACATAAGCGAGCTCACAGAGGAACAGATAAGCTTCTTTTTGTCCTTCGTTATAATTAATCCCGTTGTCTCAGGAATTCGGGGTCGTGCAGCAGTGCATGTAATAACTGCTGTCTTTTTATTGGCAAAAACTTTGTGGGGCTCTGTAAAACATGAAGGAGAGTGACAGGAAGCTGAGAGTTTTGCTCACGTTCGCTGGACTAAGAATATATCAGCAACTGAAAAAAAAAAAGAAAAATAAAAAGGGAGTAAGAAAGCAGCTGTCTAACCTGCTCTGACTTCATCTTGATAGCCATAAATGATGCAAACTTTTGTTTCATAAGGCAGTTGCTGCAAATGGCTGAAAGTTTAACTGCTCCTTTTTATACCTGCGGTAACGAAATGCATTTCAGAAAGCTAGACCTGGCTTTTCAAAACTGGATGTTCATTAGGAAAGATTGACTGTCAGATTTCGAGCGTGTGCATACAGTGGAAGATAATATTTTCTGGCGTGTGCAGAAATAGCTATGCAATACTGGATCAACCTTTGGTGGACATCTGACAGCTTGGCACTGTAAAATCACTACTCTGTTTTTCATTTACTTCATTTACCTTGTATGTGTGTGTAACACATATGTTTTGACAGCTTTATTGGCAATTTGAAATACATTTCTGAGCTAAATTTGCATCCCCATATGGCTATGGAAAAACCTTCAAAACAAAAACAGCAAGGTAGGATGGCAAATATTTATTTGTCACTAACAGACACAAGAACATGCATTACTGACTGTATTTATAATCAGAATTATTTACTGTTCATATTATGTTTAAGAATGATAGAATAATTAACTGAATATAATTATTAAAAAAAAGTTATTAAACCATTAAAAAAAGTTAGTTAAAAAAAAACTAAAAAATATATTTTTTAAGATCATAACTTGTATCCAAGCGACAACATGCCGCCCTCCCTCATGAAACTAATAAAGGAAGTAATTGAAACTGCAATTCATCGAAATTTCGCTAGTCCTGGCTCCATAATACAGCACATTTCAATTGACTCCAGTGTTAAAATGGCCAACTTTACAGCAGAAAAAAAGATGTTTACAGTCTGGTACAAAGAACAATTTTGGTGCATATAGCTAATATTCCACTTCATGACAACTGTGAGGGGGTGAATATTTTTATAACTCATCTGTTTCCTTTATTTTGAGTTATATTAAGTCTGCATAATTAAGGGTGTGGCCACCTGAGTGACAGCTAGGTATCGTCACCTCAGCTGATTCCAGCTGATTAGCTGCTGAACCTGGCATATATATCGCATTTTTGTGTTGTTTATGTGGCTTTACACAGTCAATTGCCTTTTGGGATTATTTCTTACAATTATCAGATAATATGGCATGCTGTGTGCTCTTAATTATGCTCACAAACTATTCAAGTGGCCTTCATTTCCCAGGTGAGTGAAATTATATACTTATATACCATATCTATAAATGTATTTGTTTTATTTAAGATCATTTATCATTTATATTTTTCTTCAGAACTGTAATGCACTCCAGAATCTAACAGATTGATTAGCTGTAGGCTCTAGAACAGTCATCTGAAACGTTGTCATACAGTGTTATGCTTGGATTTCATAAATAGCCTTGCATTTACTAACACTAAATTTGTAGTATTTGGAAGTAATCTGCATTTTTCTCTTGTAGAAAAATGTCATAAGTACAATGTTTAGTGGGTCAATGTGTTACAACAGTGTTTTTAAATGACTAAACACTTTATTGATATAGTATACAACCAAGCCTATGTGGTCAGAACACAAACGAGTCGCAGGTAATCAGTGGTGTAAAGTAACAAATGACAAATATTGTAATTTACCAAGTAATTTTAAAAATATGTGCTTTTACTTTCACTTGAGTACATTTTTAATGCTGTATCTGTACTTTTACTCCACTACTTTCCTTCAACCTGCAGTCACTACTTACTAAATCACATCATAATGAACAATGAATCACAAGACACTGGCAATTTATAATTGCAGCAAACTGTTTGGAAGCAATAAAAGTGTCCAAGAAGATGTTCAAAATCTTTACATGCATTGACCCAGAAACTGTTTAGATGCATGTCACTGATGAGAAGATGATGGATGTTTACTGTCTGATGACTGAAATGGCCTTAAACACCCAGCAGGCACAGGACGTCAACATGACGTCATATTGACGTTGTACCCCAACATTGCACCATCGTGGGGAAGTTGCATTTTGTTTGGAAATGAAAATTTGGTTGATGTCAGAACTCAACGTCAGGCCGACGTTAATGTCCAATGTCCAACCTAAAAATCAACCAAATATCATCGTCTAATGATGTTACAGCTTAACGTTGTGTGGACAATACCACTATGACGTCTATCAGATGTTGAATTTTAATTGTCATACCTGATGAATAAATGTCAGTATTTGACATCAATATGACGTTGGTTTAAGATGTTGGCTCGACGTTGGATTTTGGTTACTTTCCAACACAACCTAAAATCAATGTCTAATGATATTACAGCTTGACATTGCGTGGATGTTGCCACTATGACGTCTATCAGATGTTGGATTTTGGTTGCCATACCTGACGAATAAATGTCAGTATTTGACTTCAATATGGCATTGGGTTAAGATGTTGGCTCGACGTAGGATTTGTCACTTTCTCTCTCACAACCTAAAATCAAGCAAATATCAACGTCATTTGACTTTATTTTTGAACATTAAAATAACATTGTCCCTAGACACTGGCTAGACATAGAATTTTGGTCACCTGATATCACAACCTAAAAGGAACCTAATATTAACGTCTTATAACATTGTGTGGATGCTGGGCAAAAACTAAATACACTACAGTATGTTTCGTTTACACACATCCTCAAATTAGATGTAAATGCATCAGCATTTTACAGCGTAATATTCACTACTCACTCTTCTTGAGTACTTTTGAAAGGGCTACTTTTTACTCATACTTTGAGTAGTATTTACAACATATACTTTTACTCTGCTTACACTACATTTTTAGGCAAGTAATGGTACTTTTACTTAAGTTTGATTTTTCAGTACTCTTTCCACCACTGCATGTAATGAAGTATTAAGCGTTTCTCCCAAAAAAAAGCCCGTCTAAGCAAAATGCTAGCAGGCTCCGCCTCTTAGCCCTTTTTTGTTTACCCCTGGTTGGTGCGATAATGCGTGAACAAAATGGTGACGATTGGCCACACCCATTTGAAGCTTTATGTGCAACCTTTAGAAACCTATGGGTGACGTCACGAATACTACTTTCTTATTTTTTATGGTCTATGCTTGTAATTAATTTTTTTTTCATATTTCTAAAGCATAACATTGGCTCGGAGATAACATTTTTAAAAAGTAATTAGTTATTTATACAGATTAATACATGCATAAAATGTTTTGAACACAAAAGTTTGCAACCAACAGGGCCTGAGTAAAGATGTCCTAAGAAAAGCATCATGGCTAACTTTAAACTCCACTGCGCTGGAATGATGGAAATATTGAGAAGTCAGCGGTGACGGCGTGAAGTGTCATAAAGTCTGTGCACTTGACAGCCAAAACTGTTTGTTGTTTTTTACTGAAAGAAAGCCAAGCAACCCATCTGTCAAAAATGCATACATGTAGGAGCTGGTGGGGAGAAAAATGCATCACACAACGGGTGGCAGGCAGTGGCTGGCAACATGACCCAAAATAACAACTGGGATTTTTTTCTTTCACTGTCCAGGTTCATTGTGCAATCACAAAGCCCGAATGATTAAACACCAGAGCGTGAAACCCAGGTGTATAGAGAGACTAGAGCTTTACACCTATGATGGGCATAAAAACTACTGTATGTTGAACAGCACATTCAAGTATTATTAACAGAAATGAAAACCAGTAAGCCACTATTGAGTGCTGACAGTGCTTTCCAATCAGAACTCATTTGATTTGAATATTCGTGAGCTGAATTTAGCTAATGTTTATAATATTACTTGATCATTTGGCTAAAGCTGTTCTGCTTTCAAGCCACCAACAGACTGGAAACTGCCGAACCACAAGACTGAATGATGTTGATAATTGCAGTGTCTCAATCTATGTAAAACAATCATGTATTATACAGTATCACCAGGATTTTTCAGGGACAATTTTTTGGCTGAGGTTAAAATGTCTGTTTTTGATGCAGCTTTTCTCAAAACTTATGGTATTGCTTGCTTCAGTTCTTGTGTTTTGCTGTGAAAATTCCTAAACATCATGAAAATTGTTTATAGTTTTGGACTCATTTAGACATGCAAATCCTGAAGGGACTGATTATCAGGTATTCCTGGCACTAAAGTCATCATGAAAATTAAACATCCTTTTGATTTTCAAAATTCTTTTTTCCAATCAGTGATAAGTTTCTTATTTAAATGCCATAATTGGATCTTTCAATGGAAACAGTGATTTACACTATTTCAATCTGCATAATTCCTCCACTAAGAGACAATCTTCACAGCCCTCATACTCAAGAAATAGTCAAAAGTGCTCAACACTATTTGTTTGTTTTATAAGGAGCGCTTCAAAATGAATTATTTGAGCATTTTTTTTACAACAATCTCTTTGGTCATCACAATTTAATTAAATAAAAGTGTTGCTTCTTTCTTCTGACGCAGATATAAACATTACTAAAAATCTGTCATTACAAAGAACTGCAAAATTGTTGAAGTTTTTTGGTTAAATAGATTTGTAGTTCCTTGTTTTTTAGTACTTCTGCAGATTATTTAATTGCTAAACAAACAGTATACTATGCAGTGCTTTCCACAAGTTTGAAATGGTAATTGAAACACCATTTACCCAAATCACATAAATATTAACTAAGTTGCAAACAATACATAATTTAATTTTTAACACTTAATTTATTATACACTGTTTTACACAATTTCTTTTCAATGGGTTAAAAAAAAAACAAAAAAAAACATCCACAATTTCTCTTTTATGCTATTCAGGAGCCATGTAAATCCATTCACAGGTAAATCTGCTTCTCTCTTTGTTTCAAATTCAAGGCACACTTAAATGCTAAAGCATTTTAGATATGTATATAAAATAGCCTATGTAATATATTAACATCATCGAATTAATAAAATAATCAGCAAATGAGAAATAAATGACAGAAAAAGGAACAAAACAGACAATATCATAATTACAAGGTTGACACCTGTAGATTATTTAATAAGACAAATGTGTTGATTAACCATTACTAATGGTGTACATACATTTTGCAGCCAGTTTAGACCAGTCATTTCGTCCTCTTCGAGTATATAGTAAAGCTTTTGTTAGTAGTTTAGATTTTTTTTTTTAAATTAATCATTTAATGTTTATCTCGCAACGGTGCACGCACAGTCAGTGGCGAAGCAAAGCGAAAGTAGGCTTAAGTAAAAATATGATGCAAAAACGCATACAAACTTTAGAAAGCAAAAGCAAAAGTTGAATCCTGGACATTTTACGAAATTTGGAACCCAGCCGGACGAATTTAAGTCCCAAAAATGCACATCTCTGTGGGTCTGCAAAGCACGTGAGACTGTCTGTTGACAGGTCTCGCACACACAGAACGAAACGGGTAAATAAGAGAAGATTTTCCACTACTTAATCCATCGCGGAGGTTTGGTTATTGGGTGAATACAAAAAAAATGTAAAGGATGTTAAAAACAGTAAAAAAAAAAAAAATTGTGTCACTAAATATACTTAGGCAACAGTTAATATACCTGGGCGGCCCGCCCAAGTAAAGTCTACATGTGTGAAGCAATGTACTATGAATTCAACAGGACCAGGAATTAAAAGTGATGTAGAACTGCAGGGAATAATTTCTGGCAATAGGGCAGCATGGTGGCTCAGTGGTTAGCACTGTCGCCTCACAGCAAGAAGGTTGCTGGTTTGAGTCCCTGCTGGTTGTGTGTGGATTTTGATTGTTCTCCCCGTGTTCGCGTGGGTTTCCTCCAGGTGCTCCGGCTTCCCCCACAGTTCAAAGACATGCTTTTATGGATAAACGTAATTGGAGGTAGTGTATGAGTGCGTGTGAGAATGAATGTTTATGGGTGTTTCCCAGTACTGGGCTGTGGCTGGAAGGGCATTCACTGCGTAAAACATTTTACAGAGTAGTTGGTGGTTCATTCCACTGTGGTGACCCCTGATTAATCAGGGACTAAGCTGAAGGAAAATGTGTGAATGAAAAATAGCATTTGTTTGAAAAAGATCCATTGTCATTTTTATATTGACAGCTATATAAACAAATACATTTTTTGCAATTTTTTAAAACCCAAGTTTTTGTGGGCTTCCGGCTGAGTGTTGATTCAAACATACCAGCAAGCATTAAGTATGTGAAAGCAGCTTTGACCTCAATGCTGAGGAAACATAAAAGAAAGATCTTTTGAAAATAAAAAGGGCAGTCTGGAATAGATATGGACACAGAGTTCACAAAAGGTCAGAACTAGAGGTTACGAGGGGTGTTATGATAAAAGCTTTGACCCTGTCATAAAGAACCTCTGGGGAATGAAAGCTCATGTAAAGCTTGCCTGAAAAGCTTTAAATTTAGACTGTGTTAGTGTCAGCAAGAAGCACTCTGCTCTTTCTGTCAATCACAGATATGAATTAGGATTTGCTAAAGTCCCATTATAATTACCAAAAGATACAGAAACACCCCGAAATTACATTTAGCTGCATAAACAGATGGAAAGAAATGAAAGGGAGGGTTTTATAGATTCCACAAAAAAAAACATTAGACGGCATATTCATCATGCCAATGTGTTATTGCATTTGTGTCACCCATTAGTAAGCAAAGTGTGTATATTCATCCTCAGAGATATCGCTATGTTCCTTTTTATGATAGTATGCACAGTCTGGAAAAAATTAGGCATTTGGAAATAAAGATGCACTGAATAGACAAACTAAATGAATAAGCAAGGAAATGACAAGACTCTCCCTGTTTTTGTAGGACAATGACACTTTTTAGACATGAACACAGATTTACTGCAAGTAAATGTCAGATTTTTATGATAAAACTTCAAGATGTTTGCCGTGGATGTGATTTGGAACTGCCAAAGTAAAATGAGCATTGTAGGTATAAACAAAAGCATTGAACAAAAATATTGTTATCAGGTCAGTTTGACAAAAATTTGATTTAAGTGACTGGGTTATTAGTATAAGCACCTTAACTGTGCATTATTTTGTTATAATTCAATTAAGTGATTCAACTTTCACAAATATTCCAAGTGAGGGATCTGTTCGTGTTCAGGAATCTGTTCTTCGTAGTGAAACCCATCATGATTGGCAAACTTGTTTGAAGAACTAAGGGTGCTTTCACATCTGTAGTTCGCTTCATTTGGTCCGGACCAAGGGCAATAAATGATACATTGTAGCATTTTCTGACGTCTTTGGGTCCTTTTCACACTACACGGAATGCTTTTGTCCCAACCGGCTGAAAAGAATCAAAATGCAGTCGTCTGACAAAACCCACATCACTCATTCGCCAGATGTTGTTGAACATATTTTCTAAACCGCTTTTCGATTGGTCAGAATTCATGTGCGGGAAAATGCCAATGGAACTACCGCAAGTAAACAAACCGGCAGACACAAAATGTCGCTTTTGACGCATGCTCAGGGTCCCTATGTGATATCTAGTGTCTATATCTATGAACTGCAACATGGTACTCTTCCGGAAATATTACCAACAATCCACCAGGTAATGTTTTCCCCCTTTCTCTCTCTTTTTGGTAAAGCGCTATGAACAAATATTTTTCCTCCACATTCCATAATGCACAGCTCATCGGCCTATGGCATTTGGATTAGTCCAAAAAGGCGCAGTACTTTTTGCGGTGGGGTCTGTTTTCGTTCGGATCATGTTCTCACCACAAAAGATCCGCTCCAGGGTTCGTTTGTTTTTTTGGTACGCTCTTAGTGCGCACTCGAGTACGATTGCTACATTCACACCTGCCCAAACGAACCGTACCAAGAGGGAAAACGAACTCTAGTGCGATTCAACCGAACTAAATAAGGCCGGTATGAAAGCACCCTAAATTAGCATGAGATCAGTTACAGAATCACAATTAAAAGATCCAAAATCTGCCAAATGATCTTAGATCATTTAGGCCTGCAGGTAAGAAGAGTGTTTAGCAACAGCATCTCCACTAAAAGAAAATGTTTTATAGAGTGGATTTACTGAAAATAAAAATCACACACCTTAGAATGTTTATCAATCAATCAGAATTAGGGCTTCACAATATATCCTTTCAACATCGCTATCACAATGTGCGCATCTGCAATAGTCAAATCGCAAATATATGCAATGTTGAGTCTGAATTACAGTTGACCAGGAGCTACAGAATTGTATTTAAATCAATGTATTTATATGGAATTTATAGGATTATGAAAAAAAAAAAAACATAACATTTTTGTCCTGTTTCTAGACCAAACATCTACATTTCAAAGCGAAAACAAGATTACTTCACTGGCAGATGATTTATCTGGTTATAAGGAAAAACTCTTAAATTTCACTTATTTTGTCTTACAGTAAAAATGAAAAACTATTTTTTACTTGGTCCAAGTATTTTTTTTTTTGTTGCACTAGAAACAAGACAAAACAAAGGAAAGCATTTGTTGCATTGTGATTATTCAATTTCTGTACCTAAATACTGTTTGACCCCCCATAAAACTATCAAATAGATTTAAACTATATAGTAAAACTGTATTCATATAATAGTTATCATAGCAATATTTATCACAGAAAGATAAAATATCGCAATTTCATATATTTTCAATATTGTGCAGCCCTAATCAGAATCAAGGCCATGTGGTAAAGGGCAACAACAAAACACACAGCTACACAGATGCAGTGCCACATCATATCCCTGAAGTCCTTTTAGTATGTTTTTGAATATTTCTTTCCCTTACACAAGCAGTTTAGGCTTTCGTCACAGCATGACACTCAATTTGCATTGCGGTTCATGCTTTTTTTCTTTTTGATAAAGAGAACTGGAACATAAAACTACTAAATTGAAACCATATGCCTTGAAGTATGAAGACTTCCAAAGCAAAACATGGTTCTGCAGGCTCTTGTTACTTACTTCTGGCTGTAACTTTCGTCGAGGAATATATTTTCGGAATTTGCTTTCATTATCCGGAGGCGACCAACACGGTGAGACGACTTGATATGCTACTACGACCACCTGAGAAACAAGAAGATTAATTAACTTTGACTGTGAAGCCACGTTTGAAACAGATGTTTGAAAAAGGCTCTCGACTGTAATCTTTAATTATAAATTCAAGCGCAATCCTCATATCCGCTATGCACAAGTCTGTAAATGTCTTGATGAACACTCACAGAACCGTAAATGTCTTGATGAAACCTCACAGATGAGAACAGCTAGATCTAGCATATGCTAGACCTGACACGAAGGAACGTTAATTGGGAAAGCGACTGTGCTAAACATTCTTGTAACAACCTGAACCCTGACCGCGTGCAATGAAACAAATGGTGTTATATTAAGAGACAGCTTCAAGATCCAAATCCAACTGATACAATGGTTTAAATGTGAGAAGAATGCAATTTCTGGCCATGATATTGCATGAAATCTCAACTTCAAATTAACTGGAACTAGTCAGGTAAAGTTACCTTTTCATCCATCCATCCATCCATCCATCCATCCATCCATCCATCTATCTATCTATCTATCAGTGGTTCGGCTGACAACTCATATACAAATTTTATCACCGATTTGAACACACAAAAAACACATTCCACAATAATTGGTGCCAATAAAACAGCTACTGTTGGCTTGGAGAGATATTTCAGTAATTCATTGTTAGATAGCAAACTGTTCTGTATGTTTAGTGGATATCATAATGCCCGAGAACCACAATTTCCTACTCTCAGATCAGGTAGGCACACTTAGAAATAAAGGTACAGGAGCTGTCACTGGGCAGTATCTTTTAAAAAGATACATATTTGTACCCAAATAGTCCACAGTGGTACCTAAAAGGTGCATATTAATACCCAAATGTACCTAAAAAGAACCTTTGAGGTACCATTATGGACCCTTCAGGTACAAATATGTACCCTTTGAAAAGGTACTTCCCCCAGTACCTTTATTTCTGAGAGTGAACTATAGCATTTTGGTTTGTTTTATCGTTCAAATGTAATTTAAAACACGGCGCAGTGGCGCAGTAGGTAGTGCTGTCACCTCACAGCAAGAAGTTGGCTGGTTCGAGCCTCGGCTGGGTCAGTTGGCGTTTCTGTGTGGAGCTTGCATGTTCTTCCTGCGTTCGCGTTGGTTTCCTTCGGGTGCTCCGGTTTCCCCCAGAGTCCAAAGACATGCGGTACAGGTGAATTGGGTAGGCTAAATTGTCCGTAGTGTATGAGTGTAAATGAGTGTGTATGGATGTTTCCCAGAGATGGGTTGCAGCTGGAAGGGCATTCGCTGCGTGAAACATGTGCTGGATAAGTTGGCAGTTCATTCCGCTGTGACGACCCCGGATTACTAAAGGGACTAAGCCAAAGAGAAAATGAATGAATGAATGTAATTTAAAACAAAAGGACTAAACATAGCAGTCAACTGACACATTATATTTGTGGTAATGTTTTTATTCCAGATGGATGTGCATAATACATTGGCCAGAGTAGCCACAGTGCATCAAAAATAGAAATCGGATGTCCATCAAACGTAATAGTATCACAGCAACTGCTGCGTGTAGACTGCTCTGCTGATTATATAATAGGGACAATCTAGTCTTGTACACGCAGACTGGTTTAATGTCGACTGCTGCTGCACATTTGTGTTTTAGGCCTGACCTGAAATAAACCTAGCTGAAATGAATACATTAAAATGACCCTATCATGCCATCAATGGTTTATACTTTTGTTTTGGAGTTCTGTATATAGGGATGTCCCGATACAACATTTTAACTTCCGATACGATACCGATATTGCAGCCTTCAGTACGAACCGATACCGATATAAATCCGATATAATAATCAGCACAAATCATGAATACTTTACTTTTGCCTATTTTGTTGAGAGTAATGTGTAAACGGCTAGATCATACATTAGACTTTTTTTAAGAAGATATAAGCATTTCCAGGGTTTGACACTAACTTTTTTCAGGAGGAGGACATGCGCTCCTAAGTGGAAAAATTTAGAAGCACATTAAAGAATTTTAGGAGCACAGTGAAAATGTATAAAATAAATAGTGTTTTTGCCTAATAAATGTACACGAGGAGATCTGTAAACAAAGCAGTGTCATTCATTTGAATACAATAAGTACACTAGGTTTTATTTTACTGCAACAACAGCTTAAATAGTGTTTAATAATTATAATTTAAGCTGTATGGAGTTTAGCCTGCGGTCCACAGCGGGTCTGGGATCATATTGCTCTAATGAAGGCCTCTCTAAACTGATCTGAATCAAGTCTTCAGTTGTGGACATGCCTAGGCAGCTTCTTGATGAATTTTTCAATCCAGTTTCGAGCTGAAAAATCTCTTTCACACTGAGCAGCAGAAATAAGGAGTTATAGTTATAAGTTATTAAGTTAATAAAAATGTGCAGTATGGTTAGTGCAAACATTCACATGATCAGATCTATTTAATCTGTGTTTGTATCATAAGATGAGTATGGCTGTATCAATGCTCCCAAACAAAACATTATTTATTTTATAATAATATATATTGTACATATTATCTTTAACATAGATATACTTTTCTCCACATTACATAAAATAATGTGACTTTTAAAAATAATTTTATTTATCAAAATTAATTTTATTTGCATAATATATTGCACAGATTCCACCCTACTTCCCACATGGGAAAAGTATGACAATGTAAAGAAAGACATAACTACAAACTCATGTGCAAAGCTGACACTGTTTATCTGAGCACTTTATCTTTCTGGTTAAATATAGTTAAATATGGGAATACCATTCTTTCTTTTAAACTGTAATGGCCCTCAGCAACAGAATGATTTCTTATTCTTATTTAACAATTAAAAACAAAAATGTTTATCATTAAACACCTTTTACATGACACCGTTTCTTTTCAGTGAGTTCAAGTAAAAAAAATGAATAAAAATAAAGAAATCCACTATTTGACTCCTACTATCCATGTGCACCACCGACAGGTCAAATCTCTCTCTCTCTCTCTCTCTCTCTCGCGAGCGAGCGCATATAAAGTAAAACGCAGTTGTAGAAAGCGAAAGCACAGTATATAATGATCTGGATCAGTCTATTTAGTTAAAGGTTTTGTGAACAGGTCGCGTCTCTGTGGGTCTGCAGCAGCAGAGCATGCGAGTCTGTGGCGGTGTTCGTATCTCACGCACACAGAACCGGGCCGATGAGGTAAAGTCTTTTGTGTGGGAAGCGCAGGTGATGAATGGGGTATCGATCACACTGGATGCACCATGATATGCCATGACCGAATTGTAAACGTTTTCTATGAGGCTCGCACGACACGCCGCCATTCGGTGCATTGCGTTGCTTAGCAGCGTATACAAAACAATGTAAAGATCGCTTGACGTGAAGTAAATAAACCAGTATAGATGTGCTGATGTTGATAGCGTTAGCGTGTGCTACCGTCACCATAGATTTCTATCGTAATACACCATAACTCAGCGTGAAGAGCATGCTAAATCTTTAAGGGACTTTGCCAGCAAGCAGTGTTGTGATCACGTGGGCTTTGCACGCTGGCTCTGGACGCTGCTGGATAAAATAGCTGTAACGGAGTTTAGAGCGGAACAGTCTGCTAATATCGGAGATTTTTAACGCAGTCCGATAAATTTATTTGGACTAATATCGGACCGATTTCCGATATCAATATCGGATCGGGACATCCCTATCTGTATACATCCAAGCCCACAAACACACAAATATTGTGTCTAAAAGGGTACTTGGAGAGATCTGGTTTCTCTAAACTCCCCATTTCAGAGAGCTGTTCTTCTCTGACAGCCAGTCTATTGTGATTGGTCCAAACAGCTATTACTATATCTGAATTGCTTCTTTAGCACTTAAAACAATACAAACACTATTCCGTATTTGGTAACACTTTATAACAACTACACACTATGAAACATTTATTAAGCATTAGCATCTAGTGAATTCATTATCTGTTAAGCATTAACTCTACATTAATAAACGTTAGTAAGCAGTTTATAACTGCAGATACAAATGCTCTAGTCTTGACTTATAAGCACATAAAATTGGATAAAAAAACAACAATATAATAGGATGCAATGTTTAAACTGTACAGTAATTTTATTTTAGTTAAGATTGCAAGTATTTAATTTTCATTTGATGCAGTTTCATTTGTCTATCTTCAAATGAATAAAAATTAATTAAAGTTGTTTATTTTCTTTTTTCCTGTTTAGAATATAACTGAGCCTTTAATTGTCATTTATAAGGGATTTATAAAGCATAAATAGTCCTTACTTTAGGTAACAAAACTGAATGAAGTACAGTTAATAAACCATTTATTAACATACAAACTAACTATTAGCATATGCTTGAATAATAAGATTTATAAATGTTAATTTGAATAGTTTATTAATCAGTTTATTTACTAACGCATTTTGAATTATCTTAAAAAACAACCAACTATGCTTAAATAACTGGTTTGTTAGTAATGAAATACTTAAATTAGTAATGAAAAATAAATCATTAACATTAAGTATGAAAGTACAATTATTAAGTACATTATACATGTGGTTGTACGTAAAGAATACAGCATTTAGCTGCAGTTATAAACTACTTACTTACGTTTAACAATGTAGAGTTAATGCTTAACAAATAATGAATTCACTATTTGCTAATGCTTAACAAATGATTCATATAGTGTGTAGTTATTATAAAGTGTTACCCAGTATTCTTGGTATTCTACAAACCAGCTTCAAATTTCAGCAATTGTCTTTAAGAAATATTATAATATTTTCCTTCTCTGTCCAAAAAAATAACCCGTATCCTGATTTATTGCATATCTTGTTCTATCACAAGGTCACTTTAAATAACGGAGGTCACATTATGTTTCACTATAAATATTACATGTTGATAAAATAATCCAGTCGATCATGAAATAAGTTAACTTGCTGTGTCTGTGCTTTTTCACAAAAGTTATGATACTTTATTGATAAAATGTATTTGTTCTTAAAGTACACAAGCTTATTTACATTATTCCATTCACACATGCAGTCATGTCTATGGTCATTGATGTCTTTAATAGTGCTGCTGTTGTTCCCCGAAACAAAGTGTGGGTTTAGCAAAGACATCTTGTGGACAAACTCAGCAGCATAAAAAATTATTTAAAGCACGTGCGAGCAGCTCATAAGCATGGTTAGAAATTAAAAACAAAAATTGCTACATGCAAACAGTAAACAGGTTTTACAATAACCTTAAAAGCAATTTACAGCACTATCACCTATGGATCATTGATTGTTGATGGATTGTTGAAAATTTTGCATATTGATTTTGTCATATAAAAAGCATGATTTGGTCCAAGTACATACCGATTGTATGGCACCAGGTTTCGGTATCCACCGAAACAGATGGGCTGTCTTTAAAGACCATAGGCCAGCTATAAGGCATTAGTTTATCTATTAGCAGACTTTAATATAACAAAATATAAGAGTGACTCACAACTGAACTGCAATACATCTGAGAACTATATATAAATGAGGCAAACTAATAAATTTAAATTAGAACAGGTGGATAAAAATCAATCAAACAATGATTGACCATAGAGAATCACTACAAATCAAACTAAAAGCCCATAAATTGAAACTCAAATAATGATTAGTATGCAATTTTGTTGCTTACGAAAGACCGAAATTATGGACCATTCATTTCAAACAGTTCAGAATCAGCTTTCCTTTTAAAGACAACAGAGCCTATTATACACCCGGTGCAATACGGCGCAAGACGTTTTTGGTGCGATTTGTTGCTATTTTCAGACCAGGACAACTGTAATTTTCACATTTTGCACCACGTTGTTTAAATGGCAAATTCATTTGTGACACTTTGTGGACTCATGGGTGTACCAATCTAGAAAGGAGGTGTAAGGAGGTTAAGGCGCATTGTTGGCGCATTGCTATTTTGAGGAACTGAAATAGAACAAGTATTCTTGGTATTCTACAAACCAGCTTCAAATTTCAGCAATTATCTTATTATAAGACTCATTATAATATTTTCCTTCTAAATGGAATCATATAGATAAATGAATCATATAGATAAATGTATCATATAGATACATGAACCGAATAAATAGACCATAAGTTAATGGATTAAAATGTTACAAAAATTATTATTTACTACATAAATATAAAAACCATTGCTTTCATGCCTTCTTCATGGGGGGCTTTTTTCAGTTAATTCATGACAATTCACTTTTGTATAATGTTATTATTAGTAGTAGAAATAGTAGTGTTTATTATATGCATATTTCTATTTGTTTTAATAAAAACCAGTTTAGATTTGTCCGTATGTCAGGTTTTGAAGACTTATGCATCACCATATGGGGCATAAGAATAGGACGTTTGTTTGAATATAATTACGTTTTTTAACCACACTTTGTTCATTAATGCTGGAAATTAAAACTGAATTTAGAAATAGTTTTGAAACAAATCTTTGCACCTAACAAACTAAATTAAATATGTGGGCTGATGGATGTCTTTAGTGGAGTGCATACAACACCATTTTCTATATCCACAAGATAAAGTGTAGAAAGTAAAATAAAGAGAAAGGAGGCCAAATGGAAAAAATTCTTTATTCTCATGCTGCAGATGGTTTAACTGTTTTCTCACTAGTGAAGCGTTCAGTTTTTCCACTTACAAAGTCCGAGAGATAAGACTCTGATTGGTTTAATGCACGTTATGCTCAAAATGCCCTTAATGCTTGTGTGCCATGTGCTTTAGACTTTTTAACATTCAAAGAAATGACATTTGTAACAGAAATTTTACATTCGTAAAGAGTCATTTTTTTCTCTACATGAAAGAAAATATATGAAAATGCAAAGCATATCACCTTATTCATCCAGTCATTTTAGTCTGTTATAAATCACATCCTAAAACACATGGCCATACTCAGTGCAGTTACAGTATTCACAGGCTAATGCAAGTAGCACTGCTTCCTGTTCAAGGGAGGTTTCAGTTCAGTTTTCAAAGTCTCAGATGTGCAGGAAGTGTGGCACAGCCAGGATCAAACAGCAGGAAGTGTTGAAGTCACCCATCACGTGGTAGGATTACTTCACCACGTTAATATTTTGAAACAGCAAAGGTGCAAATCTGCCTGACTAGTGGTCAACAAGGAGTCCATTGCACAACATGTAATACGGAGTTAAATTATACATGACAGGGCACTACTTCAACATGCAGCAGGTCCTGCTTGAAGGGCTTTCATTGTCCAAACTCGAAAATGGACTATTTAACTCAAGAGGTTTTTTTCTTCCTCGCTGTGTTTGTTTGTTTGACTGAATGCATTTAATGGGTTACAACAAGGCACAAATGTTTATTTTGTACACATTCACATATACATATAAATTAGTGCTCATAGTTTGAAGATGTTTTGAGGTCATTTTCATATCCTCACTAAAGAGGCTCCTTCTGAGAACAGTTCACTCTATACCTGGAGCTGTTCCCGAAGGGTAAATGTCATGTCAGGTCAAGATTGATGTTATGCAAAGACACCCAGGCAGAAACATGACTGCATCAGAAGCCCTGAGAAAACACGGCTGGTTATCAGCATTAATATTCAAACCGCCTTGAGCAACTAAAATAGCTTCAAGATTAATTTATAATCATCACCATCTTTTAGACCTCACTGTTGTACTGTAGCCTGGTCTTTGTAAAGGATTTCACTTTGCAGTATCACTCAGGGACATTTCATCAGTTCTGGGGCAAAGGCTCCCAATCAAGAGGATATGCTTGTATTTTCAAGGATAGTTCAGGGGTATGCAAAAAACACAAACAAAAGTCTGGTGGCTTTGAAAAGCGCATCACTGACCCAAATGCTAATTTGCTAGCTTAGATCGGTCTCTTTGTATCTAACCTAAACACTAACCCAGCAATTACAAAAAATATTAGGATATTTTAATGCTGAATTATTTAAAATATTGACCAAACTAACCACTGGGTTAAAATTTAAGTTTGACCATAATTACCAAATTTGAGTTCAAATAACCCAGCTTTTTTTTACAGTATAGAAAAGTGGGCTGTCAATTTCCCATTTTCATTTAATTAATTAGTTCTGGAAAAAAATAAATTAAAAATATTTAATTTAACATCCCCTGCAGACCTACATCAAATTGCATAGAGTTTTATAGTCAACTGTGTTCTGGAAAATTCTACATTGTTTGAACTCTTGTTTGTTGGTCTCATTGTTCATTGTTTAAGGTTGGCAAACATGCTAAAATATCAGTGAATACTTGCCTCACAGACATGAGAAATATATAAACAAATTTAAAAATCTCTATTATTAAATGAACCAATTACACTTGAAAATAAATTTTCTCTGATTTTGGAACCTCTATGAAATGAATTCAAGGTACATTCGGCCCCATCTGACCTCATGAATTCCCCTCCACCATTCAAATGCAAATCACATGACAGCAGCCACTTGAATGACACCAAATTTGTAAACAGAGGTTGCTGTCATTTTGGGAGGAGATTTGATATTAGGAATAAAGTTGGAATTACTTTAGAAAACCAGCACAATTGAACAAGGCGTTATTTAGACAATAATAATGTGCAACACTTATGGCAAATGTCCACCAAAGTGTTTTTTTTTCAGAGCTAAGCTTTTTCTTGTTGTCATCGAAGGAAGCTTCACATTTTTTGTCCATTTTACAATTTTATTTTCAACACCAATAGTTGAGAAGCTGAGCGTTTATAGAACAATGCTTGTGTTTCTGCAACACAAAAATGCATCAGTGGACACACACACCCTTAATATTAATAGTAATACAGATTCTTACTGTAGTTACATAGTTTGACTGACAGGATGACATGTGAGCACGTCCTCCAAAAACCCATAATGGAGATTGGTTTTGTGATCGTGTTCCCATAAATATATATTTTTATTATTTGAACGTTTAGAAACTAAATTTAAGAGAGACATACACTACCAGTCAAAAGTTTGGGGTCAGTAGGGTTTTTTAATGTTTTAAAATAAGCTTATCCTGCTCACCAAGGCTGCATTTATTTAATCAAAAATACAGTACAAATTGTAAAATTGTGAGATGTTATTGCACTATAAAATAACTGTTCAACAGTAGTTTATCATTTAATAATTTAATAAACTTATTACAGTGCTTTCAATTTTCAGTTTCATTACTCCAGTCTTCAGTCACGTGATCCTCCAGAAATCACTCTAATATGAATTATTATTATTATTATTATTAATGGTAATAGTAATAAAATCAATAATGACTGGAGTAATAATTTAATTTAAAACTTATTTATTTAAAATTTTTATAAATAATAATTTAATTTAAAACTTATTATTTATTTAACATTTTAATAAATATTTAAAAAAAATTTTTACAATAAATTTTCTTAAACAATCTTCTTAGAAAAAAAAAACACATGAAAAAATAAATAAAATAAAAACTGACCCCAAACTTTTGACCAGTAGTAAGTGTTGTCATATTCCATTGGTTATTCCAAATATAAAACTGAATTGTAAGATTGGCAAAGAGTTGATATGATATTTCCTCATTGAAAGAGATTGCATGCCCAAAGGCATTTCACAGGTGGCCACTGAGTGAAATAACTTGCCTTAAAGAGATTTCGTTATAAACGCATGACTTTCCTTTCCATAAATAATGTATGGATGATCTTCATCATTCAAAATGTTGGTTGTGGCTTTACCATTGTGGTAGTACAAAATAGCCAAGGCACAAAATAGCCAAAGAACAGTTACAACGCTGAGGATGTTTTCATTCTTAGTTAATAGAGAGAAGGACCATGTGATCATCTGAAAGTAAACACACTAACAGCGATGACGAGTGGAGAAGCAAAAACAATAGAGACCAGTATAGGAAGAAAAATGATGACAAAAATAGAAGAAAAGAAGAAGAAAGTTGAGGCTGTGGTCTGTGTGTGGTAATGAGATGGCTGGCTGCCCACACACAGCGGGAGAGAGGTGAGGACAGCAAACCCACCTTCACCCTGGAATCAGTGTCGTCCTGCTATCTCCAAAAGATAATTGGCGCTGGTAGAAGAGGAAGAACTTCCTCACAAATACACACTCTTTTCTTCCTTCTCTCTGTCTCAGTCATTTAATTACCACTACAACTCAGTCAAATACCTCAACTTACACTGTCCACCCTTGTTCATAATTATTTTGTAAAGTGAAAGACAAACGCGTGAGAGTGATCATACTGATTTTTCTTACTTTTCCCTCACCTCAGTAAACAAAGGGCAAGCTATATAATAACTACATCAATATTCTACATTTCTAGTTGAAGTTGCACTTTTTTGTTTAAAACTATCAGAATAAATTTAATGGGGAGGTGCAATATAGCTTTCAAACTTTTTCGCCTTATACTGAATGTCAGACTTAAAAAGTGTTTGTATCGGGACTGTTTAAATCGTTGTGTTGACTGTCATACTGTGGAATAGCCCATTATCTGCAAGACTCCTCATATCCATAAACACAGAAAACTAGCTACAGTTAAAATGCTATCCCACAAGAAGCATGGAGTTTTATTTACCACTAGAGTGCTAAACTTCATTTACTGTAGATTTAAGAATAAAGTACCACAAAATCTAAATTAGAAAATGGAGGCTTTTAGTACAAGTGTGTTTGATATATGAGCGTTACCACACTGCTTCATTACAATTAACTACAGAAAGAGAAACTCTGGGAAAAGATGTTCATTACCTGATCTACAGGTTTATTTCTACAACGAGGTTTCGTTCTCTCTTTTAAAAAATGAAAACTATGATGCTTTGTTTCTATTCAAGGTTGGGTAGGAACTCAACACATACCTACCCAAATACCTACATACACACATGCATACCATACAAACCATACATACATGCATACAGTGCTCAGCATAATTGAGTACACCCCATTTTGAAAATGAATATTTTTATCCATTCCTCAGTGAATATAGGCAATGTATTTTGGTACATTTAAACAAAACAGATTTATTAAACATATATACTTATTAAAGGCAACCCAGTGGCGCAGTAGGTAGTGCTGTTGCCTCACAGCAAGAACGTCGCTGGGTCGCAGGTTCGAACCTCGGCTGGGCTGGGTCAGTTGGCGTTTCTGTGTGGAGGTTGCATGTTCTCCCTGGGTTCGCGTGGGTTTCCTCCGGGTGCTCCGGTTTCCCCCACAGTCCAAAGACATGCAGTACAGGTGAATTGGGTAAGCTAAATTGTCCATAGTGTATGAGTGTGAATGTGTGTGTGGAAGTTCCCAGAGATGGGTTGCGGCTGGAAGGGCATCCGCTGCGTAAAATCGTGCTGGATAAGTTGGCGGTTCATTCCGCTGTGGCGACCCCGCAAGGGACAAAGCCGACAAGAAAATGAATGAATGAATGAATATACTTATTAAAATAATATTTTAGTCACCAAACATATTTAGACATTGAAAGATAATACAATTCAATTCAAGCTAAATATTGCAAAAAAAAAAAAAAAAAATTATATATATATATATATATATATATATATATATATATATATATATATATATATATATTTGTTTTTCCTCTTTTTTAAATTTGTATTTAATATTTTTCTATAACATATAAATTTGGGTGTACTAGTTTTTGGACCGTTATCGTAAGTTATTTTGTTAGATAAGCTCCAGATTTGGCTTCAGTACTGACTAATCTAATGTACAGTATATGCACAAATATAATACTGTATAACTTCCTATTAAATATATGAATTTAAAAGAGAGATTTGTGAAGGGTGTACTTATATATGCTGAGTACTGTACATATATGCATACATACATACATACATACATATATATATACATATATATATATATACATATATATATATACATATATATATATATATATATATATATATATATATATATATATATATAAGGGGTGTCAAAATTAATCGTTTCTTCAGTGCACCGCGATGCAGATGGGGACAATTCGATATCGGTTCAGTAATAGATCATAACCGGTTATTATGCACTGACGTCATTTATCCCCTATGCGTAATGTCGCGGTAGAATACTATGGCGAAGGAGGCGAGGGAATGGTAAAGCACGAGCTGCTATTTCACTACTAGGGAGAAATGCTGTAAAACTCTAACTCTCTCTCTCTCTCCCACACACACACACAGACAGACACACACACTTTGGGCATTTGACCTGCTGGCATGTTCGTGAGATAAACTTCCCTCCTCTCGGCTGTTTGTGGATCCAGACACAAGCGTGTCTGTGGTGCGAGTTTATTGTATTGTATTTACTCTATTACGGATTACCTGATAACCACGTATTATGCGCATATAGACTGACCCGCGGCTGTTTTTCCCGCGTCACTCATGGGTGAACAGCGCTTTCGTTTCTAAAGCCAAGCGCAGCCCTTTCTGTGGAGCAGGTGAAGACAATGACCAATCATAGGGGTGTAAGAACTTGCCAGCGCTCAAAAAGCAAGCGGAATAATATTTACATGAGTTTATTTCTTATGAATGCTCGTGCTGTCTTCTGAGCATGTATTGGAGTTTTCATTCACGAAGAGTGTTTTTTTTTTTGAGCAGGTAAAATTAAAGGTACAGTTCATATATCTTACTGCTTGTATTAAAGGACAAAATTGTATTACAAGTAATATATAAATATAAACATATTTATAGATTTTTATACAATTTTTTTCTTGTCTTGTAAAGAAAAAATTCTAATTATGTATGGAAAGCATCTTCAATGCACCGTGATGCACCGAGATATCGAATTGAACCAAATTGATGGCATAATAATCGTAACCGAACCGAACCGTGAGACCAGTGTAGGTTCACACCCCTAATATATATATATACACAAACAGTTGTTGGGTTACTGTATATTTTACTGGTTGTAACAAACATGCATCTTTGAATTAAAAATCATTTGAATCCCACATTTAAACCTAAAATAATATTCAAATTGCAATGTGTACTACTCAATATTATAATATCAATATTTTGGGGGAATTAAAGGAATTTACAAATACTACAGTTTTTTTTTTTTTTTTTTTTTTGTATTGTGTGTGAGCATTCGCTTTAATGCTGCATTCGCTTAACCAAAGCTGCAATAAAACAGTAATATCAAATATCAGATATAAAATATCGCTTCTTGTTTTTTATTTGCATATCACTTTTAAACTTGAATTTATTCCTGCCGTGGCAAAGCTAAATTCCCAGAAGTCAATACTCGTCTTCATTGTCACATGATCCTTAAAGAAACCATTATGTCCATTTTGAATGCCATTTTTGTTGCTCAGCACACGTCTTACTGTCTTCACATTGAAAACTTCAGTTCAGTGCATGGCAAGAATTTAATAAAATTTAATAAATTTAATAAAACACTTCATATATAAATACAGCTGCAAGCAGCAATTTGACAAGAAGTTAATTAAGGCATAATTAGTATTGATATTCTCAGGACAACCCAAGGAATGTACCAAGACAAGTATAACACTAGGCAAAATTAGTCAAAAGTTAGATTTTTAGAAATATCATTATAACGTTTGACTAAAAGGTGGCGCTGTGACAAAACTTTTTGAGCACCTTCAGGGCACAGTCTTGAAGACACATACCGACATCCATAACAATTCGCCAATGCGTCCGTAAAATATAGAAATTTTTGACATAATTAAAAATGGCCAAAGGCCAGAATGGCTGACCTGGTCAAATCAGACATCAATCGACTCTGCATGCTCCGCCGGATGTAAAGAGACCACATTTATGAATTTTGGACAAAGGGTTAAAAAGTTAAAGGCAAAAAAAAATTTTTTTTTGTATCTCCGGACCACTAGGAGGCAGTGCACTGAAACACTGCAGCTACCTTCACACCAAGTTTGGAGTGAATACATCAATGCATTATGGAGATAACACCTTAAGGTCAATTTTCACAAGCTCTACATTAAATTTGTTCACAAGTTAATCGAAAACAGTTCATCTAATCAACTTGATTTCAATAACTTTGTCAGCATGGTTTGTAGATCTTGTGACAAATGGCCAAATGGCTTAGGATGAAACAGGTTTTACAAAAAATTCAAAATAGCAAAAAAAATTCATGACAGAAAAATCACGTCATAGGGTGCATTTGAATCAGCTTAAGCCAAGGATTCAGAGGAAAAAATCAAATCAAAGAATTTTGATTGTAGCCCTTTCGGTTCAGTTATAAAGATAAACATAAGTGAAACTTTGGACAAGTGGTAGCACTAGAGAGTTTGAGTTAGAGAGTCCAAATTTGTTGTGGTTGAAGACTGTCTTCTATCAGTGTGCCAAAGTTATTAAACGCCACAAACTGTTTATAGAGCTGCCATAGACTCCAAGAGCGGAAGAAGAGGAGGAGGAAGAAGGAGAAGAGGAAGAAGAAGAAGAGGAAGAAGAAGAAGAAGAAGAGGGAAAAGACAAAAGAATAATAATAAGAACTGAAATGGACACAATAGGTACCCAAGCACCTTCTGTGTTTGGCTCCTAAATATTAAATATGCAATTATATTAAATACTGTAAAGCTACCGACTTCTTACCAAAATTATTACCATATGAAGCCAGAATGAAGTGTTTGGCCACAGCCGTTTGGACATTGAGTTTTTCTTCCTACAGCTCTTTTCTAAATCAGATAGAGGTCTGACTCTAAGCTCTGATGGCCTCATCTCCGCCAGAGTAAGACTTTCATTACTGTCGGCCGTGTCACCTGCAGCAGACATCCGGGCGATAAGCCAGAGATGCCATCACTGACATCCCAATCACATTAAATCCCAATCCCCACCCTCTTCCCTCCCTCCAAGAGAAGCACAGGAATCTCCAGACGGCCTGACAGCCCTGATCTGGCTGACTAAATGACAGTCTCCCATGTATTGGGACTGGAGTTGTGGTGGATAAGGTTAGATTAGGTGACTCTGAATGAAAGAAGAGCAAGTTTGTACTTCAAGTACTCTTTTCTCTCTCTCTCTCTCTCTCTCTCTCTCTCTCTCTCTCCACTTTCTCGTGCTCTCCAGGCTCAAGCACTGGCTCCGGTTTCACCATCTAAAGGACTGGCTCACAGCCTTTTTGAGGTAGAAGGTAATTTCATTGCAGTGACAAATGGCCTGAGGAAATGTTCATATAATGTACTGTACATGGTTCGATTTTGTTCTCGATCTCTCTCTCTCTCTCTCCTCTGTCTACACTTGCATTTTTGCTCTCATTTGGTATCTGTGGAGACACCTGTGAGATTACAGACTTAACACCCACCTTTTACGCTTCTCAGCAGAAGTTGTCAATGCCTCTGCTTTTCCTTAATGTTTAACAATGGCTGCGAGCCTCCCAGAACCATTTTTACAAGTTCCTGTTAATAACTTATTCAGGAGGTATTAATATTGCATAAGCCACTATGTAAATGGTTGATAAATGACTTGTTACTAATTCATTAGTATTGCAAAATTCAATTTCACAAGTTGAAAAGACCCACCTGAACTCCAATATATCTTATTGTAGCTCTAACAACTTTTTAATGACCTCTCATTAAAGGAAGTACAAAAAAAATCTCAAAAATGTCTGCGTTGCACATAGCCTGCAAGATATGAACACTGTCGATGTGTTACTGACAAAATATGAAGACTTGCAATAGAAACGTCATACTGGGTTTTATTGATGGCTGCACACAAATAAAAACAAACCTTCAAAAAAAAAATAATAAAATTCCAGTCTATTCACAAATACATTGCTCTTATGAAAAGTGTAACCCAATATACACTGCCTAACAAAAGTCTTGTTGCCTATCCAAGTTTTATGAACAACAAATAATAACTTGACTGCTAGTTGATCATTTGGTATCAGAAGTGGCTTATATGAAAGGCAAATGCCTCTTGATTACGCTTATTTTTACCAAAATAAAATATGATCATGTCTTGATTTTTAATTATTTAATTAGTTTTAATTATTTAATAAGTCTGGTCACTTAACAGAAATAATGTACAGTATAGAATATAAAGTCATGGTGCAGTAGAAAAAGAATTAATATTGTGCATGACTCCCATGAGCTTGGAGGACTGCATCCATACATCTCTGCAATGACTCAAATAACTTATTAATAAAGTCATCTGAAATGGCAAAGAAAGCGATCTTGCAGGACTCCCAGAGTTCATCAAGATTCTTTGGATTCATCTTCAATGCCTCCTCCATCTTACCCCAGACATGCTCAATAATGTTCATTACTGGTAACTGAGCTGGCCAATCCTGTATCACCTTGACCTTTTTTGCTAACAGGGATTTTTATGGGGAGACTGAAGCATGAGAAGGAGTGCTATCCTGCTGAAGAATTTCCCCTTTTCTGTGGTTTGTACTGTAATGGGCAGCACAAATGTCTTGATACCGCAGACTGTTGATGTCGACATCCACTCTGCACCCCCATACCCCAAACCATGATTTTTCCTTCACCAAACTTGACCGATTAGGTACATCTTGGGTCAATGCGGGTTCCAATAGGTCTTCTACAGTATTTGGGATGATTGGGATGCAGCTCAACAAATGATTCATCAGAAAAATCGACTTTCTGCCACTTTTCCAAATGATCAACTAGAAAATTATTATTTGTTGCTCTTGTGTATTTAAATTATTACTATTATTATTACTATTATTATTATTAGTGAAGTTTATTTATAAACTAATTTCAAGAGGATCACGTGCTTATGATTGCTAGCAGCTGGACCCGCATTATCCAAATTCACCATGCACCAATCAGACGATCCCTAAGCTACTACAAATACCCTGGGTTACGTATCATCGCTATCTTCGCTTTGAAGAATCCCCCCTTCCACCCCTACTCCTCCTCCTTCCTAGATGGGTGACACAGTGGCCCAGTGCTTAGCACTGTTGCCTCACAGCAAGAATGTCAATGGTTCTAGGCTTTACCAAACCAGCAGGCATTTCTGTGTGGAGTTTGCATGTTCTCCCCGTGCTCACGTGGGTTTCCCCCGGGTTCTCCGGTTTCCTCCCACTGATTAAAAACATGTAACCTAAGTTATTGACTAATCAACACTACTGTATAGACTTGCTCCCTACCTAGTACCCATCTCTTTAAAGAGAAACTACTATCTGCTCTTCAATCACTATGATGGGAGTTCTCAAGATCTACCTGAGCTCAATCTCCCCTCTCGCCTTGCAACGGGAGGGAGCCCCGGGCTCGAGGACCTTATGAGCTCAGGGCTCTCTCCCGGGACAGCATGCCAAACAAGCTTTATAATAAATCATCAGCTAAGTGTGAACTCTTGAATTATTATTATTATTACTATTATTATTAGAATTATTAACTATTATGAACCATTTTCAATAACTGGTATACAGTATAGCTGAAATTATTTTACATTAAAAACTGAAACTAGAAAATAAAAGCTAAATTTAACCACGTAAAAGTATATAATGCATAGTAAAATGATAAATATTACAAAAGAAATAACTATTACTAAAGATACAGCAAGTTACTAAAAAATCTTACTGCTTACTTAGATGTAAATGTACATTGTACTAAAATACACCCAACTTACAGTTTTTCTCAGTGGCTTTGGTGCATTTCTCACAACACTGTTTACATTTGCACAACAGTTAATGCATTTCTCATTTGTGCACATCATAGTAACAGTTTCTCATTCCTTCCAACAAACTGCAAATGCTTTTGGACATGCATTGATTGCTTTCATACAACTCTCTGTTGTTTATAACATTCTCATTTGCTTTTGTCATGTCAGTCAAAATGAACTAAACTTGTGAATGTCGAATAGTCATTCCATATAAAACTCATAGTCCTCATTTCATTATTTGAGTCATCACATACAAAAATGTTCAACTAGTTGTCAAAATCTGTCAAATGGAAATTTTATAAAGTGTTTAAAATCTTTTTTTTTCCTGAAAATGTCCGCTAAATTGAACAATTTCATAAATGATTTACAGACCGATGTTTGTTGTAGGTTCAGTTCCAATATGTACTGCAATATTGTTTACAGTTGTGCACAGCTCTACCTAGGGCTGGGCGATATGGCAAAAAAAAAAAATCTCGATTTTTTCATAAAGTTTGACCGATTCACGATTTCGATTTCGATTTTTTTATTTATTTTTTTAATTAATTTTGTTTTTACTGTGTAACTACCTTACCAGTTTACCTTGTTCATTTAAATTTAAATAAATGCCGAAACTAGTTTTTTTCATGCTCACTTGTAAAAGAAAAGCAACTGTGTGACTAAACGTGGTTATGGCACTCTCTCATGTAGGGATGCTAAACATAGCTACAATAGAAATCACAGCACCCGTATTTATGTAGAGGTCATATGTTGTGCAGCTTTGGGCAATTTTTTTTTGGAGAGAAAATGACCAAAATGTAACTTGAAGATTAAAAAGGATTGGAGGGGAAATAAATATTCAAATCTCTGTACATAACAGAAAAATAAACAATGATAATGCAACAATAGTTTATCTGTATTAGTGGCATAGCAGAAATATATATTTAGACAGGCCTTGTCAAAGTGAGCGGGCACTTTCACTAATAAAAAATATAGCACTTAAATTATTTCATAACAATCAATAAAATAACAGCGGTTTTATATCAAAAGTTGGTAATGATATAAAATATACTACATTTTGATGGTAAAATATAACCATTTAAATGATTTCAGTATTCAAACATTAAATAACGAATGCATCAAGTTAAATATAAAAAAACAAATGAATCAACACAGCATATCAGGATATAAAGGACTATATTTAGCAAAATGCTGCTCTTTTGTTTTATGTTTACTTCAGTAATTCCACCCGGGAGCTGTTTTGCACTGTGAAACTGAAAACACTGAAATAAATAAAAGAAGGGCATGCATCGAGTACTTTTGTCCGTCTCATCATTTGCTCGAGCATGAATTAACGAGCTGTTACTCTGCCGCCGGACATTGCGGAGAAAGTTACACCTATCATCATGCTTAAAACAAAGAATTAGAATTATTAAAGTGGCGATCGGGTGCGGATATATATATCAGATAAAATAATATGTGCGGGCGGGTGGATGATTAGAATGAAGGAGGCAAGGAGCGGACCTCCGCCTGTCGAGCCTTCTCTCCTCTCCTCTCCTCGCGCGCGCCCGTCTCGCAGCTCGCGCGGGAGAGACAGGCGGCTGCGGGACATCAACACACAGAATCAGCACAATTCAGCACGGTTGTCTAACAGTTTAGAACGGTTTGCCACGATAGTGGAAAAGCGGCTTTAATATTTTTATTTAAAAAAATCGCGATTTCTCGATTTTATAAAAAATAAAATCGTCTTAAAACGTAAATTCGAATTAATCGAAAAAATCGAAAAAATCACCCAGCCCTAGCTCTACCCAAAGGAAGTTTGTTTGTTGTACATAAGGGTGTATTTATTCTTTTGCACAATGCTGTGAATAAATTAGAATTATAAAGAGCATATGCAGTAAACATGTGAAACATACATATTCAGTGTCTTGTACTCAGATACCTCACTAAATGCAGTAATGTCAAACTTTACTGTAGTTTTCAAATGGCTGTGCAAATAGTATATAGTGCTGTCTTGAGCATTTTCAGGAAGTGTCATCAAAATCTGACTTTTTTTGCATTGGAAAACATTTACAGAGTAAACTGTCATCATGAAAACATGACAAAGCCATTTGACTATCTTGTTCGTAAACAATGGTGTCAGGACTTTTCATCTTGATGACACTGACACTTTCATTGACATCAATACTTGCTTTTGAGGATTGAACTATCCATTTTGAGCAAGTGACACTCTTTTGCAGGTTATCAACTAGGTTTTGCAGTTTGCACTAATTGTTTTGAGAAATGCTATAACTGTTGTGCAAATGTAAATAGTGTTGTGAAAAATGCACCAAAGCGACTAAGAAAAACTGTAATCAAAACTGAAATTTCAACTGAATCAAGTGCAAATCAAAGATACCCATAAAAGTAAATATATTTAGCACTTTCATTTAATAAAATAATAAACTGATGGATGAATCGATGGATGGCCCTAGACGCTAAACCCTAACACCAGATACCCCAAAAACGTAACCCAATATAACCCTCATCAGCGCAACCATAGGGTGAATTTCTGCAAAGGCGATGGATGGATGGATGGATGGATGGATGGATGGATGGATGGATGGATGGATGGATGGATGGATGGATGGATGGATGGATGGATGGATGGATGGATGGATGGATGGATGGATGGATGGATGGATGGATGGATGGATGGATGGATGGATGGATGGATGGATGATCAAACTAACAATTATTAAATCTAAGAAAAACTGCCACAGTTGCTCAGTAATATGTAAATTTCTTTGATTTACAGAAATGTTCATACCTAAAATCATAAAATTCAAAAACATAACTAATAATAATAAATCAATTTATTTCAAGTTGTTCATGAAACAGCTTGAACTGTGATATGCGGTGTTGTGAGAAGCCTGTTATGCATTCAGTACAGCGAGGAGCATTTAATCATTTAGTAAACTGCTGCTCCTCATCTGTGCTCTGTGACAGGCTGTCAGGGGCAGCTGCAGCTGGACAACTCCTGTCACCACAGCTCCTCCATACACAAGCCATATGCTACCACTACATGGATGAAGCTCTGTCATAGAAACCACTTCAACCGATCAGCTCTCCATGTAAAAGTGAGACGTGAAAGTTTAATGGAAAAGTGAAAAAAAAAACTATTCCAAGAAGCATATGTTGATACAAATGAGTGATTTTATAATTGGAGATACATCTCACATTTCGAAAAGTTAAGGGGAAAAATGTTCACTAAAAGAAATTATTTACGGTATCTTTTTGAAACATATTCATTCATTCATTCATTTTCTTGTCGGCTTTGTCCCTTGCGGGGTCGCCACAGCGGAATGAACCGCCAACTTATCCAGCACGATTTTACGCAGCGGATGCCCTTCCAGCCGCAACCCATCTCTGGGAATTTGAAACATATATTGGATTTTAATAATTCAGTGACTGCCAGACACAAGTCACTTCCTTCATTTACTTTTAACAACGACAACAAAAATCTTAACACTATTATTGGTCAAATATCGTACAGTAGTAACAAGAGTCTGACAGACTTTTTAATTTTTTTAATTTTAATTAATTTACTAATCATGGGTTGCAACAGCAGAATGAACGGCAAACTTATCCAACATATGTTTTATGCAGCAGATGCCCTTTCAGCTGCAACCAAACACTGGGAAACACCCATACACTCTTGCATTGACTCTCATATACTACAACCAATTTAGCCTGGAAAAAAAACCATGCCAACACAAGGAGAACATGCAAACTCCACACAGAAATGCCAACTAATCCAGTAGGGGCTCGAACTGGGCCCACTAAGCCACCATGACGCCCATAAATATACATTTTTGCAGAAAACATTATATTGCTATGGCCTATATCATATTGTCATCCATGGCAACGAGTGACAAATAATTACAAAATTTAAAAATATAACCTTTAAAGTCTCCATGAACCAGAAGCTGTGATCATTATTATTATTATTTTTTTAGTATTTGTCTTGTTTTAAATCAGGTTCTTTTAGAAGTTTGCTGAAGCAGCTCTCTTGCTGCTCTCAAAGGGAGCTGGGAAGTGGAAGCCGGCAGTCCCATTGAGCAGTGTAATAACGTTGCACTATAATGTTCTGTATTTCTAAATACAGTATGTAAAACTGTGCACAAGAGAGAGATTGCATGCAAGAGAAAAAGAGAGAATCAAGGGTTTCAGTTTCAATTTTGATCTTGAAAAAGAACAGATGAGAGTACTGGCAGTTTATGCAATCTGCCAGTTCTAGTATCACTTATTGTGAACAGCACTGGACTGGGACTGTAGCATGGCAAGCACCACATACAGTATCAGTGATAAACTGTACATTATCTATGTGGTTTGCAACAGACACCAGTTCACCATTGGCCGAGAATTGGCCTTAAAGTCTGCATGAACCGGAAGCTGCAACTATTTTTTTATTTATTTTTTTCTGTATTGTGATGCAGTTCCTAGAGAAACAGAATTTTAAATGAGCAGCCAGTGGGTGTGGCTTGTTTTTTCTTCTGTGAGCTGATAGGATGTAGTAAAGTAGGCATTTTATTCGGAAAGATCAGGAAGAGAGTTTTAGAAGAGTTATTACAACCTAACAGACACCACTCTCCTCCCCATTTCTGTTTGTTGTCAAAACTGACAGTTAGTGGGTGTGGTTAAACATGTTAGCCACGCCCATTACCTCAATCACATAATCTGATAATTTAACTTAAAAACAATCAGAAAGTGCATGTTCAGATTTCCATTAAAGATTAGAAGGGCAAACAATTTGTTTCTTAATGACATGCACAGATGAACTGCTCAGCACAAAACTAGCAATGTGAGCTAACAAAATCATATGGTTAGTTTGATTTCTTAGGAACTTAAAAAAAAAAAAAAAAAACGCTGTAAGAAATAATGACTTTGATCACCAATTGTACCTGCAATTATAGAATCACATATATAGCAGATTTTTCCCCCCTTCTGGTCTACTTGGTGTTGTTTTCCACTCCCCCTGAGTGTTGTTTATCGAATCACAATTAGAAAACAGAAAACCTCCTCTGATCTCTTCAATCGTTGCCTATGGATGTCCACGAGGGCCATATATTTACCACAGGAGGCTAATTTGTCACCACTGACAGACAAAGGCCACAGCAGTGACAGCAAAGCTCCTAATCGATGGCCTCAGGATTTGACCATCCAATATTTTCCTCTCAGTCACCCCGACATTGCAGGATTACCCTCTCCTCCTCTCTGGACTCAAGACAGCTATCGGACAGACCTAAAAACATGCTTTTTTCAGCAAAAAAAAAAAAAAAAACCAGACCGGCTGCTTTAACAGCCTCACTCAGATCAGTCTGTACTTCTGTAGAAACACAACTTTAATGGAATATCGATTAAATATGAATTGAGAGCACACATGGAGAAGCCCAGCAACACACAGTTATCGCGGGCCGCCTCACCACAGGGTGAACAACGGCTGATCGATAGAGGGTTAATTACACCGGCCTCAGGGCACAGACGAACAGACGCATGCGGGAAACAGTTCTCTACTTAGAGCAAAGACACAACTAATGCACAAATAAATTCACTAATTCACAACTGCAGCAGTGTAACTGCACTGCATAACATAGAAAAAGCAGCCTCTGTACATTATTATTGGTAAAAATAAATAATTGCTTAAAGTGTAAATCAACGAACAAACCATTGACAAACAAAACACTGTTTAAATGCATATTGTGTCTTCACACGTATTTGCACTTCAGCAGTTTATGGAAATAATTTCTTTGACAGTGGAAGGGAAAGGTCTCAAAAGTAAAGCTGAATGCTGAAGCATACGGTCAGCAGGGGTCATTTGTACATCATTAAAGGGATAGTTAACCAAAAAAAAATTAAATGTACTTAATATTAACTCACCCCTAAGTGGTTCCAAGCCTTTGTGAGTTTCTTTATTCTGCTGATTACTAAAGTAGATGTTTTGAATAAAGCTGAAAACCTGTCACCATTGACTACCATAGTAGGAAAAATAAATAAATCATTGGTTACAGTGAATGATGACAGGGTTTTCAGTTTTGGGTGAACTGAACTAACACTTTAAATGAATAATATATAATTAATTTACGTGATAATAAAAATACATAATACTTAATACTAGGGGTGTGAACCTACACTTGTCTCACGGTTCGGTTACGTTTATCATGCCATCAATTCAGTTCAATTCGATACCTCGGTGCATAAATAAACTAATGTAAATATTATCCGACTTGCTTTTTGAGCGTTGGCGAGTTCTTACACCCCTATGATTGGTCATTGTCTTCACCCGCTCAACAGAAAGGGCTGCGATTGGCTTTAGAAACGAAAGCGCTGTTCACCCATGAGTGACGCAGGAAAAACAGCCGCGGATCAGTCTATATGCGCATAATACGTGGTTATCAGGTAATTCGTAATAGAACAAATACAATACAATAAACTCGCACCACAGGCACGCTTGTGTCTGGATCCACAAGTATCGCTTTAACAGTCGAGAGGAGAGGAAAATTTACCTCACGAACATGCCAATAGGTCAAATGCCCAAAGTGTGTGTGTGGGAGAGAGAGAGAGAGACGAGGGGGCAGAGATAGAGTTTTACAGCATTTCTCCCTAGTAGTGAAATAGCAGCTCGTGCTTTACCATTCCTCAGTGTCAGTGAAAGATCTGCTTTTCAAGTAGTAGGAGTGTTTTATTTACTCACCCTCGCCTCCTTCGCCATAGTATTCTACCGCGACATCGTGCATAGGGGATAAATGATGTCAGTGCGTAATAACCGGTTATGATCTATTACTGAACCGATATCAAATTGTCCCCATCTGCATCGTGGTGCACAGAAGAAACGATAAGTTTTGACACATCTACTTAATACATGGATGAGTTTTAAAGGTGCAGTAGGTGATCTGCCTAAATGCTAACCGGTCAGCATAATATATTTGAATTACAATCCCTCCTCTGCAGTCCAATGATGACAGACCCACTATATCATGTCATTCGCCAGTTATAAATCTTTATTGTGCTTTATAATACTACCAATTCCCAACAAAAAACTGTATTATATCTAGCACATATTCAGTTCTGTAGTTAGCAGTCAAAACTTGTCATAATGTGCAATATTTCATGCATGCAAGGATCGCTGGTCTCACTCTCTCACATGCTCTCCCAAAGCGACTAATATGCTTGGTGGTTGCCCGGCACCATGCAGGAATTACACTTATTACTAAGCCATTCTTACATGCTATTTCAGAGCAAATATTCAGAGTAGCATGGTAAACAATGTAGGGAGCGCGTCCCAGGCTGTCATTGTTCAAAAATGAACCAATGTGAATATAAAACCAACTTCATTCATTCATTCATTCATTTTCTTGTCGGCTTTGTCCCTTGCGGGGTCGCCACAGCGGAATGAACCGCCAACTTATCCAGCACAATTTTACGCAGCGGATGCCCTTCCAGCCGCAACCCATCTCTGGGAACTTCCACACACACATTCACACTCATACACTACGGACAATTTAGCTTACCCAATTCACCTGTACTGCATGTCTTTGGACTGTGGGGGAAACCGGAGCACCCGGAGGAAACCCACGCAAACCCAGGGAGAACATGCAAACTCCACACAGAAACGCCAACTGACCCAGCCCAGCCGAGGTTCGAACCTGCGACCCAGCGACGTTCTTGCTGTGAGGCAACAGCACTACCCACTGCGCCACTGGGTTGCCCTAAAACCAACTTCACTTCAGTAAAGCAGGCTAGGTGGAATAGCGCTATTTACTATTGTTTTGTTGTTAACCAAATAAAAATTGACTATCAATGTTGTAAAAGATCCCTTATGAAATTGAAAATAACCACATCAATCGTTCACTGAAATATTTCAGTGGCTGAACAACACTTCTGTGCATATAATCCATTCATAACAACACAATCTACACCAGCTTTGCATGACTAAAATACTTTTAAAACATAACATTACCTGTCTAAAAGAAATACTTCAGCCATGGTGTCATCCTTCCTCCAGCGTGCAAAATTAACTCAAATATTGATTCAAAATTCTAAAAAGTTTTGATTCAGCATTGTTTTTACTGCTGTCTGCACATGAACACACAGGGTGTGGGTGTACGCGCTAATGGCGGATTTGAGTAAGGTGTGCAGATGTACAAATCTGCATTTGTTGACAGATAGTTTAGGCTACTTTTTTAAACATTTAGACATTTTTTAATTGGATGAATATTTTTTAGTCTTACGCCTTACCCAGAATATTAAAATACATATAAATACATTTAGATCATTTACTCTAATAAATACTATTGGAATGTGAAGAGACTTTCAACCAGCACAACAAACAATGTTTCTGAAGACAATCACCTACTGCACCTTTAAGAGTGTATTGACTGATAATGTTGCCAAGAGTGGTTGCACAAAATTATTTTATATAAAAATGATTTTATTAAAACAGTAATTTGGTTCTCCAAGATAAATGGAACTTGTCTTTTGAATAGGTTGTCATGAAGACTTTTGTTTGTATATAATGAGGCAAGGTAAACAGGAAAATGCTGGTGAAGTGACTCTGAGAGCAGCTCTGGAGATAAAATATATACAGTACGTTTATGTCCTCAATGTGAAACGCTTTTTGAAAAGACCATAACCTTCATGCATGCTATAGTAGTCTTAATATATTCTATGATGCAGAAATCATAGAAAGAATTATAAAATCCAGTCATAAAAAAACAGAATTTACTGTATAACCTGAAAATTGTGCAATTTTGGATGCATAAATTAAACACAATGTACACCAAAGCACATTAAATAAATACATACATACATACATACAAGCGAGAAAGATTCTTTGTGTGTGAATAATAAAGTGATTGTTCACCCTAAACTGAAAATTCTGTCATTGTTTACTTGCGCTACACTTGCCACGAACATGTTTGAGTTTCTTTTTTCCTCTTGAACACAAAAGAAGACATTTAAAGAATGTTAGAAACAAGTAACCATTGACTTCCACAGTAGGAAAAGCAAATACTATGGAAGTCAATGGTTACTTGCTTCTAATATTCTTTAAAATGTCTTTTCTGTTCAACAGAAAAAAAGAAACTCCAAGGTTTGGAACCACTTAGGGGTGATTAAATAGAGTCAATGTAAATTTTGAGGTAAACCATTCAATTTAAACCACTAGTTACTATTTTAACTTGTATAAATGAATGGTGCAGTTTGGCTCACCTTACATCTACCGAAGCAGGTTCATGTCATTTAAGGACATAAACAGATTAACTTAAATTTCAAAGCTCATCTGAGAAACAATTTGCCAGCATTTTACCATGTGAGAAAAGTTATTGTCATATATCTAAGGTGGGGAAGGGCACGGTCTCAAAATGAAAGATCAATGACGCAGACATAAAGCCAGTAGGGGTCACTCATACTTTACTGAATAAACAATAAACGGTTAATTGTGCTTTATCTGTTAATTGTGAAATGTATAATACATGAAACCGCAGCAACAGACAGAGGCACAGTAATAGCGATGTAATGAGGTCACAGGTGTGTGTTTGTAGAATAATTTATAACGGCTTTGAACCAAGCTCAACCAAACAGAAGGACTGAAACTATCAATTTCATAATTCCGTTTGTAACACATCACAAACCTATTTTTCAATAATCATTTTTCAAGTGTAGTAAATGAATTAATAAAAACGCATTATATGTTTTTTACCTTTAGAAAAAAATTGTAATACTAATCTTTAGTTACTAGACGTACAGGAAGAAGCTTCTAGATGTGAGAAGGTTGTACATCCCTCCTCTTAAGTTGGAAAAAAAAGTTCTTTCTCTTTCAAAGCAAGCCATTAAAGTCAATGCATATTGGCGATATTAAATATGCATGCGCAGCCTGCTTCCAGAGGGAACAGCAACCCAGTGGCCGCCCATGCAAAAATGTCATTTCACCAGCTCAGATCAAGAATTAGTCAATCCAGACATCAGCAGCAGAATCTGATAAGCCTTGAGCAAATCCTAGCTGCTCTAAACTTCCTTTTAATAAGAATGAATCCTGTTTTCTTCTTCCTTTCAGGAAATACTTTTGATACTGATAAAAGGGAATGCATTTGTGCACCAGAAAGCAAATAGACAAGCAAATATGAGACAATATCTGTTTGGGGGTATTTCCAGATGTTGGTATTAAAGAGTAATAGTGAATTCAGTCAACTGCATCTTTATCTTCATAACATGACAAAGGTTAAACTTCTCGATTTCAGGTGATATTGCAAATAATTCAGTGTATGACAAAGGTCATGAGATATTATTCATTCATTCATTCATTTTCTTTTTGGCTTAGTCCCTTTATTAATCTGGAGTCGCCACAGCGGAATGAACCGCCAACTTATCCAGAATATGTTTTATGCAGTGGATGCCCTTCCAGCTGCAACCCATCTCTGGAAAACATCCATAAACACTCATTCACATACATGCACTACGGACAATTTAGCCTACACAATTCACCTGTTCTGCATGTATTTGGACTGTGGGGGAAACCGGAGCACCCGGGGAAACCCACACGAACACGGGGAGAGCATGCAAACTCCACACAGAAACGCCAACCGACCCAGCCGAGGCTCGAACCAGCGACCTTCTTGCTGTGAGACGACAGCACTACCTACTGCGCCACCGCGTCGCCATCATGAAATATTATACTACCGTTAACTAAAGATCCTTAACATCTTAAAATTGGGACTCATTCAGAGGCATAAAGAGAATTCAGCTTCACATTTTAAATACCTGAGGACTGCTGAAATAAAAATATACTGTATAAATATCATATCTTTAAAGTCTTTGCTTACATTATGCAGTAATAATGCCATTTTGGCGGCATTAGGAGTTCCCTGAAATAAAATAAATATTCTTTTTTTTCTTTATTTATGTTAGGTTGTAATAATTAGAGATTGTGTTCCTGAAATCTGTCAGGCGTTGATGTGCAGCACAGATGGCCGTTGTGGCAACAGGTGACAGAGTTGACATCGTGAGGGGAATGATGATAATCCATCGTGGCAATATCTGTCCTGCCATGACAGTCTGTCTAATTAGTTTAGTGAACTAGAATTTGCACATCTTGTGTGTCTTTGCTAATTTCAAAATGCTATACGTCTTTCATTTAGGTTAAATGCACAGTGAAAGGTAATTGATGTAGAAATTTCACAGCAAGTTCATTCATTCTTTTTCCTTTCGGCTCAGTCCCTTTATTAATCAGGGGATTGCCACAGCGGAATGACTTCCAAAGCGCCAACTTATCCAGCATATGTTTTACACAGGGGATGCCCTTCCAGCTGCAACCCAACACTGGGAAACACTCATACACTCATTCACACTCATACACTACGGTCAATTTTGCTTATTCAATTCACCTATACTGCATGTCTTTGGACTGTGGGGGAAACCAGAGCAGCTGGAGGAAACCCACACCAACACGTGGAGAAAATATGAAAACTCCACAAAGAAATACCAACATAACCAGCCAGGGCACGAATCAGCAACCTTTTTGCTGTGAGGTGACAGCACTACCCACTGAGCCACCGCGTCACCACAGCAACATGTAAACACCTTAAACCGGTAATAAAAATCCTTCATTAAATGCTCAGCTAGAAAATGACATTAAAACTAAAATTCAGTGATAATGAAATTCCCAACAACAATGACCAAATCAACATTGTGTCTGCCAATTGATAAAAGACTTTGAAATTATACAAAAATATATATTTTTCAAAAAACACATTTCTAAAATAGTATTATTCATTTTGCGATTCTTTAAACATATTTATTATTACAGTTATTTAAAAAAAAAGATTGAAGAGAAGAATCACTATCACCTTTAATTATGCTTAGATGATGAAAAAAAAAATCATATGTAAATCTACAAATATGACAAACTAGCGCGTACAAATATCACCAAGTGACAAAAGAAAATTATGTGGACTATGTGAAATGTGGAATATGTTGAAAATTCTATCATTTTGAAAGTATTATTTTGAGGGCTTTAATACCTACTATTGAGGGAATATTTGTAGAGGATGTAGAAATGTTGCTATACTCCACTGAAATTTCTCATTAAAAAAAAATAGTCTTTTTATTTTTGCAGTCACACAAGTGACTCACATCTAACGAAATTCAGAGAATGTAAAATATGTCATAAAACACAAGAGACTTGTATTAAAACTAACCTTTACTGTTGTATTTGTAGCATTAAAAAAAAGAAATGTATACTGTGAGTAAATGTGTATGATTAAATAATAATGGTCACATCCCTGACCTTCATTCAGCTAAAAAAAAAATGAATGTTTGCTTGCAGCTCTGATTTTGTAAATCTGACACTTTAACACATTCCTTCTTTTTGTCACCCTTTAGAAAGTGTTGAAGCACTAGTCACTCCATATTTTGTGTCTAGTCATCCATGACAGGTGAGATGACAGAGTTTGGCTTTCAGAGTAATCCAAGGCTTCACTTTCACCATGGTGCCCTCATCATGGAAGCCCTGGGCTTAGAAAGCTTTACAGTGTGTTAATTTCATGATAAATGCTTTGCTGATGTTTCCCAGTACTGGGTTGCAGCTGGAAGGGCATGCACTGCGTAAAACATATGCTGGAATAGTTGGCAGCTCATTCCGCTCTTGTGACCCCGGATAAATAAGGGACTAAGCCGAAGGAAAATGAATGAATGAATGCTTTGCTGATGTCCCAGGTAACATACAGTATTCACTGGGTCAGAAGAGTCATTATATAGAACTCAATAAAAGCAAGCAATTGGTCAAAGAGGACAATTTGAGAGAAGAAAAAAACATTTTGTTTTACATATTGACCCTTTTAAATGAGCATTAGAATGCATTAAAAAAATAATAAAAATAGAAATTTGCTGTTAATTTACTCACCCCAGAACAGCCAAGGAGCAACTTTTTCCTCCAGTAGAACATTAAAGATTTTTTGTTGTAATCCTTAGTGATCCAACGGATACAGGCACTTTAAAAGTCAAAAAAACATATAATAGGAAAACACATTTAATACCCTTGGCTCCTCATGATAATACAGGCCTTATGAAACAAAACAATCAATCTGTGCAAGAAACTGATTACCTACAGCATTATTACTTTTAATCCTAGCCTTAGCAAACAGTGTAGCGTTCACAACAGTCTGAAGCACATGCATCCTGTTGCTGTATTTAAATTTCTTTTTTATTTTACACTACAGAGTAGTACATGCGTGTTGTTTTGTTCAAAATGATACTTATCCTATGTTGCAACTTATATAAAAAGTTAAAAACAGTGTTAGCTCATTTTCTTATCCGTTTACTAATATTAATCATTTATGAACTCGAATCAAATGTGTTAAATTTCGGATTTTCTTATGCCAATTAAACACTTCCAAACACAGTGACATAGTGGACATTCAGATCTGTTCAAGTTGACAGGGAGCAGTTAACGTGAAAAAGCTTCAGTTTATTACCACATAGCAGCGTAATGTAGCAATCAATAGAGTAAATAACCTTTTTGATGCTTCAAAACTAAAGTTTTAGCAATTTTCTCCTTCAGTAGTAGGTCTAGGGCTGAGCGATTTGTCAAAAATGCAATCTCGATAATTGTTTTCCATATTGAACGATAACGATATATATTTCGATGCAAGTTTTAAAAGGAGTACCTCAACAATGATTGAATCCACAAAAATTAGAGGGTCCACTAAATGACATAACACTTTGACATAAACAATGACAAAAAATTCAGTACATCTTTAATATCAACACACTTTTAGATTCCCATTGTTGCACATTTCTGCTGTGTGACTGGCTCTTAGATCAATATATATATATATAAATATTTAAAAAAGTCCAGAGCTTATAATTGTTATTGACAAATTTTATCACGATTCGATATAATATCGTTTTTCAGCCAAGCCCCAAGTAGGCCTATACATTACAGGGGGTATATGCACAGCTAACTTAATGTTTTTCAGCCAATGATAAACTTCCGGTGAAAGCTTAAGGTGACTGTTTTTCATTCATAAGGTTCCTTTTATAGCATCGATGCTGTAATGTCATTAAAATACATTCAGTTAAATAGACCAATTACCATGTTTGTAAACATTCAGGATGCGTCCGCAGGGTGGCAGAAAAAAACGGGAGCGGAGCGCTACCATTTACAGCGAGGGAATGACATCCGATGCGGTACAGAGTTTGTTGTTGTCTTAGAAATATGTTATATTGATTACATATTATATATATTATTTACATAATACTTTGAGAGTATAACAGCTCGTCACCCAGTGATAAGCACAGTGATTCGGCAAAATTGTCGTTAAAGTGAGCGGGATTTTGTTTGACAGGTCCATTTGCGATAGCACCCTATGGATACTGGATAAATGACCAAGCATCCAGCCCGAAATATACAATCTCATTGAAGCTCCAAGGGATTTTATAAGAGAGAAGTTAAAGGCCTACAAGTATTTGGATGCCAACAATTGGTTCTGTGTGGTCATGTGCAAGAGATAATGTATGTAGTGCTAAAAACCGAGGTTCTGCCTAGCCGAAGACAAGGGAAAAAAGACGGAGCTAACGTTATACAAGGCCAGGGTATAATCATCAACAAGCAGAATAACTGCATTTTGACAGCGAACTACACCTGTACGGCAGGGTATGTGAACTTACACTTAGAGGTAAAGTTGGTTTTATATTCCATGCCCGTAGCCAGGGGGGGTTCGGGTGGTTCGAACGAACCACCCCCCACAGCCCAAAGGTCCAGAATTTGTCCTTTTAATTATTTTATGTAATTGAATATTATATAATATATTTATTATATAATTAATATAATATATTTATGTTTAATATATATTGTAATAAAGTGTCATTTTAAATAACTATGGCCAGTAATTCGAGTCCCATGGAGCCTCAAGTCACAATAAGAGCGAGTCACGGACATAACCCACTGAGTGGTAACATTTGAATCTTTGATGCGACATCCATACTGAGTAACGCTATGGGTGGAAAAGAGCAAGAGTGGCAGAAAAGGCTGCCAAACAGGGTAAGGCTAAAGTTACTTACTTCCTAACAGATGAAAATCTGTCCCTATCTATGAGGTTCTAGGTTAACTGGCCTCATTAGCCGAGACGTCCTGTACATTTATTGACTTGTCCATGACCTTCCTTTCCCTATTTTTGACATTAATTTTTTAAATAACTGTCCAACAAAGTCTTTAATGGCAAGCGGAGTCCTCAGCCGCCAGATGTCACGTCACAGCAAAAGGAGCTAACAGTTAACCCCGTCACGCCTGTGTTTGAGGCTGTTGGATCACTTCTGTCGTTTTATTCTGATCGGATATAAATCCGATCGCTCAAACCACTTCGGAAGGTGATCTGGGATGCATTCCAGATAAAACTGGAAAGGTCTAATAATTTTTAGACAAAATTGATATAAATAAAATAAATTATGACCTGGAGAAAATCTGACCTGTGCCTGAAACACCTGTAGGTGCGCTTTTACAGCCAAAATGCAATTAAAAATATGTTTACTATAAGCATAAAACAAGTGTTCTAACTTTTCAGACAATGGGTGGTTCGGAAGACCCACCCCTCACTGACAAAGGTCCAGAATTTGTCCCATACATGAGCTCATTTGTCCTATTTTGACTGCTATGCCATCATAAATAGTGAAAATAATCCATCGAAAAAGGCTTTGAGACCAAACGGAATCCTCTGTCGGCTGTTGCTTCGGTGGGACTATATGTAAGAGAAGTCTTTCTTCACTACTGTATTGTTTTAAAACAGAGAAAACATTTTACAGTTAACTTAAACTCTAAATCTGGTACCTTATTTCTGAAATTAAAAAATGAGGAATAAAAAGGTGTGAAGCACCAGAAGCAGACCATATTACATTAATTTGAAAATATTTTGGCTATTGTTGATATCAAGGAATTTTCAAATGTACTTTTTTTTTACCAAAAATTCTGTATAATTAATTATTATTGTTTAATTATTATGATTATTATGATTATGATTATGATTATTATTATTATTATTATTATTATTATGTTTTAATTATTATTTTGTTATTAAAATGGCCAAATTGTGACAGTTGAATGTGCTGGCCAGTTTGTTTTTTGTCTAATAAGGCTACAGTTTTTTTTCTTAAACTTTAACAGATTTCTATTTTTTCCTAATGATATATGATGTAACAAATTTGTATTTTAAAAATTTGTCTTGTTTTAATTTTTTACTTGTTTTAATTTCTTTATTGCAAATTTTTAGGAAATATTTTTAAAGTACATCAAAAAGTGTGATTATGATGACATCTGACTAGCTAATCCAGCAAAAAAAAGTACTGCTTAAAATGTAACTACAATGCAGTATTTAAATCTCATAAACAGAAACTGAGGCGTATAACTGCAAAAAAGGTCCACTTTTAGAGAAAAAAGATCCACCCCTTTCACCAGGCTGGCTACGGGCCTGTATTCGCACATTCAGACTTTCTCCTTAATATTATAACTTCATAAAAGTATTATTTGCAAACTCTAAATAGCGAAATTATAGCAGCCAATGACTATCAAAGTACAACATTAACACTGTTTATTTGACTGTGAACAATGTTGTCTTCAACTAAGTCACACTTGCAGGTTATTTCAGACCGAATATTCAAAGTGCCGTGGTAAACAATACAGTATAGGGAGTGTCACAAGTTGTCACTGAATAAATGTGTGAATATAAAACCATTTTTACTTTAATAACTTACACTTTCACGTTTCATTCTTAGCATTCAGTGTCCGCAGTTTAATTCACCATACTTAAATGTTTTTGCTGAAATCATTGCAGCAATCAAAAACGAGTAATGTGTATGATTCAGCTGCAGCATAGCGTGAACTTACCTGATATAACATGAGAACTGCAGAGTCGAGTTTCATTCAGCTCCCTTTTAGCCAAAGACGTCTGCAGTTGGCATTAAAGCAGTGTGGTGTATGGTAAACGTTAAGTATTCTATTTTTGCACTTTCGAATTTGGCGTCCTTACCGCACAACATGACATATTTGCTATATACAACCGGTCTCTTTTTGCAACCGGGGACCCGTGTGACGTCATGTGTGACGTAGGTTGGTAATTGCGTTTTTCAGTACCAGCAGGCTAGCATTAAAATACTGGGGTAAAATAAATTCATATTTTAAAGACATGGCAGGGGAAAATGTAAATTAATGCAGTGCTTCTTGTCCAGTCTGAGACCCATATCGTATACCTATTAGTTAGTACAATTCACTGATTTTTAAAGAAATTAGACAATAAACGTGCCGGTTTTATAATGGAAAGAAGCCCTGGGCCTGGCTGGCTGAAAATTAAAAGTCCGTGTGCATCGGCCTACTCCATTGGATGACAAGCTTTAAATACCCTAAACCCAAAACGTATAATTTCAGGACATCCTGCAAGGTCTAACTAATGTCAGAATAGTCAATAGTGTCTGGGTATATAAAACAGACAGATGGGGAAAATATCCCGATATACTTTGCCGATGTTAAACTTGCAATAACTTACATGCCAGAAGCGTTAGCAAAGATGGTCAGCAGTCTAGCCATTGCCGAGGTGAATATGTGCTGGTATGATTAAGATTCACTGTTTCCGACTGCCTAATTGAAATCGCAAATGCCAATACAAAATTACTCCACGTGCATTACCAGTCGGTCATTAGTCCAGCACGTGCAGCATCTTCTGAACAGCATAGCCGCGTCTTTGGAGTGATTGACTTCTACAGGGGGCGCTGTAAACCTTGGAGTAGTTAAATGAAAGTAAAATGCAATTTCTTGAAGTAAGTTTTATCATAAAGGCCAAAATCTGATTGGTTAATGATCAGAATATAGTTCTAAAAGCAGTAGCCTACTGCCTGAATCTGTAATAGACAGGCAGCTAGGTTTCATTATTTTGTCCTTATAATAGGAGCTTCACCTTGGGTCCTCATGCCTGTCAAATAAGAAATTAGATATATTCGGATATTTATTTCACACTAATACAATCACATGTCCTAATGTTTATTTAGTTTTTTTTTTGTACACTTTCCAAAAAGACAGAAATATCTTTAAAAATCACCTTATCAGATATTGTTAAAATCTAATATCCTGTAGACATTAATTTGTACTGTTGCTAACAACAGAAGCTAAATGCAGGGACATAGTCATATCCACTTACATCAAACCAGGAATCAGAGAGTAAGATACAGATACACCAACAATATAGCCTATATGCTGTCTGAATTGGTGTGTGAAAGATCAACACCTGCTCTATGTTCTCAACAGGGGGCTGCATGTATTTTGACTCCTGTCACCGCATCCTTTCTTTCAGTTTCCACACTCTGCCCAGGTCATCACACTGTTCCTACTAAGACATCAGCCCAGTATACACACTTTTTGCCATCTTGTTTTCAGGGATGACTTTTTTGCATCTTGTATTCCTCTAGCTCCTCAATGTGACATTGAGCAGCCTCTCTCTCAGCCCGAGACCAGCCCTGAACCATCTTTCCTCATGCCACAGTAACATGGTCCTGCCGAGGGAGTTTCACGTTGAGTATGAATCGCTATCTGCACGACAAGAGCATGTGAGATGAACACTGTGGCGTCATTAAGAGCGGTTCATTTGCTATAAATCCTAAAGAAAGTCCTGCTAATCCCTGCCGAGGAAGAAAAGGGGAGCGTGCGACAGGCTGTGCATCAGCACGCTGTAAAAGTCATCACTTTTCACAGCCTTCGTGGCACAGAAGTTCTCTCACTCCACACCAAGCCATTAACTCCTCTTTATGGGCCACCACGGGGCCACAACTGTGGCCTATAATCCTCTCTGCCACCTTCACTTGCCCTTCTTAGCATCCACAGGCAGATCAGAGGACCTACTGAGCACTCTGAAAGGGCCATTTTGCTATAAATCCAGTCTATTTTGTTGCATGTTTTTGTTTTCAGTTTTGCTGGTGATGATGATGACTGTTAAAATGCCATGGCAGAGATCCTCTGCATACTCCAAACTGTATGTTTAATGTTAACTAAAGGCCTCAATCATCCAGTTTATCTGCAGAAGTAAAAATCCTCAAACAAATGTGTTTAAAATTACAATTTGTTTATGGTTTTACAACTTTTTATGCATACTATAAATTATTTTTCAGTATTCTTTAAACCGTTCAAAAGTTTGAGGTTTGTTAGGTGTTTTCAAAAAAAGCATCTTTCATATCCTGAAAAATGAACTTCAGCTATAAAGCTATAACGATTTTAAACTCTAAAATACTATTTCCATTTATAGCACTTCATTTTTGCATCTCGTGTTTAAATAAACTATGGACAGCAGCTATATGCTAATTATTTTCTTTATTCTCTGTTTCCACCTGGGGATACTCAACCTGAGGCCTTTAGACATTATGCAGTGCCATTGATGCGATCCAAGACCAGTGAAGAAATGATGCCAAGGTATCCATAATCCTGGACCACGCCGTATCCTGAGCTGATGCTGTGGTGGTCATTGAGGAGTGAAGAGCGTGAAACTGATTCCTGAAAGACCACAGTGACAGACGAGTCTCCACATTGATCTTGTGGGCCAGCCTGAACACCCACCGGTGACCTACTCACACTTGCAGTTCTCCACAATGGACGCCCAGTGTTCTCTAGCCTCCAACGCCTAGACTGCAGCTCTGCACAGAAAGTTTGGCCAGAGGAGAAATAGTTGTGCCCAACAGAGCCTGGTTTCTCTCAAGGTTTTTTTCCTTCATTTCCGTCAATTAGTGAAGTTTTGTTCCTCTCCTCTGGCTTGCTTGGTTTGGGACTTGTGAATCTGCACATCGATGGATTTGCTCTTCAGTGTTTGGACTTTGAGCAGTGAAAATTAAACCACACTGAACTGAACTAAACTGAACTTTAGCTCTGAAAACTGGACTGACACAGTTTCAGTTTACTAGAAATTATATGTTAAGCTGCTTTGACACAATCTACATTGTAAAAGCGCTATAGAAATAAAGATGAATTGAATTAAACAATTATATAGTTCAAAAGAACAGCACTTACAGTATTTGAAATTATTAGAAATATTATACAGAAAAACGTGTTTGTTAAGACCTCAAGGTACTGTCAGGAGACATGAGTAATGTACTCATTTAGTTTTTTTTTTTTTTTTTTTGTCAATATGTTCCATTTATTTATTCATTAATTTTCCTTTGGCTTAGTCCCTTTTTTATCACCACAATGGAATGAACCACCAACTTTCCGGCATATGCAAATGCATTTCCAGCAGATGCCCTTCAAGCTGCAACCCAGTACTTGGAAAAATATGTTCCATATACATAAATATATATGTAAAAGCATAGTTTTGCCAAAACATTATGCTTTCAACTATGCTTTCCTCATGGATGGTCTCTCTGATTGTGTGTAAATTGATAGAAAACTTTTGTTTCTGGTTGAAATATGACTTCGAGAGATAAAATGACGGGGCGACAATGTGGCTCAGTGGTTAGCACTGTCACCTCACAGCAAAAAGGTCGCTGGTTCGAGTCCCGGCTGAGTCAGTTGGTACTTCTGTGTGGAGTTTGCGTGTTCTCCCCATGTTTGCGTGGGTCTCCTCCGGGTGCTCCGGTTTCCTCCACAGTCCAAAGACACGCGCTACAGGTGAATTTAATAAACTAGATTGGCCGTAGTGTGTGTGAATGAGTGTGTGTGGATGTTTCTAAGTACTGGAACTGGAAGGGCATCCGCTGCATAAAACATATGCTGGATAAGTTGCCGGTTAATTCCGCTGTGGTGACCCCTTATGAATAAGAGACTAAGCCAAAGGAAAATGAATGAATGGATGAGATAAAATGAGGTAAAATAGGAAACAGACATTGGACACCTCTGAATTGTGGAACAACTCACAGACTTGATGTCAAATAGATCATTTTTCCATTGACTATAATAAGACAACTTTTGTCCAACGGATTTACTGTATTTATGTCACCATGTTCAACCTCCTTATGATCCAACATAACAACAAAGAAAATAACCACTCACAGATGTCTGTATGAGCAAATAAATGACAGAAGCAGGACTTTTCTCAGCTCAAATAAACACTGCTGCCAGAACTCTATGTTGTTTCATACAAGAATAAACTTTAGCTTCACGGAACTGACTTTCTGATCTGAGCCTTACAAGCCTGCTTTCTTCTCATCTTTCTATATTCCTCCATAATCCACAGCTATCCTTTTCAGCCATCTATCTTTCACACACTGCTCATACAGCTCCTCAGATCTCAGCTGGGTTCACGTACCTGCTGCTCTGTGTTGGAGATGAAGCTCAACAGAGATGACTAAGCTTCATGACAGATGCCCTGCTTGTATATGCATATTACTTTTTGATCTTCAATGAGTAATCTACGGGCTTGACACTAATTTAAGTGCTTGCACTCTGCTTGTTTACTGACTTTGGAAGTCATTAAGATGTTGCGAAAGAGATTTCAAATACATAAAGGCAACGCAGTGAAAGAAAATAGAATGACGACTGAGTCTCTGGAGCATTTTGATTCATTTCCAGCCTGGAGTCACCTTCATTTTGCAAAAAAACATGCTTCAGATGGCAAGCATAATCTCACTGTTATCTGCAAAACTGTGCCTTGTACAAAATTATGCCCTACTGTGCCTGTTCACAACCATTTGGTCATCAATGTCAGTGAAAAACAGTGGAACAGCAGACTGAGAGGAAGTCGCCATCAGAGACTGTGCCATTTTTAAGGTACAACATCGCCCTCTGCAGGTAAGAAAACAACAAACCGATACAGAGTGAAGCTCGACTGCAGACTTCCAGACTCATTTTCAGTTAGGATCTTGGAACATGGAAATACATCTTATCAACTTGAAATATGCAATAATAATAATTTAGTGAAGCCATATTTCTCAAAAACGAAAATAGAAATTGTGCAAACTTTACAAACATGGCACAGATAATAGCCTATGTTGTTATTGATCCCGTACTGTCAAAATGCTCAGTTTACTGTTCACTGGTTTTGTGTGAATATAGACTTTTTCCACAAGGAAAAAATAATAATAATATGAATTTGCTACCTTTAGCTAAGTCTATAGGGATTGTACAAGTTAATCTGAAGAGACACGATGCATTAAATAGAATTCTGTGTTACTCTCTCACACAACCAGATGAAATATTACTGTTACAACTGTTAAAATACTTTACGTTTTTGGATTGTTCAGCTAAAATACTAAATATCATGCCCAATTTATAATGAAATCTTTTTAAGAGCCAATATGAATTTATAGGGATAGTTCACCCAATAATAAAAATTTGCTTACTATTTACTCTCTCTTTCAAAACCTTTCCAAGGTTTGGTTCCAAACCTTTATTGGTTTCTTTCTTCTGTTTTTATTCTTCTAAACATATTAGAAGATAATTTGAAGATAAAAACATGAAGCCCTTGACTTCCATATGAAAGACAACTCTATTATGGAAGACAATGGTGGTTTCCAACTTTCTTCAGCATATCATCTTTTGTTTTCAAGACAAGAAAGAAAGCCAGACTGGTTTGGAACAAGTGAAGGGTGAGTAAATGATGGCAGTATTTTCATTTTTTTTTTTTTTGAGTGAACTATCACTTTAACAAATGCCATATGCAGTTTGCAGTTTATTGTATTTTGAAGGGTTAATTTTAATGGCATCCAACTGCCTCAAAACCCATACACTTCTAACATTCAATGATGGGTAGCATCAACTACACTGGACCAGACATTAACAAATGCCTCTAAGGTTTCCTTTGAATTAGTCCAACAGAACACTCTTTACACAAAACAAGGTGATTTCTGGCTCACTGTGCTGTAATTAAAACCTAATAACAATCATTAGCTGAGATAAAAAAGCTAAATCTTAAAAAATAGAATGCTTTACTTATGCATTTTGATTTGCCTGTTTAGAATTTCTTTTAATCCAAAGTGTCAATATATATTGACTTATATTTTATTAAATAAATAAATGTATTACATTATACTATAAGTAGTAGGCTAATAAATAGTATTATAGAAAGTGCATTAGCAACATCAAAGCATGTACTGAAATCAATCATTTTATTCAAAGCTGCACTGCTTGAAGGGACTTCATCGCGACTATGTAGCAGAGCAGAAGACTTTGTGAAGAAGAGGATTTTGATGCAATCAAAACCCCTCTCTGACAAGTGCTCACGGCTGTATTTGAAGTCCAGCTTCTGTAAAATCTCTCTCTGTCATTTCCCATCCCGCTGCACGCACACACACACACACACACACGGCTCCAGAGCTTAAATATGGTAGGTTTCAGCTCGCTCGGTTGTTCCCTTGCCCAGCATTGAACATAGTGAGCGTGTTTTGATCTAAGGGGATGACTGGAAAATAGCATGCATACCCTTTATAGCTCTACGCAATGTGCCTCAACATTTCTTTGAAGATTTTGACTCTGATTTTCAGTCATTATTGATGGAGGTACAGTAGTTATTCGACAGCATTGAAGCTCGAGTTTGCTGTAATGTTCTGTTTTTGAGCAGAAAAAAAACAGTGCAACAGAAATAAAATCGCTTGTGTAACTTTATACAAGATACAGTGGTCATCCAATAGTATCTGAATGCAGACATGCAAAGTCAGACAAAATGCACTCAATGGAGATAGTGACTTGGCTGAGTTCAGGGGTGGGGTTAGGTGTACACATTAAAGTAGCATCTGGTCATCAGCATATGACAGAGATACACTGTAGAACTAATAAGCACAGTGACACTGTATCTTCCAAGAAAAAAATGGCTCATTTACACAGAGCATTATGATTCAGTACTGTACTCTACAGTACAAAATGAATCCCATTTTCTTTTTAGAAGGCAGTGAAAAGTATACTCACTTTTATGGTACACTTCCATTGATGAATCTAGCACAGTTATCTGGTACCTAAAAGTGTTGACATGCTGACAAAGAATTGTTGCTTGGATATGTGACAAAAGCCACCATTTTTAAAATATGCAGTGTAGTTGTCAGGCTGAAATGAACCATGGTTGACCCTGGAGATAAAGCTTCTAGTAGTGCAAATAGAACTCATGGTGTGAAAAATCCTTAATTGTTGGTTTTGTTGCTGTCTCATTCACTTAAAAGTGATGTTGTTTGCTATTTTTAAAACATCACAGCTATCAAGTTTGCAGTGAAAATGCAAGAGTTTACTAATCTTAACAAACTGTACAGTATAGGGAAAACAAGCTCTGCTCTCTCTACAACAATTTCAAAGCTATTTGAAAAGATATACACAGATGCCACAAACTCAACCAGTGTCTGCCATCACAGAACAGTCAATGTGTCATCATTCATTGTGAATAAAAAAAGATAAATCTAAGACAACTTTTTCAGATTTTAATTCTGTAAGAAAGGGGATAACTTTCCACAGGTAAAAACAATGATAGCTAGCATTTATCAGTTTATCAAAATCATCTGCTGAAGTTTATTGTCGATAAAGATATTCTTGGATTCATTCATACAACTGCAGTTAGAGATGTTCAGTCAACTTGTTTGTGTTTCATGGAGATGCTTTGACTTATCCAAGATGGCGGATGGGTAAAGCATACACTGTAAAACCTCAAATGTTTTGTAGCAATCGCTTTCCTCAAACAGTTTAAGTTGCCATAACCTTTTGGGTTTTACAGTACTCAGTTGGTTTGAGTTCTTTTCATTTATTGGGGTTTACTGTGCTCAAATTGGTTCATTTACTCAAATGGATTGAGTTCACAGTACTCATTAGGATTAGTTTTTGAACTTAAATAGTTTGTTGGAATTAGTTTCCTCAAATGGTTTGAGTTACCTTCACTCTTTGGGTTTTACAGTGTAGTGGTCCATAGTAGGCTAAGTAGTGCTACTGAGGCATGTGCCATACAAATATACAAAATCGTTTCCATTCATTTCACTTATTTCAGTCATTTCACAAATTTGTTTTAACCCCAACATACCTCTTTTTGCATTTATAAAGTAAATGTCTATTAAAACGTTATTTTTTAGTATATTTAAAAGCATTGTAGTGGGAATATTTGGAAATTTCCACAGAATGTACAGTGTATCTGAAAAGTATTCACTTTTTGCTCATCATATTTTCCACATTTTGTTATGTTACAGACTTATTCCAAAATGGATTCAATTCATTATTGTCTTCAAAATTCTACATACAATACGACATATTACAAATTTGGGGTATAAATGAATGAACAAATGAATCAATGAATCAATCAATTAATCGATTCATTAATAAAAGGTCATAATTTGAGCTCATTTTTTTCAGCTTCTGTTTATCTACTATTTATAAGCTTGGCTGATTGATCACATGAATGATAAATAGCCTGGCAATATTCCACACTGTTCACAAAAGTACAAAAGGCAGTTAAGGACTGCAGAAATAACTCTCTTCTCTGTTCTGGTCTCCATCTGTCTCATGTCATCATCTGATCAATGAGAGGGCAGGATGGCGGCCTCCACCCGATGGCTTGGTGTGTTTTATGTTTCCATCCGGGTTGGAGGGGAGTTTCCTCCATTCATCTCTCACTTTACATCATGCTTGTGTTCAGGATTGTGCTTCCCATGTACAGTCAGGCCACAGCAGGTTATGGATGTGGCCCATTTGTCAACACACTCCTGACAAGACCTTCACAAGCACCACTGACTGGGCCACAATTTATCACCATCTTTGAATAAATGCTCCGGTTAGGAATCTCAGGGCTAGAGTTGGTTGGCTGTGTTGGAAATGAAGCGCATGAGCAGGAGTAAAATTCTACAAATAAACTATGTAAATAAAAAAATTTTTTTTCTTATATTAGCATATTTTTGTTTCTTTTCATAATCAGCTATAGTATCGAAAGCAAATATTTCTGGCTGTGGTTTTTAAGACAATTATTCACTGTGGTTGACTGTTGCCTTTTCACATTATTTTTCATTTGTGATCTCGATAATCAAAATGATCTCATCCATTTTAATAGTCAGCCATAAAGGAAACAGATTTAATGATGGTTTTGCTGCCAGATTTATTTGGCGTATCATAGTTATTCCTCAGAAACGGAGTTAATGCCTTTAATTTGAGTTGACTGATTTGAAGCTGCATTCAGAGAGAGCATGCCAGTTAAAAAGCAGTATTCCTTGCCCAAAAGTATTTCTCAGTATACAAAAACAACATTTTTATAAACACAAAGTTGATGAGATGTTTGTGCATCTGATCCAAAAGCACTAAAAGTGTACACATGCTGATTAATGCCTTCGGCAAATATATATATATATATATATATATATATATATATATATATATATATATATATATATATATATATATAAAGTTTCCTCAATTTGCCTTTCAATATTTGTTAGAATTATCCCAGTCATAAAATTAATTAGGTATCCAAAAAAACCTCCAGATCTTACAGCTTTGTGGCGGACAGAACATGAATAAATCTAAAATAATGTAATTAGGTCTTTCAGAAAATTTAAATTTGTATTTAAATTAATTAGATGATGTGCTGATTAATTAGTCAAATTAATCACTAATCTATCACGTCAATTTTTAATGAGAAAAGCCCCCAAAGCAGAGAATTCAAAGGCATTGTTAGGGCAGACATGTAAAGCATTAAAAAATTGCCATGCCATAAATTAAACAATTTACTATTAAAAGGGTTAGTTGACCCCTAAATTAAAATTATGTCATTACATCAAATCATGTTGCTCAAAATGTTCATAAAGGGTTTAATAAACTACATTAGTTTCAAATTGAATGTTGTCTATGGAGTCTTGATCTCTTCATCACTGAGTTCCATAAGACTCATAAGTGTGATTTCTGTGTTTAGGGTGAAGAGACTTTCAGCATCACTTAATATACATTTTATTAGGTACAACTATTCAACTGCTCGTTAACGCAAATTTCTAATTAGCCAATCACATGGCAGCAACTCAATGCATTTAGGCATGTAGATATGGTGGAGACGATCTGCTGCAAGCATCGAGTATCAGATTGAGGAAGAAAGGTGATTTAAGTGACTTTGAACATGGCATGGTTGTTGGTGCCTGACTGCTGGTCTGAGTATTTCAGAAACTGCTGATCTTCTGGGATTTTCAAGCACAACCATCTCTAGGGTTTACAGAGAATGGTCCAGAAAAGAGAAAATATCCAGTGAGAGGCAATTTTGTGGGTGCAAATGCCTTGTTAATGCCAGAGGACAAAAAGGCAACAGTAACTCAAATAACCACTCATTACAACCGAGGTATACAGAAGAGCATCTCTGAATGCACAACACATCCAACCTTGAGGCAGATGGGCTACAGCAGCAGAAGACCACACCGGGTGCCACTCTTGTCAGCTAAGAACAGGAAACTGAGGCTACAGTTGAGGCTCACCAAAATTGGACAATAGAAGATTGGAAAAACATTGCCTGGTCTGATGAGTCTCGATTTCTGTTGCGACATTCGCATGGTAGGGTCAGAATTTGGCGTCAACAACTTGAAAGCATGGATTCATTCTGCCTCGTATCAACGGCATTAGTACTAATTGAGCATCGTGCTATCAGCACAGCCTACCTGTGTATTGTTGCTGACCTTGTCCATTCCTTTATGACCGCATATCTTCTGCAGGATAACGCCACATGCCGTAAAGTGCGAATCATCTCAGACTGGTTTCTTGAACATGACAATGAGTTCACTGTACTTAAATGGCCTTCACAGTCACCAGAACTCAATCCAATAGAACACCTTTGGGATGTGGTGGAATGGGAGATTCACATCATGGATGTGCAGCCGACAAATCTTCAGCAACTGCGTGATGCTATCATGTCAATATGAACCAAAATCTCTTAGGAACATTTCTAGTACCTTGCTGAGTCTATTCCACAAAGGATTAAGGCAGTTCTGAAGGCAAAAGGGGGTCCAACTCGGTACTAGTAAGGTGTACCTAATGAAGTGGCCGGTGAGTGTATTTTTCATTTGTGTTATGAAAATGACATATTGCCTGATGGGTTTGAAATGACGAGTAAATGTTTATTTTGGTGTGAACTAACTGATTTGATTTTATTATTTGTTCACGTCAAAGCTAAGCTGAATATATCTGACTCACATATTTTGTTTTAAATAAATCTGATTAAATCTTTATTAAGCAGTCTCATATAACCTGCAAACTATTCAGAATGTGCATGAATATTGTCCATAAACATGTCTGCACACTTCTCTCGCAGTATCACAATCAAATGAAAATGCACATAGATTATTTCCACACAATTACCTCTCCATTGTTATGCAGTTCGTTTGCTTTGTGTGTTCAAAGAGCCATTTACAATTCAGAAATTCAGAAGTGGTCGTTTGTTGCACCAGCCCACAGCATGAGGTTCTGCCCTGTTTATCTGCTGGAGATGGACAGGTGGTGGTGTTTAAAGAAAGCTCATTATTTTTCTCAAGGATGATAAGCAGCTCATTAGAGGCAGAGAGTTGCCAATGGGGTGATTTTACATAGCGTAGTTGAGGAGCCACAATGCCGCTGTAAAGTTCACATTTGCATTATGGTGAATGGGATTGCACCTGTTCTCCTGCCTCAGGCTCCTCCGGAGGGAAAGGGAAGAGAAAAAAACGAAGAGATGCTGGAGCGAGTCAGTGTGTCTTAGCTTTTGATTTCCAAACAGCTGTAAGAGAAACAGAAAAAGTCACTCTGAGGTGTTTTCCAAATGTTCTGTTTTTTTATGTGTCACGTTCTGTCCCACATGTGACAAACCCAAACCCTCACTCCCTTTTTCTCATCTTCCTGTTTTCCCCATGCTTGGCCCGCTGTTTGTGTCAGGACTGATAGCGTAATTGTGCGTTAGATAGCAGTCGTATTGACAGGTGGCTCATTAGGAGACAGAGGACCGCAGCATGACGGAATCCACTGAGCCCTTAAAAGTTGTTTACCGCATTTTTATGGAGACGGGACACATTCAGAAACGCAGGTTCTAATGATCTGTATCTAGATTCTGTCTTCCCAACTGGTGTGTTGCCATGGATACAAGAATCTCAAGGTGAGGGGTCATAAAGTGTGGAGAATTGACTTAAATACTTGCTGAACTTGGCTTGTCCTTCAAAAACATAAGTACAGTAAGGTTTTTTTATCTGATTATCTGAAAATCTTGCCTCAGAAGATTCTATAGATGCAATACTTCTATAGATGCTACATTTCTGTGACATTCTTGATGAGTGAGGTGGAGACAAAAACCATGGGAGCTCATTGCGGCTGGTGGCACAAGTGGTAATGAGCTACACAGCAGGCCTTGAATCCCACAGAAGAGTTACGGAAGGAGAAAAGAAAAAGGCAGGAATTGGCAATCGCTTGAATGATAAAATCTACAGAATGAAAGAAAAGTGGAAGCATACAGACAACCGCCGCAAAAAAGCCTTTGACTCTGTGTATCATCAGATCTTTCTGTAAAGCTAATACCAACTTCACTAGTATAAATCGTACATTACAAACAGGCTTTCATTGTTGTCTGTAAGGCTCCCAAAGCTCATCATCTGGTCACAGATGTTCCTCAGGGATCAGTATTTGGACCTCTCCTCTTCTTCATATACACTATACTCTTTGAAAAAAAAGGTACAGAAACTGTCACTGGGGTGGTCTAAAGTGCAAATATTAGTATCCAAAGGATAACATATTATTAACATTTAATTAATTAAGCTTTATAAACTAATTTCAAGAGGAGCACATGATATGATTGATCATGACTGGCATCACATGAATAATCATTGCTAGTCCAATAAGATATGATTGCTAGCCCAATCAGATGAATTCTAGCCTCCAATAAATAAGCGCATTTATCCTATCTTCCTTATCTTCGTTTTTGAAGAAACCCGCCATCCACCCCATCTCCCCCATTCCTTCTTTAACAGGGGGAGCTCTCGAGACCTGGTGATGTAGCATGACCAGGTGGGAGCCCTGGGCTCAAGTATCTCTGAGCTCAGGATTATCTCCTGGGACAGCATGTCAAATCTGCAAATTTATATCAAGCAATACTCAATTACTGTGAGAGTGAATGTATTACAGTATGATGAAAGTGTAAATCTCTGAAATGCTTCATACACATACAGTATGGCATATGGCTTCCCATACCATTACTGATGACACAGCTCTCTTTTTCATCTCAATCAGGCCATCCAACAGTAGCTGCATGGCACTCAGACTGCCTGCCAGACATCTTGGCATGAAAAAAAGATCATCACCTGCAGCTCAACTTGGCAAAGACCCAGCTTCTCATCTTCCAAGTCACTCCAGCTGTACAATTTCACCATCTAGCTATAGGGTCATCAACAATTGTTCCATGAAGTTTGGCCTGTAATCTTGGGGTGATCTTTAATGACCAGCTGGTCTTCATAATCCACACAATCATGCGACATAACATTAGGAAGAACAGGCCCTTCCCACAGAAGCATTCTGCAAAACTTATTTCCTTTGTCATTCATAATCACAGTATAGACTGGACTATCGCTATGCTCTTCTGATTGGATTTCCATTTTGTGAAATTAAAAACTGACGCAAAACAGGTCTTCAGCAAGCCCATGTCACATCTATATTAGTGATGGAAAGTTCGGATCATTTTACTGACTCTGACCTTTGACTCTCGTTCAGTGAGATGAATGAATCTTTTTTTTGAGTCATTTCATTCAATTTGCCAAAATATTATTCAAATATCACGAGTTGCTTCCAAACTCATCTACAACTACACCAAACATTGATCACACTACAAACATGTCATAACTAGAATGCTGTAAGAAAGAGAAAGCAATCATGTATTCTTTACCTGGTCTTTTGTCTATGATTATTTCAGGTCCCTTCTTCTGACATGTCTTTAAATTTGAGTGGTTCCTTCTTGTCATACTGACAGTCCCATATAAGCTTAACCAATACATACAGCCTAAGCCGAAAGGAGCCATGGTTAGTTTACCTTTTGAGTGTTCTGGTTTTTGAGTCGTTCATTCATCATGTGACAGCATGTAAAGAGAGACTCAAACCCGAGGACTCGAGAGACGAACGGATCAAATCTTTTTCCAGCTCTGAATGCATATGATTGGCTTCTGTCTTTCACGTGATGAACGAACGACTCAAACCCGATTGAAGACTCAAAAAAGAAACTAATTCACCTGCACAGATGTGCTCTAGGAATTACTCCCTTAGAGCAGTGGTTCTCAAAGTGGGGGTCGGGACCCCCCGAGGGGTCGCAGGACAATGAAAGGGGGGTCACCTGGTGATTTCCAAAAATCTATTTATTTTTATTAAACCATAAGAATTTCCATATTTTATCTACAACCTACAGAAGAGAAAAAAATAGTCGTTTATAATTACTATATACTATATATTTACTATAGTAGCTTATAGTTACTAATTCTATTGGATTGTGAGCCCTGGGGTAATTACATTATATTAAAGACACAGCAATAGCATCAATAGCATCAGATTCATTTTATAACACCAGGTTAAACCTTCTGGCACATTTACAGCGCTGACATACATAAAAAAAATAAACAAAGAATAGACTTGGGTCTATTGGTGTGTGTGCGCCATTGCATGCAAGGTTTCTGTATTTACAACAACCTCAGAGGATATTGGGGGTCGCGAGTCACTGGCACTGTTATTTTGGGGGTCACGGGCTGAAAAGTTTGGGAACCCCTGCCTTAGAGGACTCATCGTTCTCGAGTCATACAAAAGATTTGTTCAAAATGAATGAATCGTTCAAGAACGACCCATCACTAATCTGTATTCTACTCTGCATTGGGTTCCAGTTACAACTTGCATCAGGTTTAAGACATTTATGCTTGCATACAGTATATGGCAGCCACAAGTTCTACAGACTCCTGCCTTCAATACATCCCATCAAGTCTGAGGCTGGTGGGTAATTGTAACCTCATGGTACTTACCATCACATCATTCAGTATATAGTAGTGTATTGTTTTTTTGTCTTCTCTATAGTATAAAATAAGGCACAGTGGGATCCAGGGCCATGACAAGACATTGACTCACTCACAAAGCAGTCACTTGTCACCAACTGTTGGCATTACTATGAAACCTTTAGAAAAACATTGCAACCACTGATGCACTGGCTGATAGTATGTAACATGCAAACACAGACAAGCAGAGTGATACAAAAATTTAAATATCATTTGATGTTGTAATATTTATGTGGAAGTATACAATTATGAGTATGAGATGCATCCACAGTGGCAGGTTGTTTCTGTGGCATCTCCACATTCACAAGTACACAAGAAGACCTCGTTTTGACCATCTCCTTTAATAATGGCCTCACATCACCCAATCAGATATATTGCCAGTTATTACCCACAATGCATGCTGTTTTGGCACCCCAGTGCAACTTTAAAATAAGAGAACAGAAAGGCAATAAAATCCACTTATGAAGACATATGGTGATGAAGTCAATAATATTATATTCCATAGTTCCATAGGCTCTAATGATAAAAGAGCTCATTCAGGAAATGGCTCTAAAGTCATTGTGGAGTAAAAGCAGAGTAGGAAAAAGCTTCGGTTTGCTTCGGTCATTAGAGTTTCTCTCCGGCTTTCCCTGTGCCTGTAGCCTGTAATAAACTCAGCTTGCTTTCCCAGAATTCTCCAATGGTATTTGGATGATAGAGACTGACTGAAGAATCAGTAATTGAATATGTGTGAGATTTTATATATATATATATATATGTGTGTGTGTGTGTGTGTGTGTGTGTGTGTAAAGCACTTACAGTATACACCTGCATTGCTTTATGTAATCGTAAAGAGTTACATGGAATGAATGATTGTCTGTCACTATAAACTGGCAGTTAAAATCAAAGTACAAGTGCCATATTATCTTTAATGATAGCTTGAGATTTGATAAACAGATAAATGCAGTGGTCAAATCCTGCTTTTTTCAGCTTCGACTTTTAAAAACAGTCAAACCTATTTTATCTAGAAAATTTTGTGAAACATAATTCATGCTTTTATTACTTCTAGGCTGGACTACTGTAACTCACTATATTTTGAATCACTATTTTTAATCACTAAATGGCTTGGCACCTTCTTAACTGTCAGACCTGTTGACTGAACATCAGCCTTGTCGGTCTCTTCAGTCATCAAACCAGAGATTATTATGTATCCCTAATTCGAGGCTGAAATGCAGGGGTGACTGAAATGCAGTGGTCCTAGATTGTGGAATGCTCTGCCCCTGTTTCATCTCTGTCTGTTTTTTAAATCTAGGTTGAAATCGTACCTTTTTGATTTGTCATTTTATCAGTGAGAATTGTTTGTTTTAGCTATAACTTTATATCTTTCTCTTTGTGATTTGTATTGTGCAGCACATTGATCAACCTTTGGTTGTGTTCATTAGTGCTAGATAAATACAATTGACATTGACATAAATGTTCCTGAAGATTCTATTAAAAAAAAAGATTCTGTTCTGAAACTTATTTTCGGCACACAAAGGGATATAAAGTGTTGCATTTTTTAAAGCCAAAACCTTGAAGCAGGTTAGCATATTAGCATTTCTAGTTCCATCCTCCTAACGTTATTAGGTTTCCTATTAAATGCTTGAAAAGTGCTGGTTAACACAAGATTAAGATTATTTAGTTTGTTTCATTATTACCCCCTTGTGATTTGTTCAAAGCTTGAAAAAGCCAGTTGCTAACAAGTGGCTAATGGGGTGGCAAATAGGACTACAGAGACTGCCAGGAAATCTCATTTACTCACTTGTTCGCCTTTACAGCCTCATTGTGTTTTTGATCATGCTCTTGAAAAATAACTCAGACTCTCAGTTAAAATGTTTTTAAAAAAACGTGTAGCTCATTATTAGCCTAGATTTAGCATTTTACTTCTGCTTATTGTATTAATTTCCTCCGGGTGCTCCGATTTCCCCCACAAGCCCAAAAACAAACGCTATAAGTGAATTGGGTAAGCTAAATTGTCCGTAGTGTGTGAATGTGAGCGTGTATGGGTGTTTCCCAGTGATGGGTGATAGCTGGAAAGGCATCCGCTGCGTGAATAAATGAATGAATACGGTATTAATAATAATAATAATAATAAACGCTGAGTTGTTTCAAGTTGTGTAAAAATATCTTTTTACTTAAATATAACTCAAATTTAACTCAAAATGTTGGTTGAGTTTTCCCATATTTTACCCAAATTTAGATTTAAACATTTTTTAGGGTGTGTGGGCTTGTAAAAATGATCATGACTAGCACAAAAGAATAAAAATCATAAAATGTTGCTGGCCATTTTCTGCAATAATCCAGATGCCAACATGAAAATTCCTCTTAGATCATTGTTGAGAGAACCAGGGTTATAGCAACTTCTGAAATGAGCTACAAAAATATGCAATCACTGCAGCTTCTCATACAATAAAAGTGACACAATAAAGCAGTCTGTACTTACTGTTGGTTATATTTTAAGTGTTATGAAGCATATACATTTTAATTTAGGTAAATGGCCTATTTCTCATATAAACTATTGTATGGCGTCAAAACACAAAGCACATTGTCCATTAATGTCCACACAATTCAGTGTTGATTAAACTGTCATGACCATGTATTTGTTTTTTCTAGTTTCATATGACTGTAGTGGCATTCATGGCTGATTTTATGGAGGATATATGTAGCAGGACGTGCTTTTTGCATTATGTATGTTTTCATGCATTACACTGTCACAATGAATCAGTGACCATTCTAAAATATTCATTATATACAGTTTTTTAGCCCCCCTTTGATTTTAAATATTTCCCAAATGATGTTTAACAGAGCAAGGACATTTTCACAGTATTCATTCATCATTCATTTTCTTGTCGGCTTAGTCCCTTTATTAATCCGGGGTCGCCACAGCGGAATGAACCGCCAACTTATCCAGCACGATTTTACGCAGCGGATGCCCTTCCAGCCGCAACCCATCTCTGGGAACATCCACACACTCATTCACACTCATACACTACGGACAATTTAGCCTACCCAATTCACCTGTACCGCATGTCTTTGGACTGTGGGGGAAACCGGAGCACCCGGAGGAAACCCACGCGAATGCAGGGAGAACATGCAAACTCCACACAGAAACACCAACTGACCCAGCCCAGCCAAGGTTCGAACCTGCGACCCAGGGACGTTCTTGCTGTGAGGCGACAGGACTACCTACTGCGCCACTGCATCGCCATTTTCACAGTATGTCTGATGATATTTTTTCTTCTGGAGAAAGTCTTATTTGTTTTATTTCGTCTAGAATAAAAGCAGTTTTTAATTTTTTAAAAACCATTTTAGGGACAAAATGATTAGCCCCTTTAAGCAAATTTTTTTTGATAGTCTACAGAACACACCATGGTTATACAATAATTTGCCTAATTACCCTAACCTGCCTAGTTAACCTAATTAACCTAGTTAAGCTTTTAAATGTCACTTTAAACTGTATAGAAGTGTCTTGAAAAATATCTAGTCAAATATTATTTGCTGTCATCATGGCAAAGATAAAATAAATCAGTTATTAGAGATGAGTTATTAAAACTATTATGATTAGAAATGTGTTGAAAAAATCTGCTCTCTGTTAAACAGAAATTGGGGAAAAACATAAAAAGGGGGGCTGATAATTCAGGGGAGCTAATAATTCTGATTTCAACAGTATGTCATGTTATGTAACTAGAAAAATGTGACCTGCTAAATTCCTTTTCCCAAATGTGTAATCAGTATGTTACTAGTCTTGTACTATAAACATTGTAGCTCAAAACCTGAAAAAGTTGCGCTAACCTTCCAAATGCTAACGTTTTGAAACTTTTTATTTTATTTTTTATTTTACTTACTGCAAGTCAAGATAAATGCAAAGCTCCACATCTTTAAAATGATCTTTCAACTGCGTACAGTATGTGATGTTTGTCAATGTCAATTTTATTTATATAGCACTATTACACAAGTGCATATGTGATTAGTCTACAATTTTTTCAGTCTAATCACATAAGAATGTTAAATACAGTACAAGTGCAAATGGGATGTAAAATGTTTTGTACATTTATACTTTCAATAATTTTTGGAGATAGCAGAAAATTCATTTGGCTGGATTGTTATCCTATTGTAGACATTAATGTGGTCAAATATGTTCGCTATAATGGCCAGATCACCTACTCTCTACATACTGACCCAATTCTGATGCATTTCGTGGCATGTTGAAGAACTGCAGTGTTTTAGTCATGTTTTAGAGATGTGCATTGCTTGAAATTGCGACTGGGAATACAAGAAACTACAGAGTTATGCATGTAATAAAACATTCATAAGCAACATTAAACAGTTTTACCCTGTGTTTTTGTCCCCAGCGTATCATATATGCATGTGTCTAATAGCTAAATGAGTTCAAGCTTTGGTATTTGGCATTCTTCATCTCACTGGAAAAATGCTCGATTTTTATCACTTAAAACACTCTGAACCCAAGATAATCGATTTACTAGAAGTTTTTAGCCAATATTTTCAATGGCTTATCTTGTAAATTATGAAAAATGGTAATTGGTGGGCTTGCACAGCCCAGGGTGGCAATTTGTGGCCTAATGAAGCCATTAACCTGACGACACCGAACCTGATAGTGGCTAAATTAGACAGAGAGTGTAGAATTATGAGCAGCAATTCAATATGATCACGGTTGCTAAGCGAATATTACATTTCAAGCAGGCTAAGAGAAACATTATCTGCTTTGAGTAACAAAATAAATGTGTTTATAGAGCAGAAACAGGATTTTGCTGCAGTTTGTAGCTGTATATTATTACTGCCAGACTGAGTTAAAAACACGAGCGATTTGCAAGAAGGATTTAAAACTTTTATGAACATCATGAAGTCCGTATACTTTCTTCACCTTAATGTTCAGTAACATCTAGTTGCCTTGATTGTTAAAAAACAAACTTGGTTTTGAGCTTTTAATTTTTATTTTCTCATTTTCTAAATTAAACAACAAAATATATTTCGCAAAATATTATATATGAAATCTATTACCATTTTAAGATTTAACAAGCACTCGTTCTGCAACTGTTTAGAGAATTACCATCCATGAGACTAACTAAAACTAAACCAAAATTGAAATCAAGTTTACAAATAGTATTAAATTAAAAACTAATTGAAAAATGCAAAACTATACCCAGCAGACACACAATGTCACAAGACAATAATATTAGGTTAGATTTAGGTCACCAGCATCTAAGGACAATGTTATTTTGACGTCCAACGACGACGTGAAATGACGTTGATATTTTGTTGATTTTAGGTTGTGCTGGAAAGTGGCCAAAATCCAACGTCAAGCAAACATCTTAAACCAACATCATATTGACGTCAAATACTGACATTTATAAAAGATGCAGTAGATGATCTGCCAGAATGCTAGCGTTAGCATAATAGCTTAGAAATTCAATTCTCTCTGCTGCCGTCCAAAGCCACGCCTCTTTAAGTCATGAACGCGCAAACGCTGATGACGATAGACAACCTTTTATAACACTAGATCATGTCATTCACCAGTTAGAAAATTCTATGAAGACACGCACTTTGTGCAGCATAGTTATTGACAGGCCTGCAGGTGCAGGAATTATATTTCTCCAAAACTGGCATTGGGGTAAATTTGGCTTTATATTCCCACATTTGAACATTCTCCTTAATATTATAAGTATTGTTTGCAAATTCTAAATAGTGCAATCACATAATCAGCCAATGACTATAAAATACAACATTGTTCACACTCAATGAGTAATGAAGTCAAGGAGCAAACAGTGCTAATGTTGTTTTGAAGTTATTCCTACATGCTATTTCAGACTCAATATTCAAAGTAACGTTGGGAACGTGTCACAGATTGTCACTGTTCAAAAATGAATGAATGTGCGAATATAAATCAAACTTTACCTTATTAAAGCTGGTTAGGCGAAAGTATGCTATTTACTTATGTGTTGTTATTCAACTAAATGAAAAGCAGGTCAGAAAAAAGGTGCTAAAAACAGAAATATCCTGCCATTGTTTTACATTACACTGACGTCAAGACGAGTGACTTACTTTAAATGTTTAATTGTTCTCACTGATCCTCGTACATTGCTTGTTTTCATCTCCTTTTACACTTGAACAACTAAAGGAATGCTTAGGTCTATTTAACTAACTTTATTATCGATGCCGTAAAAGGTACTCCATGAAGTCAATATTTTGCCAGATGTTTTCAGTGGTTGAAACACACCTCCATGCATATAAACCCATTCATAAAATAGAACACAATCTACATCAGCTTTGCGTGACTAAAATAGTTTTAAAACATACCTGTCTAAAAGTAATACCTCAGCCATGGTGTCACCCTTCTGATCGTTGTTTTGAACTGCATAACGTCATTTCCCTCCAGCACACAAAAGTAATTCCAATTTTGCTTCAGGATTTAGAAAGGTTTCAGCAGTAGGGGACCATGCTTCACGTGTACGCGCAAATGACGTATCTGTCTGCACAGAAATACACATTTAAATTTGTTGACAGACAGTTTAAATTACCTGTCGTAATTGAGTTATTTGTCGGCCCGACAATTTTTAATTGGACGAACATTTTTTAATCTTATGCCTTACACAGAATATAAAAATACACATAAATACACTTAGATCATTTACTTTAATCATTACTATTGGAATGTGAAGAGACTTTCAACCAGCACAACAAAAAATGTTTCTGAAAACAATCACCTTTAAGTCAGGTATGGCAAACCAAAATCCAATGTCTGATAGACGTCATATTGATAATGTCCACACAACGTCAAGCTGTAACATCATTGGATGTTGATATTTTGTTGTTTTTAGGTTGTGTTGGAAAGTAACCCAAATGCAACATCTGTCCGACGTTGAACATTGACATCGACCTGATGTTGGGTTTAGCTTCCTGCGCCTAGACTGCAGCTCTGCACAAGACGTTTGGCCATAGGGGAAATGGTCGTGCCCAACTGAGCCAGGTTTCTCTCGAGGTTTTTTAAAATCTTTGCTTTCGCCAATTGGTGAAGTTTTTTCCTCGTCGCTGTCGCCACTGGCTTGCATGGTTCGGGATCTGTAGAGCTGCGCATCGATGGATTGCTATTCAGTGTTTGGACTCTCAGTAGTGATTATTAACCCACACTGACCTGAGCTAAACTGAACTTAATCTCTGAAAACTGAACTGACACTGTTTCAATTCACTATAATCTTCCATGTGAAGCTGCTTTGACACAATCTACATTGTATAAGCGCTATACAAATAAAGATGAATTTAATTGAATTGAATTGACGTCAACTTGATTTTCATTTCCAAACATAATGCAATGTCCCACAAAGTTGGGGTACAATGTCAATCTGACGTCAAGTTGATGTCCTGTGCCTGCTGGGTAGTAACCTTATTTGTATTTACAAACTCTCATAAAGTCACTGGTCCTAGCATCTGTAATTGCTCCACCTCGATATTTCACAAAGATCTTGTTATAGCTGATGTTTAATACCCATTGACATTTGTGACTTTCATGTTTTTTTCTGAGAAACAGCACACTATATGATAACAGCCTGACACTCTATCTATCTATTTGGATCGCAGCGGTCCCTAACTCAATAATTAGCCTGTAAAAGAGATTCAGGCTTGTTTGTTTTCCACTGTGATTGTGGTCTCTGCGCTGTTCTTGTAATCTTCAGCTTCATTCCACAACTACGATGTCACATAATGCATGGCTGATCAGTAAACAAATTCTAATTACAAGACACTAATGAGAGAAAAAGCACACGAGAAAGAAACAAAGGAGAGAGAGAGAAAAGCTCTTTCACCAACCGGTTTGCTTTGGATTCCTCAAAGGTCATGTCCTCTCCTTGCCTTTACAGAAGTGAAAGAGTGTTCGACGGCATTTTTTTTTTTTTTTTTTGTCTTACCCTGATTATTTCCCTCTCTCTATCTCTGAGGCTGTGCCATGGTTCAATGTATCATTCATTAGGCTACAGCAAGCCATTAGTGTCTCCAGCTCAGGGAATGTGCAAACTCATTGTGACTCCTTGTTTAGCATATAAAGTAGGACCCCATTTCTCTCCAAATAAATATCAATGACAGGCCTCGTTATGAGACACGGTTGAGCTTTGTAATTATATGGATGCTCTACTCTGGACTAATAAAGCGGTTGCAAATAAACCCACTCTTTGAATAAAGCTTCTACAGGAGCTCCCTGGTGGAGCGTCAAACTTTTAAACCAGGTAAATATGGCATATATTAGCTTGCTACATCTTGTTTTGCACCAAAATATTGTGAAGGTTTAGGTAAACGTGTCAGGTTTTATGTTTGTGTGCTCAGTCTCTCAAAAATTGCTGTCTGTAGCTGTTAAACCGTTTAATAATTTTGGTATGATAGTTCCAGATAATACAGCAAACAAATCAAAGGCTGCATCTGAAATACGTAGTCTCCTCCTCAGTAGGGGCCTGTTGTTAATGTGTAATTTCTTTGCTTGTAATGTAATTTTTGTAATGTACCCTATTCACCATGTTGTCACTGTCATGTGACCTTGCAGTGTAATTTCCTTCACTGATTTTTACAAATCCTCTGTTGTAGCCCCTTAAAGAGTATACAATATTTTGATAGTAATTTCACACAACACTTATTGGGCACTACAACTAGGAGGGAACATCCCAAAAGTGTATATATTGTACTAAATACTTCTTAACTACTTCTAAAAGTGGGAGATGTAAAAATAGTCAAATATATTTAATAAACCAGGTAGTTAAAAAGTGATAGAGTTGTAAAAAAAGTGTAAGATTACTAACCACAGTTCTTTAAAAAAAGATCTAAGAGGAATTTCTCAGATGGCATCTGGATTGTTTCAGAAAATAAAATCTGTGAGTAGCACAGTAAAATAGCATCTGTCTTTCCATTAAATCTTTACAAATGAACATACAAATGTTTAAACCCAAATCTGGGTTATAGTATATATATTAATTCCAGTAATTTTTTTCCATAAAGTGACATATCAATCATTTGGTAGAGAGTGATATTTTAGAAATTATGGGATGTGTTGAAAAAAAAAAACACCGAGTGTGGTAACTAGCAACATTAGGAGTTAAAAAAAAGTGCAAACCAAAAAATGTTCAAATGCTTTTCTCTTGGTAGGGTAGTTAAAGGGTTTTAAGTTAAAAAACCAACAAACTAGCACTTGGGATTTAAGAGATTGTAACAAGCTTGCATTTTAGCAATAAATGTTAAACTGTGGACTTTATCTTTCCCATATGTATGGGGCTTGACTTCATCTTAATGCACTTACTGCCAAGGCATTCAAAATTTTGCATTTCTTCTTGTTTTTCACAACTGTAAGCTGCACTGCTAGGATATCTAACTTGCCCAGTCTTATGTCACTCGTATAGTTTTGAATGGGGAAATGTGTAATGGTCAATGTGGCGAATAAAGCCCCACCTACAAGTACAGGAGCCAATCATCGATCGCTATAGACTGATGTTTCTCCGGGGGAAAGCTTATACAACAGTTTATGTCATCAACAAACACACTGGAATCTCAGCAAATACTTGCTTCACAGACATAAGAAATATATCTACATAAAGCTTGACATCTGTACTTTTAAATGAACCAAATGCACTTGATAACAAAAGTTTTCTGGTTTTGTAATCTGTATGAAACGAACGTGAGGTACAGTCCTGTCAAACGCACATCACATGGCAGAACTACTCAAATGCCTGCACAAACTTGTAAACAAAGAGTCGCTGTCATTTCTAGATGAGACTCGCCATCAAGAGCAAGTTGTGAATTACTTCAGAAGAGCAGCACGATCAGACAATCATTATCCAGAGGATGATAATGTGTAGAACGGCCATAATTGAGGTTGGTGTCGTGATCTTTCCTTTGGCGCGCGCATGTGCATTAGCTCAGGCAAACTGAAAATATGCAGATTTTGTTTGATTTGAACGTTTAGAAACAAAACTTATCAGACAGTTGTTGTATAATTTTATTAGTGGTTCCAAATATGCAATGTAATCATAAGCTTGGCAAACAGTTTTGGAGAATTTGATATTTCCCCATTCAGACAGAATGCCTGAACATACTGCCCGAGAGGTCTTTCAAAGATGGCCACCAAGTGAAATGACTTGCCTTAAGGGGACTTTGTTATTAAGTGCAGTTCTGTCTATATTATGCTTGCCTTGTTGTTTACTGTTGGTTGCTAGGTTACCAATACTGCAGTCGGCCGCTCTAACAACATCATAAAACACATCTAATATGCATTTGGGATTTTTTTCTTTTTTGCAAACTTTGAAAATATTTGCTTCATGTTAGGATGGGAACCTAATAAGTGTGAAATGTAAAGCAAGATAAACCAGGATTCTGTTTACCCAAGTGTTCAGAACGAGTTTATGTACTAACCCTAACCCTAACCCACACTTACCAAATTACCCTGCTGAAAAATCCAGCTTAAACCAGCCTAAGCTGGTTGGCTGGTTTTAGCTGGTCGACCAGCTTGGTTTTAGAGGGGTTTTGGCCATTTCCAAGCTGGTTTCCAGCCATTTCCAGCCTGGTCTTAGCTGGTCAGGCTGGGAGTTGACCAGCTAAAACCAGCTTGACCAGCCAAAACCAGCTATGTCCAGCTTAAACCAGGCTGGCCAAGCTGGTTTTTGCTGGTTTGAGCTGGTAATTTTCCAGCCTGACCAGCTAAGACCAGGCTGGAAATGGCTGGAAACCAGCCTGGAAATAGCCAAAACCCCTCTAAAACCAGGCTGGTCGACCAGCTAAAACCAGCCAACCAGCTTAGGCTGGTTTAAGCTGGATTTTTCAGCAGGGTAAACTGCCGAATACATGGGCTCACATCACACAAACACGAGCGAGCTCTGTTGCTGGATTACTTTTGTTAAAAATGTTTCCTCTGGCCTGTTTGTAGCCTCTTGAGGTGAAGAGAGCAGATGCATTTAAAAGAAGCAAGCGCTGACCCATCGCCTACACCAGCAGTCCCAGTGGACACTGCAGGAGCACTGCTCTGCTGACCGAACACTTATCCTGTCTCCTGCAATCTGCCCAACACACTTCCCAACAGGAGCAAACCTCCAGGAGGACAAACAAAAGCCTGTGGTACAAAGGGAAAACAGAAACACAAATGCATAAACACACTCCTGAGCATTATGTTCTGTGTGTGTGTGTGTGTTTGTGTGTGTGTGTGTGTGTGTGTGTGTGTGTGTGTGTGTGTGTGTGTGTGTGTGCTTGGAAAACGACAGCTGATTTATCTGAGAGATCAAAGAAATCTCAAAGCTCTCCATGGCACAACAGACAAAGGTCTAGTGTTGTGTTCTGAACTACTGGCCTTTTGATGGCTATATGTATTCACTCCTCATCTTGATCTGAGTGAGTGCAAATGATCTAGAAGTACTACAAGCCTTTTATATACTGAAATGACAGCATTAGGAGGCTATGAAATTTTGTCGTATTTTTGTTTATTTGACAAGGACGATATATCATAATGTTGTTACACAAAACATCAGTGGTTTCAGCTAATAGCTCATTTGCTACATCTGTCCCAGATTTGGTGTCAACCCAAAATAAGTCCCCTTCACACAGATTTGTGGAAATGACTGAAACAGATGATTGTGTTAGAGGTATGGATGCAGACCTGATGCAGTGCAATCTGAGCTGCATCCAATGCTTTTTAATGCACTCACCTAAACCCACCCCTAACCCTACCCCTCACAGTGACGTCACTAGCTTCATTTATTGCATTGTGTCTGACATTGCATCACTGACATATGCAGTCTCAGCTTGCATCATCAAGGCTGCATCCAGATACTATTGGATTGTGCATGTCAGGCCAGTAGTTGGTGATCACTTTGTTATTAAAACAACAACAACAACAAACACTACACACCTGTATGGTCCTGACATTCGCCATTGTTTTGGTTGCCTCACATATAGCTGAACTGAACACATTAACTTTTTTGCAGTTATAACATGGATATAATATGAACAAGTATTGTTTTTGTTCCACTATGAAATCCCCAAAACACTGTAATTATGAACAGCCACATAAAAACGTTTTTTAGTTTTTAGTTGGAAATACTTTAATAAATGTAACCATCAACAAATCAATGAAAAAAGAGAACCGTGTTGGACAGTCCATTTTGTCACATGAAATAAAGGCTTAACTGAAAACAACATATATAAATATTTAATTGAATTTTGTCAAGTCGTAAAGGTAATTGCATCTAATTTCCATTTTAAAATAACTAAAACACAATATTTAAAAAATATATTATACTGTATGTTAAGTAAGTATATACACTCACCGCCACTTCATTAGGTACACCTTACTAGTACCGGTTTGGACCCTCTTTTGTCTTTAGAACTGCCTTAATCCTTCATGGCATAGATTCAACAAGGTACTAGAAATATTCCTCAGAAATTTTGGTTCATATTGACATGACAGCATCACACAGTTGCTGAAGATTTGTCAGCTGCACATCCATGATGTGAATCTCCCATTCCACCACATCCCGAAGGTGTTCTATTGGATTGAGTTCTGGTGACTGTGGAGGCCATTTGAGTACAGTGAACTCATTGTCATGTTCTAGAAACCAGTCTGAGATGATTCACGCTTTATGACATGATGCATTATCCTGTTAGAAGTAGCCATCAGAAGATTGATACACTGTGGTGATAAAGGCATGGACAAAGTCAGTAATAATTCTCAGGTAGGTTGATACAAGGCAGGACAGATTCATGCTTTCAAGTTGTTGACACCAAATTCTGACCCTACCATCCGAATGTAACAGCAGAAACCGAGACTCATCAGACCAGGCAACATTTATCCAATCTTCTATTGTTCAAGTTTGGTGAGCCTGTGCCAATTGTAGCCTCAGTTTTCTGTTCTTAGCTGACTGGAGTGGCACCTGGTGTGTCAGCCCATCCATCTCAAGGTGAAGTGTTGTGCATATATATGCACAACAAATATTAATTGCTTAACTAAAATGATGAAAACAGTGAAAATAGTCACAATTTTCAGTTGGACAAAAGTTTTATACTGGTGTTATTTTATTTATTTATCTGTTTTTAATGCTTTTTTATATAAGGGTGAGTTTGAATCCAGACATTATGATGAAAAAAAAACATTGCACTTTAACAACTTTTCCCTGTGTAAAAGACCATGGTCTTGTTTAGTTTATTTATCTGTTTGTAATAAAATATATAATTCATTTCCCTTTTTACTGATCTTAGTTTTTAAAAAATGCCCACGTTCAATAGAAACATTTTTTTCTCCAATAGAAACCCATCCAAGGATGCTGCTTTCTAGTTTTAACACAAAATATTACCAGGTCACATTTATCAAGTGAAATTCTTTGATTTTGCAACATTCACACTATTTAAAAGGCAGTGAGCAAGAGCTGCCAGTGATTGTGTAAGTCATTCTGTCATTCATTATCCTTCGGCTTAGTCCCTTTATTCATTAGGGGTCGCCACAGTGGAATGAACTGCCAACCTATACAGCATATATTTAGCTGCAACCCAGTACTGGGAAACACCCATACACACTCATTCACACACATAATCTACGGTCAATTTAGTTTATTCAATTCAACTGTACTTGCATGTTTTTGGACTGTGGGGTAAACCAGAGTACCCAGAGGAAACTCACTCGAACACGGGGAGAACATGCGAACTCCACACAGGAATGCCAATTAACCCAGCTGGGGCTCGAACCAGCGACCTTCTTGCTGTGGGGCGATAGTGCTAACCACTGAGCCACCGTGTCGCCCTGATTGTGTGTTTAAGCTAATGTTGATTCAACACAACATCATCAGCAAACACAGTGTTTTTCATTTTATTTTAAATGATGATACACATTAATTGCCATGTTGAATAAAAAAATAAATTCATTATAATTGAAGAAGCCTCACATTTTCGACCAGTACCAGAAGTATCAATCCACCCATCCGATGCTCTGTTTCATCATAAAGTAGCTCTGGCTAATTTGCAGATAATCACTAGAAGTGTCAGAAAGGAATACACGGACTTGATAGAAAACTTGGCATGGCTTTTCTAAGATGTAAGGCCATTAGCAGCTGTGTTGACAGGTGAAGATGAGCCATGCTCTTCTAATTCAATAACTGCCTGTCGCTCACAGCAAAGCGCACTCGTGCTCTCTCAAATTACATTGATGGATCATGACTACATGTGGCAAAACAGATTTGCTAGGCGTGAGAAATGCCTCGCAATTGTCTGAAATGTGGTTTTGATAACAAATGGCGTGGATGACTGGGGGAAATTATGGTAATGATTTGAGGTAATAGAATCAGTTTGCATCAAACTATGAAGCTGAGGGCCATGCGATTCCCTGAGGAACCCGAGGAGAGGTTTTGAACTGAGCATAACCCCGTATGTAATGTGGGCTCCGCCATATGCGGCGAGACAAACATGCTTAATTAGTGAACAATGCAGAGGTAATTTTGCTAGCACAGTAACTGCGTTTATTTCTTTATTGATATGCTTGAGCTGCAGGCTCAGCGTGGAAAGTGATGACTTAAGTGTTTGATTAGGGTTATCTGAATATAAGAACACTTCTTCAAGCAATAGCAGGTACAAAATCAATGTGGCGAATCCATTAGCTTTTTACAGGTGAGTTACTATTCTAATCCACTGACTCTAATTAATTGACTACAAAACTACTGAGATGGCGAGACACTTGATACAGTCATAAATGGAACCGAGTGTACTGGTTATGTAGCACATCATTAAGTGTTTTTACTTATGTAAATGTGTGAAAACATTTATTCAGTTTTTATATTCATTTTAGTATTATTATTTAATAATATGCAAATGAAGAGATCAGATGCAAAACCCTCTAAATCCATCAGACCTCTTTTTTTTGTAAATGAGCACTTTCTATCAGGCTCCTATAATTATGTTCAGAAGTTTCATTTTATAGATAATGAAAAGGTTATTAGCTGGTAAATAAAATCCTTTTTTTTAAAAAATATCACTTTAGACAATTCTTTGGTTTTTAACACGTTAGATTTTCTTTTGTGTCAAAATTAGCTAAATCCACTTTTTTCCAAAAACCTCTAAATCCACCTATTGGGACAAGACATTGTAATTAGTTAAAAAATCACTAAGGATGCAATTACAAATTATTTTACCAAACATAAAACACATTACACAAACCACTTAAAATTAAAAATACAGAAATCTGTCAAGCATGTGGCGGTTCATTCCGCTGTGGTAACCCCTGATAAACCAGGGACAAAGCAGAAGGAAAATGAATGAATGAAATCTGTCAAATAAGTTCATAAATCAATAACATAAACATTAATTAAATCTTAACAATCTGTTGTCATTTCTAATATTTTAGATTTGGATTGGAATCTAAACATTGCAAAGCTTGTTAGATTCAAATAATGTAGTGTAAAATGTGCATTGTCCATTAATATAAAAAGCTTATCAGGTGTATAGGTAATATTAAGTGATATAAATAATGTATAGTTTTATACATTAGTCAAAGTCAGCTTAATTGTCAATTCAACCACATGTACAGGACATACAGAGTCGAAATTCCGTCACTCTCAGACCCTAGGTGCCTAACATATATTAATACAAAAAGTAGAATTTTTAGAAAGAATTTACAATAAATACTATTATATAAAGTGTAATCTAAAAAAGAAAAAAATTTATATATATATATATATATATATATATATATATATATATATATATATATATATATATATATATATACATATATATATATATATATATATATACACATAAAATGTAATCTAAAAATATACGTAAAAAATAAAATAAATTATGCAAATTATTATTTAATATATATTAGTGCTGGGCCGTTAACGGCGTTAACGTGCTGCGTTAACGCGAGACTCTTATCGCGCGATAAAAAAAATATCGCCGTTAATCTATTCTCAAAGTTGGGTTGGGAGCTGGGTCTATTTTACGCAAGCTATGATGGCTTTCACCTTGCTATATAACCGCGGATGTATACCTGACTGGTGTGCCGTCTGCTCTTTTGAATCAAATCAGCAGAGGCTCTAAATGCAGCTTGGCAGTTTCACTTTTCATTTATTCCTTCGTGACAAACTGGGGTATTAGACGCAAATACGGAGTAAGGACAGGTGAGAGAGTTATGTAATTTAATGACGCATGCCAAATGGTAAGAAAAAAAACTTCCGCATTTCACGATGTGTGTGTGTGTGTGTTTGTGTATGTGTGTGTGCCGTCCTTTCTCACAGCCGCGTGTGGACCTTGTCGGAAAATTTGGCGAAAGGTCCTAAAGACCGCGGGGTTTACTTCAATAATGCCACTAATATCTGCAAACTCCACGTCTTAATTCCATTTCTGTGATGACTTTAGTCAGATTAAGCTCATCAGAATTCGCTGTTTGGAGCTTATATAGGCCTACAGTTCAAAATTCATGTTTAACTGAATAAACAGTTAGTAAACACGAGTACATCTTATTGAACATCATTTATTTTCATCACCAATTATCATAGTAAAACAGTTTCTCAAGCAGTTTGTGATGCATTTTGGAAACATTTTGGAGAAGAGACCCTGGTCTAATGCGACACCCGGCTTGAGAAACCTGTTCTCAAAGACATATTATTTGGGTAACACACATATTCTGAATACCTTCGGCAGAATTCAAATGAGCCATTTTAATCTAGATTAATCTAGATTAATTTCGAAATTAATCTAGATTAATCTAGATTAAAAAAATTAATCTATGCCCACCTATAATATATATAAAATTATATTAAATAAATTATTATTTAATTTAATATATTATTTAAAATATATTATATTTATCTTTTAAAAAATAGCTTACATTAGCTAATAAAACACAAAGTAGGCCTACTGGGCAAAAAGGGGATGTCTCTCAGACACGTTTAAAAGCTGTCATTCATTCATCCTCACCATGCTCAAGGTCTTTGTCTCTTTTTTTGTCTATTGTTTATCCTCATAGCATCCATGTTGGGATAAAAGAATGGCATCTTAACTTCGTCTTTTGTGAAATGGAGTTGCCATTTAATGTATTTAATGCCATTTAGTGTAAATTGGACTCATTCCAAGTAGCATCACTATCAAAGGTAAGTGGCATTTAGAGGCTTTTGAAAACAAACTGTTATTTCTGAATGGGCTGACGCTGGGATTTGGATGATTTAAAAAGCAAAGATATTTGTTAAACATGTACTACAATAAAGCATTCGCTCAATGTCATTATCTCATTTTGGCCGAAGTGGTGTTAGCGGCTTTTGCATCTGAACTCTTCAAATGTTTATATACAGTTAAAGTTAGAATTTTTAACCCCCATTTTTTTTTTTATATATTTCCCAAATTAACAGAGCATGGAAATTTTCACAGATAATATTTTTTCTTCTGAAGAAAGTCTAATTTGTTTTATTTCGGCTAGAATAAAAGGTCAAAATTATTAGCCCCCTTAAGCAATATCTTTTTCGATAGTCTACAGAACAAACCATCATGATACAATAACTTGCCTAATTACTCTATCCTGCCTAGTTAACCTAATTAACCTAGTTAAACTGCACAAAATGTCATCAATCTACAGAGATATCCCAGTATTTCACTGTAGAAATCAGGATATCACAATAATTAACCCCGAAAAAGCCAAAGCAAAGCAATCACTATCAGTTTCTGTGGCATAAATACAACACTACAAAACACAAAAGACAGAGATTAACTCAGAATGTCACTTACCTGATTTATAATAATTTGTTCAGCTGTAGTTTGAAACTTAAGGATGTTTTATACTTCTGCTTCAAGCGCACACGTATGCTCTGGCGCAGCCTTCGCGTGGTCACAGACCCCTCGCTGTGGCTGACGCCCAATGGAGCGAGTGTTTACAAGTGTCAAGTTCCGTGAAGGAGCTCCAGATGGAGCCTTTTGTTTTGTATTTACCTTATGATTAAAGTTGTTGCACGTCCACCGGCCCCCGCTTCTGAAAAAGCGAGTTTTAGCTACTTGTACATTAAGGTAACATTCAGAAAAAACAAAACGCCCATGAAGAAACACGACACAGAGGAACATAAAAACCTACTGCCAGCTAGTGTTTTGGTAGTGTTATTGCAGAGCAACACAAACAGCACGCAGAAGTATAAATGCACGGCAATGCGCAAGGCATGTGCCGTGGGTCACGCTGATCACTCAACGCAGAAGTATAAACCAGACTTTACGCTGAGAAAATGCTGTTATTCTCCCCTAAGCACTTATGCGGACTCTGTCGCCATCTTGTGGTGGAACTGTCAACTGTCACTTTCTGTGATCTGCTCAGACAGGCTGATGGAGGCCGATGCACTGAATCTGATGCTCTGAAATTATAAATATTTTAAAATAGGCACTATCCTTATAAATAAGCTGTATAGTTACAATCAAAACAACTACATTTTTCGACTAAAAAAAGACTCAAAATTACATTATGTTGTCCAACAGCAGCAATATTTGTCAAACTGTAGAGTGTCCTCTGCTTGTCGCTTTTTGTGGGCGGAGTAATACACAAGGGTGAAGGGTGAACCAGTGCTGTTCTTTGCAGAATATGGCATGGCTATCAGCCAATCAGAACCAGACAGAACTGTTGTGTATATATATATATATATATATATATATATATATATATATATATATATATATATATATATATATATATATATATATATATATATATATATTAGGGCTGGGCGATATGGCAAAAAAAAAAAAAAAATCTAGATTTTTTCATAAAGTTTGACCGATTCACGATTTCGATTTTTTATTTATCTTTTTATTAATTTATTTTTTTACTGTGTAACTACCTTACCAGCTTACCTTGTTCATTTAAATTTAAATAAATGCCGAAACTAGTTTTTTTCATGCTCACTTGTAAAAAAAAAGCAACCGTGTGACTAAACGCGGTTATGGCACTCTCTCATATAGGGATGCTAAACATAGCTACAATAGAAGTCACAGCAGGTCATATGTTGTGCAGCTTTGGGCAAATTTTATTTGGAGAGAAAATGACCAAAATGTAACGTGAAGATTGAAAAGGATTGGAGGGGAAATAAATATTTCAAATCTCTGTCCATAACAGAAAAATAAACAATGATAATGCAACAATAGTTTATCTGTATTAGTGGCATGGCAGAAATATATTTTTGGACAGGCCTTGTCAAAGTAAGCGGGCACTTTCACTAGTAAAAATTATAGCACTTAAATTATTTCATAACAATCAATAAAATAACAGCGGTTTTATATCAAAAGTTGGTAATGATATAAAATATACTACATTTTGATGGTAAAATATAACCATTTAAACGATTTCAGTATTTAAACATTAAATAACGAATGCATCAAGTTAAATCGAAAAAAAACGAATGAAACATTACATAGCATATCAGGATATAAAGGACTATATTTAGCAGAATGCTGCTCTTTTTATCTTTGTAATTTTACATTTTTATTTTTGTTATTTTAATTATTTTTTGTCTTCATAAATAACTAACGAGCTATAGACAAATATCTGCTTGACGTTTTAGAAAATATTTGTGCGTAGCTACACCACCCAGTATATATTAAAGATCACCGTATCTATATTTAAATGTCTATGTCTATATTTAATATATCTATCTATATTACATATCTATCTATATTTAAATGTCTATCTTATATTTAACTGAATCGTATAACAGCCTATAGCTGAAATGTTGAAAATTGCTCAATTTATTTTTATAAAACATTTGTCGATATGTATTGATATTTTTTTGGAGTACAAACTACCGACATTTAAGAATCCATATTTATTTTATTCATTCATTCATTTTACTTGTTTATTGGTGCATATATGGGTTATGATTTAATTCATACAGTACCTTGGACAGCTACTGTGCCACTCCGTAATTCAAGCAAAAGTCCAAATTAAAGAAAGATTTGACTTTCTGCGGTGACCGACATTTACAACACGCCGTAACCGTCCTTCAGGTGGTGCGCGGTAGTGATGCGCGGATGGCGGTTAAATCCGCGGCCGATGCGGATAATTTGCGGGTCGGTCGGGTAATAAAAAAATACATTATGATTAATTGCGGGTGGGTCGCGAGTGGATGTAGAGGGTCATAGCAATTGACCAGCAAAAAAGCAGAGAGTGGACTTCGCAGAATGTGAAGATGAGAGACGCCCAAAATAATGGATGAAGTGCAAGAGTACTGTGCTAACTTCAGTTAGAGGAGTCATCAGAGGGAAATCTGCTATCGTTCTGGGAGAAACAAGATCGCTTATTTACACGACTGCAGCGCCTTGCAAGGAGAAGCTTGTGCATTCCTGCAACAAGCGGTTCGCGCGAACGCTCATTTAGTGCAGCCAGCCGTGTTTTGGAGGCGAGGCGGAATCACCCGAATCCAGGCACAGTAGATGCTATTCTGTTTTTGCAGTGTTAAGAAAAGCACCAAGTGCACACAACATAGCTGCTGTTTAGGCTGAAGGGACACCGTTTTTGTTCTCTTTTTCCTGTATATGTAAAAGCTGAATCTGCTGTTAATAACGAACGATCTACTGTGACCTAAGTTGCAGGAGAGGGGAAATAGTGTGGCCGCTTGACTGCTTTTACGGGAGTTGTAGTCCATAGCGAGGGGCATTGTGGGTAGTGTAGTTCGACACGCATGCTGTGTGATGTGAGCTCTCGCTGTGTGCTGTGCGTGCGGTGAATTAGAGGGAGAAAGTTTTATCCGGTTTTGTTTTATGTTTACTTCAGTAATTCCACCCGCGAGCTGTTTTGCACTGTGAACCTGAAAACACTGAAATAAGTAAAAGGAGGGCATGCATCGAGTACTTTTGTCTGTCTCATCATTTGCTCGAGCATGAATTAACGAGCTGTTACTCTGCCACCGGACATTGCAGAGAAAGTTACACCTATCATCAAGCTTAAAACAAAGAATTAGAATTATTAAAGTGGCGATCGGGTGCGGATATATATATATCAGATAAAATAATATGTGCGGGCGGGTGGATGATTAGAATGAAGGAGCGGATTCGGGTGACATTTGAGCTGATCCGCGCATCTCTAGTGCACGGGTATAATATACAAAACCAGCCGTCTGGGCTTTAAATCAGGTGCAATTATTTCCTCGTGTGTGTGTGGAGCGATGGGTGAGCGGGCCAAAGTGACTAAAAGCGATCTAGAAAGTTAAGTTGGTTGCCCACACCTCCGCCT